>JARQOD010000001.1:541665076-541699113 GCA_033576555.1 Oophaga sylvatica
GAGGGGTCCCTGTGGCGCAAAGCTGGTGAGTAGGGTTGAGCATTCCGATACTTCCGATACCTGAAATCCAATGTAAGTCTATGGGAACAAAATATCGGAAGTACTTCCGATACTTCCGATATTTTGTTCCCATAGACTTACATTGGATTTCAGGTATCGGAAGTATCGGAATGCTCAACCCTACTGGTGAGTACTCCACAAAATTTTTATTAATAATGTGTGAGTGCTTTAGCGTCTGCGGTGGCAGCGCCATTACATGTTAACACTGTATTTTAAGCTACATGATTATCAGTATGCTTCAGCGCTGCGGTGACAGCGCCGTTACATGTAAGGTGGTGAACTTTTGTCCGCAGGCAGATACCTGCAGGACAGAGAGGGAGCAGGAGCGAGGGAGTTTGCGCTCAATATTTGAGCCAGCGTGGCCTCACGCTTCCCGGTTTTTTGTGACAAGAAGCGCGCTTTATGGTGCTTCTCTTCCGACTCCCTCACTGCGGCGGCCATTAACAAAGGCTCCTGGGCTCCTCAGACCGCTCCTCTCATTTTAGACACCACGGCCAGCTGGGTGAGTGTTAATTCCTCACCCCGCAGCGCAGAGATCGCTATCCTGCAGCTGCGGTCTCACTGGAGACCTGTATATTTAGCTGGGGCTCACACAATATTATTTGTGGGGAGTCTGCGACATTAACCCTTCTGAGGGTTATTTCTGCCAGCGTTTTTACTATAATACCGCTGGGGTAGCTCTACCTGTAAAAGAGCTTTAACCCTTCAGCGATTTATTAAAAAAAAAAACAAAAAAAAAACGCATTTTTTGCTGGTACTGCCGTTTTGACCTGCTAATACAGGTGAGGCATGTCTGAACAGGGTTCAGAAGCCGCGGATCATGTCCCAGTGCCACTGCGGCAATCTGATACGCAGACCTCATCAGCGTCTAGCGCTGCGGTCGACAGTAGTGCAAAATTGGATGATATTGCTCGATCGCTTAACAATTTGTCTGACCTTTTAGGTCAGTATGTGTCAGCTAGATCCTCTCAGGATAGGAAGCGACGCAGGTCGGTTCCGGCCTTTACACGAAGCGAGTCAGACGTATCTGATTTGGATGGTGGACAGGGTTCCCCTTTAAGTTCGGATGGAGAGATATCCGATTCAGATATGGACGAAAGGCAGGGGCGTTCTTCTCTTGCGAAACGTACGGAGGCATTGATTGAAGCCATGAGAGAGGTTTTACAGTTACCGGAGGTGGTAACTAGTCGTCCTGGTAAATCAGCACGAATGTACCAGGAGTACCGTACTTCGCGGTCAACATTGCCAGCTCTGGATGAGTTTAATAGTGTAATAGAGGAGGAACGTCTGTGTCCAGATAAACGTTTTCATGGAACGCGTTTCTTTGATGCACTTTATCCATGCTCTGCGGAGTTAAAGGATAATTGGACTCCTTCTCCTGAAGTGGATGTTTCTTTATCCCAGCTTAGTAAATCCTCTTTACTCCCTGTTAAAGGGAAGGCGAGTTTGCAGGAGCCGTTGGACAGAAAAACGGAGATGGCGGCAAAATCAAACTATGAGGCCGCGGGTCATGGATTCCGAGCGGTGCTAGGATCCATGTGTGCTTCTAGAGCTTCTCTAGGCTGGTTGGCACGTCTAAAGACGGCGTTGCAGAATGGATCTCCGTTATCTGATATACAGGAAATTTGCGAATGGTTAGAAACTGCAGCCTGTTATATCTTTGATGCAGGTCTGGATACGGCATCTCTTCTGGCCAGAGCACAAGCTGCAGCGGTCACAGTCAGAAGAGCTTTATGGCTCAGACAGTGGGCCGGGGACGCAGTTTCCAAACAAGGTTTATTGGCCTTACCTTACAAGGGTGGCCTTCTTTTTGGATCTGACCTCACAGAGCTGATTTCCAAGGCAAAGGCGAAGGAAACAGCATTACCACAGCGTAGGGCCATGGCTTCGGTGTCTAGCAAGCCTGGTGTCTATAGCGGTCGGCGGTCCTTTCGGGGCCGAGGTCGATTCGGTCACTCCTCGTGGGGATCGGGTCGTTCTTCTTTCTCGGGAAAGAAGTCCTCCCAGAAAGCTCGCACTGCCTGGAAGCAGAATTTCCGTCAAGACAAGCGGGAATCTGACAAGAAACCCGCCAAGTCAGACTGACGCCAGGGGTTCACTCGAGGACTCTCGAGTGGGGGGTCGCCTGCTTCAGTTCAAGGCGACTTGGATGTCTCGCGTTCCAGATTCCTGGGTAACGCGGGTCGTGTCGGCAGGCTATTTCATAGAGTTTTCTTCTCGCCCCCCAAACACTTTTTGCCAGTCTCGCATTCCGTCAGAGCCCGAGCTTTTTGTCGCTCTACAGCGAGAGGTCGAATTTCTCCTACAAAAGGGTGTAGTAATTCCGGTTCCGTCAGAGGACCGAGGAAAAGGTTTTTATTCCAACCTTTTTGTGGTTCCCAAAAAGGAGGACAAATTTCGCCCGATTTTTGGATCTCAAACTATTAAATCGGCATGTTCACACCCGGAGATTTCGCATGGAGTCACTTCGCTCCGTTGTAGCAGCTCTGTCGCAGAACGATTTTCTGGTGTCAATCGACATTCGCGACGCCTATTTGCATGTTCCCATAGGAAGGGCTCATCAGCGCTTTCTTCGGTTTGCCATAGGTCAGGATCACTACCAGTTCGTGGCTCTGCCTTTCGGCTTAGCCTCAGCGCCCAGAGTCTTTACAAAAATTCTGGCGCCTCTCATGGCAATCCTTCGAAGACATGGGATTACGGTTCTTCCTTACCTGGACGATCTTTTGATCGTGACTTCCTCGGAGGAGGAGGCAGTGACGGCGCGCGATTTGTCTCTTCAGCTTCTGAAGGACTTTGTTGGCTGGTCAATTGGGAGAAGTCGTCTCTGGAACCGTCGCGGGCAATCCTCTTTTTGGGGATGCATCTCGACACGATTCGGGCAGTAGTTTCTCTACCGCCAGACAAACAGTCATGTCTTCTTCGGCATGTACAGATTATGAAATCCTCGACAGCTATGTCCCTACGGAAGTGTATGCGTCTTCTGGGACTAATGGTGGCGTCCATGGAGGCAATTCCTTTTGCCCAGTTTCATTCCAGGGCTCTCCAAAGGTTCATCCTGAGTCGATGGAATCGGTCGCAATCGCTGGATTGCAGTGTCACCATTTCTCGCGTGGTGCGAGATTCCCTAGGATGGTGGTTACGTCCAGGGGCATTTTCCCTGGGGAAGTCCTTTCTTCCTCCAAAGTGGTCGGTCATAACCACCGATGCCAGCCTCACGGGCTGGGGGGGTTTTTGGAACAATCTCTGGATTCAGGGAGTATGGTCATCGGAAGAGTCTTTTCTTCCGATCAACATCCTGGAATTGAGGGCGATTTTCCTTTGCCTCCAACATTGGACGGTCCCTTTGAGCGGTCGGCCAGTCCGAGTGCAGACAGACAATGCGACGGCTGTCGCGTATATCAATCACCAAGGCGGGACAAGGAGCTCCAGGCTCATGGTGGAGGTGTCCCGGATTCTGATTTGGGCCGAGGCCAGAGTACCGGCCATTTCTGCGATTCACATTCCAGGGATTCAGAATGTTACAGCGGACTTTCTCAGTCGCGAGAAGATGGATCCCGGAGAATGGAGTCTTCACCCGGAAGTTTTTGCACTGCTGTGCTCCCGTTGGGGAACTCCCCAAGTGGATTTGGTGGCATCCAGGTCCAATGCCAAGTTACCGACGTTCATGTTCAGGTACAAGGACCCGAAGGCTGTGGCGGTGGATGCTCTAGTGGCTCAGTGGGACCAGTTCGAGATAATCTACGTGTTCCCGCCGATATCCTTACTTCCTCTGGTGCTGCGTCGGATCAGACTAGAGAGAATCCCAGCTATGTTGATAGCTCCAGATTGGCCAAGAAGGACGTGGTTCTCGACAATAATGTCGCTGTTGGCGGCACCTCCTTTTCCACTTCCTCTTCGACCGGACTTGTTGACTCAGGGGCCCGCTTGTCATACGGACTTGAAGTCTCTGCGTTTGACGGCGTGGCTCTTGAGACCGAAATATTGACCCGTAGAGGTTTTTCAGCCGAGGTCATTGCTACTCTGAGCTGCCAGAAGTCCGGCTACTACTAGGATTTACCACAAAACTTGGGAAACCTTCTTTTCGTGGTGTTCGGGATCTTCACGGAACCCGAGAAAATTTTCCATTCCCAATCTGTTGGCTTTACTGTAGCATGGGTTGGACAAGGGTTTGGCAGTTAGCACCCTGAAAGGTCAGGTTTCTGCTCTGTCTTTACTATTCCGGAGAGCTATTGTCTCGCGTAGGGACGTGCTTTCCTTTTTCCGCGGTATAGCTCGTAAGTTTCCGCGGAAGGCACCTGTGTCTCCTTGGCGGCTCAACCTTGTTTTGGAGGCTCTTCAGCATAAACCTTTTGAGCCTATGGACTCTGCTAGTCTTTCTTTACTTTCCTGGAAGGTGGCCTTCCTGGTAGCGGTCACCTCTTTGAGAAGAGTTTCTGAGTTGGCAGCTCTTTCTTGCTCGCCTCCTTTTCTGGAGTTTTTTCCGGATCGTGTGGTGCTTCGCACACGGGGTGATTTTCTACCTAAAGTAGTGTCACAATTTCATGTTAACCAGGATATTGTGTTGCCTTCACTCTGTCCGGATCCGAAGAATGCGAAAGAGCGAGCTTTGCACACATTGGATTTAGTGCGAGCCTTGAAGTTTTATTTATTTATTACTCAAGGTTTTCGTAAGACGGACTCCCTGTTTGTGGTTCCAGCAGGTCGTCGGCGTGGTCAACGAGCCTCCAAGGATTCTATAGCTCGTTGGATCCGGTCAGCTATTTTGGAAGCTTACCGTCTTGGGGGTGAATCTTGCCCGATTAAGATTCGAGCTCATTCCACGAGAGCTGTGGCTTCATCGTGGGCTTTTCATCAAGGTGCCTCGGCAGTGCAGCTCTGCCGGGCGGCAACTTGGCGCTCTGTCCACACGTTTACAAAGTTTTATAAAGTGGACGTCAGTGCTTCCGCTGATGCAGCCCTTGGACGTAGGGTCCTGCAGGCGGCTGTAGTTTAAAGTTCTAGATGAACTTGTGTTTAGCGCTGGTTGCGCTTTTTTGTTAAGGTTGTTGGGTTTCTGCCTTTTGTTGGTTTTTTCCCACCCTTATTTTTGAACTGCTTTGGGACGTCCCATCAGTAATGAATACTGTGGCTCTCTTCCTTCCATCTGCAGCTGAAACACGGATTTTGGTAAGAACTTACCTGTAAAATCCTTTTCAGCGAAGGAAGGAAGAGAGACGCAGCACCCTCCCAAGGCAGAAGTGTGTGGATTTTTTCAGATGCAGCGCGACCCTTATCTGATTGCGATTATCTGGGCTGAGGTCAGCGCGCTAAGGCTCTGTTCCAGCATCGCCAGCTCATCGCATGCATAACCTGTATTCTTGTGTTTTTTCTCTGAAGTTCCTTCAGAGGGGGTTATGTTGCTCCGCTGGTGATCTTGGTTCTTCCTTAAAGCTTTGGTACGACTGAAGGAGCTGAGTAGGAGGAGCCCGAGCTGGAGGGGCCAGCCAGTCAACACACTTTTGATCTGAGGTGTCATCCTGGTCTGGGGCTCCGCCTACCCATCAGTAATGAATACTGTGTCTCCCTTCCTTCGCTGAAAAGGATTTTACAGGTAAGTTCTTACGAAAATCCGTGTTTTCTTTGTGTACTTTCATGTTTCAGGATATCGTCCCAGTTTATTGCACCAAGATCATCTCTCAGTTGGAAATTTGCCTTCCTGAAGTTTAGTGTCCTTGTAACCCCTCGACTACACATCTTATTAAAGGATACATGAAAGCTTATTATTTTGTGATCACTATTACCCAAGTAACCCCAACCCTTATATTTGATATGCGGTCTGGCCTGTTGGTTAATATTAGGTCTAGCAGTGCCCCCCCCTCTTGTTGGGTCCTGAACTAGTTGTGAAAGGTAATTGTCTCTCATAGTTGCCAAAAACTTATTTCCTTTGCTGGAACTACAGGTTTCTGTTCCCCAATGTATTTCAGGGTAGTTGAAGTCCCCCATAATAATGACTTCTCCTTGAGTTGCTGCTTCATCTATTTGCTTTACGAGGATATTCTCTGTTGCTTCCATTATTTTAGGAGACTTATAACAAACCCCTATCAGTAATTTATTATTTTTCCCCCTCCCCTAATCTCCACCCACAGAGACTCTACATCTTCATTAGATTCACAGATATCACTCAGGATGGGTTTTCAGGATGATTTTACATATAAACACACACCCCCACCTCGCTTATTTTTACGGTCATTCCTAAACAGACTATAGCCCTGTAAATTAACCGCCCAGTCGTGGCTCTCATCCAGCCAAGTCTCAGATATCCCCACCATATCATAATTATTTGCAACAAAATTAATTCTAATTCCGCCATTTTGTTGATGAGGCTTCTAGCATTAGTATACATGCACTTTATGTATCTCTCTGAACCTCTATTCTTTCTTAAATTATAAACTGTTCTAACCCCACCCCCAATTTCATTATTTGTGCCCAGGTCTCGATCTGCACTGCCTTCCCCTCCTATAAAATGAATACCCTCCCGCCTAGTCCCTAGTTTAAAGACTCCTCCAACCTTCTAGCCATTTTCTCCCCCAGCACAGCTGCACCCTCCCATTGAGGTGCAGCCCGTCCCTAGCATAGAACCTGTAGCCAACTGAGAAGTCGGCCCAGTTCTCCAGGAACCCAAACCCCTCCTTCCTACACCAATTCTTGAGCCACTTATTAACCTCCCTAATCTCCCGTTGCCTCTCTGGTGTGGCACGTGGTACAGGCAGTATTTCAGAAAATACCACGTTGGAGGTCCTTGCTTTAAGCTTGCAGCCTAATTCCATGAAATCGTGTTTAAGGACCTTCCACCTACCTTTAACTTTGTCATTTGTGCCAATGTGCACCATGACCGCTGGGTCCTCAACAGCCCCTCCCAGTAATCTGTCAACCCCATCAGCGATGTGTCGGACTCGAGCGCCAGGTAGGCAGCACACTGTTCGACGATCCCTGTCTTTGTGACAGATTGCCCTATCTGTTCCCCTAATAATTGAGTCCCCCACTACCAGCACCTGTCTGGCCTGCCCTGCTCTCCTAATTCCCCCCTTACTGGAGCAGAACACTCCCCGGCTTTCAGAGGACATGCCTGGCTGCAGCAGTGCTACCCCTGTACTGACAACCTCCTCATCTGCCAACTTTGCAAACTTATTGGGGTGTGCCAGATCAGGACTAGCCTCCCTGGCGCTCTTCCCTCTACCCCGCTTTCTAACTGTCACCCAGCTTCCTACTTCAGTGTCCTGCAGCTCCAACCCAGCATCCCCCCCTCATCTATCCTATTGAGCGTCTGCTCAGTGAGCAGAAGACTCCTTTCCATATTGTCTATGGATCTCAGTGTTGCCAGCTGCACATTTAGATCCAGGATTTGGGCTTTCAAATGCACAACGTACTCACATCTCACACAGCAGTATGCACCCTCGACTGGCTGTTCAAGGACTGCATACATGTGGCAAGATGTACACTGGATGGCATTGGCAATAGTGGAGCACATATCTAATGGGGATTTCACCAGACAGCAAAGATAAGTAAAAATAAACAAAAAGTAATCATAAAATCTATCAGCAATTCAGTAATTCCTCCCTTGGATACTCCCTGAATCCAAAGTCACTGAATCTCAAGTCACACTTACCACCATTCGCAGTTGCACACCGGTCACACTCAGCTCGCTCACACTCGCTGAAGCAGAAGATTTAAAGAGATTTTTTTTTTCTTTTTCTCCTTCAACAGCAAATCACCCTGCTGCTCAAATGCACTTCCAAAAAGACTTGAGCCCCAGCCATCTAAATCTATTTATTTAGATTATATTATATATAGCTCATACACTTCTACGTAGCATAATAGCCACTAATTCAATTGCCGGCTTCTGTAAAATCATTACAGAACCCGACATGAAATGACACATGGTTTACATACAGTAAACCATTTTATTTAGTTTGATATATGGTCTTGATTAACAATTATATGTGTGTGCAAAATTTCAGACGTAAAGGTGTTAAATATGTAAATTCGTTGTTAAAAAAAAGTGTGGGCTCCCGCAGTATTTTCTCCGCCAGACAGGGAAAGCCAGTGACTAAGGACAGATATTAATAGCCTATGGAAGGACCATTGTTTTTGCCCCCCCCCCCCAGCTACTAATATCTGCCCCCAGCCACCCTAGAAAAGGCACATCTATTATTAGATGCGCCTTTTCTGGCACTTGGCTGTCTATTCCCATTGCCTTTAGCCGTGGCTAATGGGTTAATGCCACCTTGCTATTTAAAGGTGACATTAATCCGGGTTAATAATGGTGAGTTGTCAATTAGACAACTCTCCATTATTAATCCTCTTGTAGTAAATGGTTAAAAAAAAATCACACATTTCTGAATCCCTTGTTCTCCTGTAATAAAAATAAAATAGAAAAGGAACAATATCTATACGATGAACTATATATGTATATATATCTCTCACAATGACATATATGTATATATGTGTTTGTGTATAAATATATATAATATATTTATATTCTATGTGTATATATCTATTCTTTCTTTTTTGATTTACAACCTGTCATTGGGATCCATTATATGTCGGTTTTGCAAGCCGGCTAGAAGATCTCGCCATACGTATGCTTGCATGCGCAAAATACGCAGCCACACATTGACAACGGATGACATACGGATCACTGTTCAGGCAACTTTTCTGCGTATTACGACCGTACAATACGGTCTGTATCTTTATACGTAGTGTCTCACGCCGGCCTAAAACTCACAAGTGGCTCAGGTAATGCAGCTTATCCAGGATGGCACATCAATGCGAGCTGTGGCAAGAAGGTTTGCTGTGTCTGTCAGCGTTGTGTCCAGAGGCTGGAGGCGCTACCAGGAAACAGGCCAGTACATCAGTAGATGTGGTGGGGGCCGTAGGAGGGCAACAACCCAGCAGCAGGACCCCTACCTCCGCCTTTGTGCGAGGAACAGGAGGAGCACTGCATAATGACCTCCAGCAGGCCACAAATGTGCTTGTGTCTGCACAAACTGTTACAAACAGACTCCATGAGGATGGTCTGAGTGCCCGACGTCCACAGAAGGGGGTTGTGCTCACAGCCCAACACCATGCAGGACGCTTGGCATTTGCCACAGAGCACCAGGATTGGCAAATTCGCCACTGACAGATGTGACGGAGTCTGGAGACGCCGTGGAGAGCAATCTCCTGCCTTCAACATCCTTCAGCATCACTGGTTTGGCAGTGGGTCAGTAATGGTGTGGGGTGGCATTTATTTGGAGGGCTGCACAGGTGCTTGCCTGAGGTAGCCTGACTGCCATTAGGTACCGAGATGAGATCCACAGACCCCTTGTGAGACCGTATGCTGGTGCGGTTGGCCTTAGGTTCCTTCTAATGCAGGACTATGCCAGACCTCATGTGGCTTGAGTGTGTCAGCAGTTTCTGCAAGATTAAGGCGTTGAAGCTATGGACTGGCCCGCCCGTTCCCCAGACCTGAATCCGATTGAGCACATCTGGGACATCATGTCTCGCTCCATCCACCAACGTCACGTTAAACCACAGACTGTCCAGGAGTTGGCGAATGCTTTAGTCCAGGTGTGGGAGGAGATCCCACAGGAGGCCATCCACTGCCTCATCAGGAGCATGCCTAGGCATTGTAGGTAGGTCATTACAGGCACAGGGAGGTCATACAGGCACAGGGAGGTCACACACATTGACTTTTTTTAAGGAAGGACATTAAATACCACTTTAATTTTGTGTGGTAACTCCAAATCCAGGCCTCCATTGGTTAATAAATTTTATTTCCATTGATGATTTTTGTGTGATTTGTTGTCAGCACATTCAACTTTGTACAGAACAATGTATTCAATGAGAATATTTCATTCATTCATTCATATCTAGGATGTGTTATATGAGTGTTCCCTTTATTCTTTTGAGCAGTGTGCATCAGCTGGCATTAACTGTACAATAGCACAGTGTGCACATTTGTGTATTTTCTTCTGTGTCTTTGATATCTCCCTTATACTGTTTTGCATGATTCTAGTCTTCATGAATCAGCCCTTTTGTGTTTTTTTCAGAAACAGTAGTTCCTGTTTAGGTTATGTATACCTGAATATAAAATACAGTTGGTCTGTGGACCATGGTGCCCAGACAAACGGAGTATCTCCTGCCCCAATCTGACAGCTTCAGGTATATGCACTGTATGGACAAGAGTTTTGGGAAACCCCTGTTAACACCTTCACGACCTGTGACGCATTTATACGTCATAGAACGTTCGAGTTGCAAGGGACCTCCATGGTCATCGTGTCCAACCCCCTGCTCAATGCAGGATTCACTAAACCAGTGATTTTCAACCTTTTTTGAGCCGCGGCACACTTTTTATACTTAGAAAATCCTGGGGCACACCACCAACCAAAATACCACAAAATGACACTAAAACAGTCATATTATACATATAGTTAATAATATAGATTTTAAATTTATTTTACTCACTCAGTGTGAAACCTGGGCCTGTTTCGATAAACACAAAAGGGATATCTTGGCAGGAATGGTGGAAAGACACACACGAAGCTCTTCCTCAACAGTTCTCAGTTTCTCCCTGTTTTTAGTTTTTATCGCAGTCAAGCTTGAGAAGCCCAGCTCACATAGATATGTGGTTGAAAATGGGAGCAATGTCAAAATAGCTTTGTTGGCCAGAATGAGGAACTCCTTGGAAACAGATAACCAAAAACTGTCCAAAGGAAGATCAGCAAACTTTAGCTTTAAACCGCGATCTTGCTTCAGTTCAATGAGTTCCTCTTGCTCCTTTAAAGTCATGTCCTTTCCAGCAACGGATAATGAGCTGTATGGGTCCCTAACCCAGTCAAGAAAAATATTTAGACTTGAGAGTCCTCAGTGGTTGATACCTTTTAATGGCTAACTGAAAAGATGGTAACAAATTGCAAGCTTTCGAGACTACTCAGGTCTCTTCATCAGGCATAGACTAATACAACATCTGAAGAATCACATATTTATACACAAAATAGCACAGAAAAAATGCAATAGGTAAGACAAGTGACTTGAAGCAGAACTGTCATTATGGCAGAGGGATTAACATAAATATGACTAGTTCATAGATAAGGAGTGAAGGTTTTATTAACCTTCACTCCTTATCTATGAACTAGTCATATTTATGTTAATCCCTCTGCCATAATGACAGTTCTGCTTCACGTCACTTGTCTTACCTATTGCATTTTTTCTGTGCTATTTTGTGTATAAATATGTGATTCTTCAGATGTTGTATTAGTCTATGCCTGATGAAGAGACCTGAGTAGTCTCGAAAGCTTGCAATTTGTTACCATCTTTTCAGTTAGCCATTAAAAGGTATCAACCACTGAGGACTCTCAAGTCTAAATATTTTTCTATCTACTGGCTAACACGGTACGAAGATACACATCTTTCCTATAACCCAGTCAAGGCATTCTGTGAAGGCTGAAGAGAAATAGAACGATAACTTCTCCTCAAGAGTTTTCAAATGTCTGCCAATCGCTTCGCACATTACAGCAGTATTGTCATCATGCAGTTTCTCGGTGAGTGGAACATCTGAAGGTTGCCACCCTGCACATGTTGTTGCCAGAGCTGCACCTTTAAACGGAATCCGTTCATTTTATCAGTGCTTGTAAGCAGGTTTTCATTTCGACCTTGCATCCGTGTGTTTAGTTCATTCAGATATTGAAATATATCAGCCAGGTATGCCAGCTTTGCACACCACTCATCACTTGCTAGCAGCTTTGAATAATCGGACCTCTCGTTTGTAAGAAATATTTTAAGTTCCTCTCGCAACTCATACACACGGGCCAGCACTTTGCCGCGTGACAGCCACCTGACCTCCGTGTGGAGCAATAAGATTTTATGTTCCGCTCCCATTTCTGTAGACAAAGACGCAAATAAGCGACATCTCAAAGGTCGCGTCTTCACAAAGTTCACTATGCGCACAACATCATCCAACACAGGAGCTAGATCTGCTGGTAAGGTCTTTGCAACTAGGGCCTCACGGTGCAAGAAACAGTGGGTAGCAAGAACATCTGGGTTTCTTTCTTTAACCCTACTTACAAAGCCTTTGATGTGCCCGACCATGGCTGCGGCTCCATCAGTGCAGACACCTGTGCAGTTTTCCCATGTAAGTCCACTTTTATCAAGATATTCCGATGTGACTTGGAATATTGCCTCTCCTGTTGATTTTTCTGGCAGTGCCTTGCAAAATAGGAAGTTTTCTCTAATGGCTTCACCATCCACAAAACGCACATTGGCCAACAACTGACAATGTCCACTGATATCCGTCGACTCATCAAGTTGCAAGGCAAATTTCTTACTGATGCCACCTTTTCCAAAACAACTTTTTCAATGTCCGCAGACATGTCATCAATCCGTCTGGCAATTGTGTTATCAGAGAGAGGCACTTTAGCTATCTCTTTAGCTGCTTCAGGGCCAAGCATCTCATTTAAAATAGCTTTACAAGCTGGTAGGATTAATGTTTCTGCCACAGTGTGGGACTTTTTTGATTTAAGGGTATGCCACACTAAACGAGATCGCTAACGAGATCACTAAAACGTCACTATTTTGCGATCTCGTTAGCGACCTCGTTGTGTGTGGCATGTAGCAACGATGTGGCCCCTGCTGTGATGTCGCTGATTGTTCACTAGATTTCTGGACCGTTTTTTGATCGTTGGCGTCCCGCTGGTGAGCCTGAATTGCTGTGTTTGGCACCTTTTGCGAACGACAAGCGACCTCGTTTGTGACGCATGACTGTTTTGCGTCACGGAGTGGATCGCAATATCTGTAAGTTCTCTTTTGCATCACAGAGAGGATCGCAGAAGTTGCAAAGCAGGCTAGCAGGACGCAGAGAGCAGGAGCGATGCTGGAAATTCCTATGAATCAGAAGCGCTCAGTACATGCTAATGACAGATCCTAACGACCGCCAAAGTCGTTAAAGAGATTGCTGACCGCTGATGTGTCGTTTATGAGATCTCCTGTTTGGCAGCTACTAGCGACCTAAAAGAGATCACACCAACGATTGCGTCGTTATCGTGATCGCTAACGAGATTGCTAAGTGTGGCAGTACCTTTAGCTATGAGTTCAGCAACAAGGTAGCTAGCTTTGAGGGCTCTCTCATTTACCTTTGTGCTTTTTCTCAAAAAAGTTGCCCCTTTCTCATTGTTTGTACGTAAGCGTACAAAATACTCCATCGGTTTATTTTGAACGGAAGGGTGTTTCGTTTGGAGATGGCGTTTAAGTTTGCTTGGCACCATAGCGCTATTGGAAAGCTTCTCACCACACACCAAGCACAGTGGTGTTGGTGCTGTCGCATCCCCAGTGGAAGTAAATCCAAATGAAAGATAGCTTTCACTGTATTGCCTTGAGCTCACCGTCTTGTCTTTTTTCTTTTGTCGAACTTTCATACTAGGGCCTTCATTTGGGTTAGAATTGTGTCCAGGGTCCTGTTCGGCATTTGCCTTTTCCATTCTCAAATACTTCTCCATCACTGCTGAACACTAAAATAGAAGAGTATTACATTATCTGCCACACTTAAAGGACCTCTGCTAGGCATATTTCATTCCTGAGGGCTTAAAAAGCAGCTCTCGTGGTGACAAGAAGCTGATTTAAACCCCCCAAGAGTGAACTTCGCGAGAGCTATATGTGTGTGATAATTTATATTACTACGGTCTGCATTTCCTGCTTGAATTGACACTAGTGACGTAGCACTCAGCTTTCTCTATAAGTAGAATAGAGCAGGCTGCCAAGTGCTACGCCACTAGAGTCAATTCAAGCAGGACATGACTGCTGAAGAACGGTACTAATATCATTTATTATTCCACACATACAACTCTCACGGAGTTCACTCTTGGGGGTTTTAAATCAGCTTCTTACCACAAGAGCTACTTTTTTAGCCTTCAAGAGTGAAATATGCCTGGCAGAGGTCCTTTCAATAAATTATTTATTTTAAAAAAGTGAAATAAAAAAGGATAACCCCCTCATATATTCAATCCCATGTAACCTCATAAATACAGTCCCACGTATATGAGCACATGATTATCAGCATCATATACTGTGGTGATGTGCACTGTACAGCGCCACAGTATATGGTGCTGATTATTATGTGGCTCATATACTGCAATATAAAGGGGTACAATGAGAAGTACTATGGCCATGAGGCCAGAGTACAAGTGCCAGCTCATATACTCAGCATATGAGCTGGTACTTGTAGTACTCCAGCCTCATGACTATAGTATTTCTCATTTTACATTTCTCATTGTTATATGCAGTATACTGCTGGAGTACTAAAAGTACCAGCTCATATGCTGAGTATTCTGCCAACAGTTCATATACTCAGGCAAAAGCTCATATAGTCAGCATTATTGGCAGTCATTACCTTGGCGGCGGGCAAATGCGAGAGTCTACTATTCAAGAAAAAGATTTAAACTGGAATAAATCATAAATATATGTGTACATGTATTCCCTTTAAAAACGCAATTTTATTAAGATACCTTAAAATACACCAAACCCAGTGAAGGTATAACTTATCGTTTATACCGATAGTACTATTCTGTCAGACACCCTAATATATTCCTGATCTGCAGACTACCTTGCCGTGGAGGTTGGCACCCTAAAAGTTGCGATATGGCGCCCCCACTCAACGTAGGCTCCCTAACTCCCCTATTAATCCCTTGATTAAAGGTGGGAAAACAATTAAATGGTAGTAAGAGATGAAGGGAGTCTTGAAACTAAACAGTGTCTAGCAGAAAAATAGATAATAAATTGCCCATGTCATGCATCAGTGAACCCATATAGATATATTATATTAATGCATAAAGATATTCTCCAATAAAACATAAGAAAGAGTCCGTATCAGTGCAGGAGAATTAGTGCCACAAAGAAACACTCATATATCAATGTCACAGATATGGCAGAATAATAGCCTGTAATATCATAAAGAGATATAAATTGGGACTTAGCATGAGCTGGGTGACCCCGACGCGTTTCCCCGTTAATGCAACGGTTCCTCAGGAGGTATGCATGATGCCTGATGCCATAGAGATGATGACATACAGGGCACCATAACGCATGGACTTAAATAACCACCGCTGATACGTGCCTTCAGATAGGCTCCACCCCTTGCAATCAGGGGGATTCAAAACCGGGTGACAATGCCGCTAACAATGATAATGTATTAACTCACAGATAACGCTGAAAACGGCGTGTTCCCCTTCATTTTGCCGCTATACCGGAAGTGCCCATAATGCATTGCGGAATGACAACTTCCGCCTCTCCATACAGAAGTCATGTGTGCGTTCCAAATCATGGAACGCAAATAAGGAAGGGAAATAAAAGCCATTTAATTCTGATTCTCTGCGTGCTTCAAAAAAGGAATGAATAGAGGCGAATAAGCTTGTAACATTTATTTAACCAAGGACTATAAATTCAAGTACTTTCATATTAGTGACCGCTCTACTGGATGGTCCAGCAATAACATATAATAGACTATAGATCAGTAGCCTGTCATAAAACTAATAAAATATCCGCAATAGTAATTTTATTCATATCAGAGGTAAACTTGAAGCATTCAAAAATGAATATAGAAAGAGAAAATATATATAAAGAAGTAAACGTTGCTTCTTCAATATCCTGATAATAGCGCCCACCAATGGGGTCATGCAGATTATGCACCTGGTGGAATGACCTCATAGATGGCCATAATCCCCAAATAATAACCAGAGAGAAGACGCAAATAAGCTTAATCAGATAAATGGAACATATGATAAAGCCTCATTTAACCCCTTAGGACTAAGGGATTGCAGTCTAAATATCCACTCAGCCTCACGTCTGAGGATAAGTTTATCCAGATCTCCCCCCCTGATTTTGGGCTTTATTAATTCAATCATTGTGAAGGAAATTTCCGAAATTCTGCCACCATGGACCTCATTCATATGGCGAGCTAATGGAGTATCCCTATTGTTCTTGATATCATTGCGATGCTCGCCAACCCTGACCCTAAGCTCTCTTTTGGATCTGGATAAACTTATCCTCAGACGTGAGGCTGAGTGGATATTCAGACTGCAATCCCTTAAGGGTATGCCACACTAAACAATATCGCTAACGGGATCGCTAAAAAACGTCACTATTTAGCGATCCCGTTAGCGATATTGTTCAGTGCGGCAGCTTCCAGCGACGAGCTTCCTGCTGTGATCTCGCTCGTCGCTGGAATCGTTCCGGACCCTATTTCATCGCTGGCGCTCCCGCTGGGTAAGTATCTTATCGCTGTGTGGCACCTTTTCTTAGCGATTTAGCGGTACTTTTGTACCGCTAAAGTCGTTAAGAAGATCGCTAACGGCGATAGCGTCGTTAACTATATCGCTAAATGTGGCCGCATTTAGCGATATAGAAACAATCCCGCTAGCGATCGCATTAGTATGCGTCGTTATTGTGATCGCTAGCGGGATTGTTTAGTGTGGCAGTACCTTTAGTCCTAAGGGGTTAAATGAGGCCTTATCATATGTTCCATTTATCTGATTAAGCTTATTTGCGTCTTCTCTCTGGTTATTATTTGGGGATTATGGCCATCTATGAGGTCATTCCACCAGGTGCATAATCTGCATGACCCCATTGGTGGGCGCTATTATCAGGATATTGAAGAAGCAACGTTTACTTCTTTATATATATTTTCTCTTTCTATATTCATTTTTGAATGCTTCAAGTTTACCTCTGATATGAATAAAATTACTATTGCGGATATTTTATTAGTTTTATGACAGGCTACTGATCTATAGTCTATTATATGTTATTGCTGGACCATCCAGTAGCGCGGTCACTAATATGAAAGTACTTGAATTTATAGTCCTTGGTTAAATAAATAATGTTACAAGCTTATTCGCCTCTATTCATTCCTTTTTTGAAGAGCGCAGAGAATCAGAATTAAATGGCTTTTATTTCCCTTCCTTATTTGCGTTCCATGATTTGGAACGCACACATGACTTCTGTATGGAGAGGCGGAAGTTGTCATTCCGCAATGCATTATGGGCACTTCCGGTATAGCGGCAAAATGAAGGGGAACACGCCGTTTTCAGCGTTATCTGTGAGGTAATACATTATCATTGTTAGCGGCATTGTCACCCGGTTTTGAATCCCCCCTGATTGCAAGGGGTGGAGCCTATCTGAAGGCACGTATCAGCGGTGGTTATTTAAGTCCATGCGTTATGGTGCCCTGTATGTCATCATCTTTATGGCATCAGGCATCATGCATACCTCCTGAGGAACCGTTGCATTAACGGGGAAACGCGTCGGGGTCACCCAGCTCATGCTAAGTCCCAATTTATATCTCTTTATGATATTACAGGCTATTATTCTGCCATATCTGTGACATTGATATATGAGTGTTTCTTTGTGGCACTAATTCTCCTGCACTGATACGGACTCTTTCTTATGAATGTTTTATTGGAGAATATCTTTATGCATTAATATAATATATCTATATGGGTTCACTGATGCATGACATGGGCAATTTATTATCTATTTTTCTGCTAGACACTGTTTAGTTTCAAGACTCCCTTCATCTCTTACTACCATTTAATTGTTTTCCCACCTTTAATCAAGGGATTAATAGGGGAGTTAGGGAGAGCCTACGTTGAGTGGGGGCGCCATATCGCAACTTTTAGGGTGCCAACCTCCACGGCAAGGTAGTCTGCAGATCAGGAATATATTAGGGTGTCTGACAGAATAGTACTATCGGTATAAACGATAAGTTATACCTTCACTGGGTTTGGTGTATTTTAAGGTATCTTAATAAAATTGCGTTTTTAAAGGGAATACATGTACACACATAAATGCGAGAGTCTCTCCGCTCTCAGGATGACGCGCCGGCCTCGGTTACGTCATTAAGTCGCGCGAGGTTCAAAGCTTGCGCATGTGTTAGGTGCTTTCGGGAAGCGCGCATCAGGAAACACGCATTGCAACCCGCAACGTGTGAAAGCACCCTTATTATTGTACACGTCTCCTACCTACATTGTAAGAAGCCGTGACTGCGCATCGCTGCGCATTGCCGGGAAACAAAACACAGGGGGCACCATAGTTTGGGGAACTTTCCCCACGGCACACCCGACCATGTGTCTGTGCCGCGGAACACTGGTTGAAAATCACTGCACTAAACAATCTCAGACTGTCTTTCCAGCCTCTGTTTGAAGACTACCATTAAAGGAGAACTCTCCACCTCTCATGGCAGCCTGTTCCACTCATTGCAAAATTTCAAAAAACTGACTGTCACATCCAAACATAAACTAAGTGTTAACAGGTGCTTACCTAGAGTCACCAAATCGTATGCACTCAAGCAAAAAAAGTCAGCACTCTGTGATGTCATAGCATGGAAACGTGAAATATGAAATAGAATTGCAATACTGCATTAGAAGTATGAAAAATTGAGAGTGCTTTGGGCATAAATTGGCCAATTCATTTGTACCTGAAAGCCACGTTAAGGCGATTCTTGTTTTCCAGGACCTAGCAATGCAAATCCTCTCTTAGAATAAAGTCTTCATCTGTATGGGAACCTCAGAGATATAGATTTTAGTCTGAGAGGATTCACATTAGGTTCCCATACAGATGAAGACTTTATTCCGTGTAAATCTTTGAAATATGTGATTCAGACAGAACCCCCCCCCCCAGCGCAAAATTCTGTATGAGGCAGATGGAGGCACTGTGGACACCATATCACTTGTGGGGTGTCCATCTCTTTAAGATCACATAAAGTGTCGTCGGCCACAGTTTTGTGCACTTCTGAAAAGGACACCGCTGAACAGAGTCCAGACTGAGTCCAGAGTAACTTTGCTGCCTCACTATAATGAATGTGCAACGGGATTTTCATCTGAATCAAGTTACTCAAATTTAAATGGAATCCCCAATGTAAGTGGACAGCGTATAGAGCCGAATGACTGTGATCCCAAACGTTATGTAAAATGTTCCTAATTAAAGCTACCAGTCACTCCACCAATTAAAGCAAGTCTCCACGCAGATCTGTCCTCTTAACTGCAATATAGGGGGCTTCCACGTTACTGGTAGCATAAAGGCTCTGGAAAAGCAAAATGGCTTCTCACCCTTCAAAAGAAATTAAGCAAATTCTCCGCTCCCAAAACCAAATGCCCCCCTCTCTTATAGAATCATAGAATGGTAGAGTTGGAAGGGACCTCCTGGGCCATCTGGTCCAACCCCCTGCTCTTATGAGTCTCAGTGTACCTAAACAACATTTAGCGCCCACATGTTTGGCATTTCTGTAGTGATGGGAACCCGCCTAGTTTACAGGTACGTGTCTCCAGAAGCATAGTGTGTACATAATGTACTGGTCACTACAACATACTGGTCACTACAATGGCAGATCACAATTTTCACTCTGCAACATTCACTGCTGCCTGTTTCTAGAAAACACCCATGGAGTCAAAATCGTAACTACAGCTGGAGATAAATTCTTAAAGGGTTAGAATTTCCAAAATGGGGTCACTTGAGGGGGATTCTGATTTTCTAACACTTAGAGGCTCTTTATATGGAGTCCGCAAACTAGTCTTGGAAAATCTGCGCTCCATGCGAGAAATAGCGCTCTGTCCCTCCCGAATCACTCTGTATGGCAAAGTAGTACTGTACAGCCACATATGGGGTTTTTCTACATTCAGCAGAAATTGTGGGGCAGATTCTGATCGTCACCTTCCTTGGTATAAACAGATCCTCGGACGGATATTTTGTATTGTCCCCTTATATACATAAACATGGTTATTAGATCCCCCCTCAGTCGTCTTTTTTTCTAGACTAAATCTTAATTTTGCCAAACTCTCTGGGTATTGTAGTTCCCCCATCCCCTTTTTTAATTTTGTTGCCCTCCTTTGTACTCGCTCTAATTCCATTATAACCGTCCTGAGCACCGGTGCCCAAAACTGTACACAATACTCCATGTGCGGTCTAACCAGGGATTTGTACAGAGGCAGTATAATGTTCTGATCATGTGTATCCAGACCTCGTTTAACCCCTTAACGACCACCGATACGCCTTTTAACGGCGGTCATTAAGGGTACTTAAACCACAGCGCCGTTAATTAACGGCGCTGTGGAAAAAGTGAATAGCGCCCCCCAGAGGCGCATTTTCTCCGGGTCTCGGCTACCAGGGGTAGCCGAGACCCCAGAGAAAATGAATCGGGTCGGTTTTTACCGACACCGATGTTGCGATCGCCGTTATTAACCCTATAACGGCGATCGCAACAAAAAAAAAAGTTGTGCCATTTAATTTCCCTGTACTCTGATGTCATCGGACATCAGAGGACAGAGAAAAAGGGTCCCCAGGACCCCCATGTGGCCCCCGATCCCCTGCATGTGGCCCCAGGGCCCTCCGGTGTCCCCCGGTGCCGGCGCGATGAAGAAAATGGCGGGCACATGCTCAGTGCGCCCGCCGCTATGTGCTGGGGGGATGGGCAAATATTCTCTGGGGTCTCGGCTACCGGGGGTAGCCGAGACCCCAGAGAACATGATCCGGGTCGGTATTCACCGATCCCGTGTTGCGATCGCTGCTATGCAAGCATAGACGCGATCGCAAAAAAAAAAATTCTCTCCCCTCTGATGTGATCGCACATCAGAGGGGAGAAAATGAGGGTCCCCATGTCCCCCTGAACCCCCCCTGTACCTGCCGGTGTCCTCTGGCCTCCGATCCTCCCGGTCTTCTTCCTGGAAAAAAAAAAATGGCGGGCGCATACGCAGTGCGCCCGCCTATCTGCTTGACGGCAGATTCAAATTTTTTTTCATTCATTCTCCAGAAAGTGCATTTTGATCACTGTGATAAACTATCACAGTGATCAAAATAAAAAAAACAGTACATAACCCCCCCATTTATCACCCCCTTAGTTAGGGACATATAATAAAAAATAGAAATTATATTTATTTTCATTTTTCTGTTAGGGTTATAATTAGGGTTAGGGTTATAATTAGGGTTAGGGTTAGCATTAGGGTTATAATTAGCGTTAGGGTTAAGCCAGGTTCATACTGCGTTATGGCAGTCCGTTAACGCTGCCATTCACCCCCATTTGAGGGCGCATCGCGACGCATGCCGTAAAGCGGCATGCGTTTGCGACGTGCCAACATTCAGTGACGGAACCTCGGACGCGGGCTGCAGCGTCTGGGCTCCGTCACCGCTAGCGCAGATGAATCATCTGCTGATTCCTCTGCGCTAGCGGGTATAGCATAACGCGATCGCGTTATGCTATACCGTTACCAGCCCGTCAACACTATGTGTTGAACGGGCTGGTAAAACGCAAAATGAACCTTGCCTTAGGGTTAGGGTTATAATTAGGGTTAGAATTAGGGTTAGGGTTACAATTAGGGTTAAAATTAGGGTTAGGGTTACAATTAGAGTTAGGGTTACAATTAAGGTTAGGGTTACAATTAGGGTTGGAATTAGGGTTAGGATTAAGGTTGGGATTAGGGTTAGGGGTGTGTTGGGATTAGGGTTGGAGCTAGAATTGAGGGATTTCCACTATTTAGGCACATCAGGGGGTCTCCAAACACGACGTGGCGTTCAAAAAATCAAATGGCGCTCCCTCCCTTCCGAGCCCTGCCGTGCGCCCAAACAGTGGTTTACCCCAACGTATGGGGTATCAGCATACTCAGGACAAATTGCACACCAATTTTGGGGTTCTAATTTCTCCTGTTACCCTTGGGAAAATAAAAAATAGCTGGCTAAAAAATCATTTTTGAGAAAAAAAATGATTTTTTATTTTCACAGCTCTGCGTTTATAAATTTCTGTGAAACACTTGGGGTTCAAAGTGCTCACTACACATCTAGATAAGTTCCTTAAGGGTCTAGTTTCCAAAATGGTGTCACTTGCAGGGGGTTTCTACTGTTTAGGTACATCAAGGGCTCTGCAAACACAACATGACGGCCGCAGAACATTCCATCAAAGTCTGCATTACAAAATGGCGCTCCTTCCCTTCCAAGCACTCCCATGCGCCCAAACAGTGGTTTTACCCCACATATGGGGTATCAGCGTACACAGGAAAAATTGCACAACAACTTTTTGGGTCCAATTTCTCCTGTTACCCTTGGGAAAATAAAAAAAATAGCGGGCTAAAGAATCATTTTTGAGGAAAAAAATGATTTTTTATTTTCACGGCTCTACGTTTATTAATTTCTGTGAAGCACTTGGGGTTCAAAGTGCTCACCACACATCTAGATAAGTTCCTTAAGGGGTCTAGTTTCCAAAATGGTTTGATTTGTGGGGGTTTCGACTGTTTAGGCGCATCAGGGGCTCTCCAAACGCGACATAGCGTCCAATTTCAATTCCAGCCAATTTTGGTTTGAAAAAGTCAAACGGCGCTCCTTCCCTTCCAAGCCCTGCCGTGCGCCCAAACAGTGGTCCCACCCCACATATGGGGTATCAGCGTACTCAGGACAAATTGGACAACAACTTTTGTGGTCTAATTTCTCCTGTTACCCTTGGGAAAATAAAAAATTGGGACTAAACGATCAGGTTTGTGGAAAAAATGACTTTTTATTTTCATGCCCGGGAGTTATAAACTTCTGTGAAGCACTTGGGGGTTCAAAGTGCTCACCACACATCTATATAAGTTCCTTAGGGGGTCTAGTTTCCAAAATGGTGTCACTTGTGGGGGGTTTCCACTGTTTAGACACATTAGGGCCTCTACAAACGCGACATGGCGTCCAGCCAATTCTGAGTTGAAAAAGTCAAACGGCGCTCCTTCCCTTCCAAGCTCTGCCATGCACCCAAACAGTGGTTTACCCACACATATGGGGTATCAGCGTACTCAGGACAAACTGCACAAAAACTTTTGGGGTCTTGTTACCCTTGGGAAAATAAAAATTGGGGTGAACAGATAGTTTTTGTGGAAAAAATTATTTTTTATTTTCACGGTTCTATGTTATAAACTTCTGTGAAGCACTTGGAGGTTCAAAGTGCTCACCACACATCTAGATAAGTTCCTTAAGGGGTCTAATTTCCAAAATGGGGTCACTTGTGATGGGTTTCCACTGTTTAGAGACATCAGGGCCTCTACAAACGCGACATGGCGTCCAGCCAATTCTGCATTGCAAAAGTCAAATGTCGCTCCTTCCCTTGCGACCTCTGCCGTGCGCCCAAAAAGTGGTTTACCCCCACATATGGGGTATCGGCTTATTCAGGAGAAATTGCACAACAAATTTTGTGGTTCATTTTTTCTTTTAACAGTTGTGAAAATAAAAAAAATTGGTTCCGAAGTAAAGTTTTTGCAAAAAAGTTAAATGTTAATTTTTTCCTTCCACATTGCTTCAGTTCCTGTGAAGCACGTAAAGGGTTAATAAACTTCTTGAATGTGATTTTGAGCACCTTGAGGGGTGCAGTTTTTAGAATGGTGTCACTTTTGGGTATTTTCTATCATATAGACCCCTCAAAGTGACTTCAAATGTGATGTGGTCCCTAAAATAAAAATGGTGTTGTAAAAATGAGAAATCGCTGGTCAACTTTTAACCCTTATAACTTCATAACAAAAAAAAATTTTGGTCCCAAAATTGTGCTGATGTAAAGTAGACATGTGGGAAATGTTATTTATTAAGAAATTTGTGTGACATGTCTCTCTGATTTAAGGGCATAAAAATTTAAAGTTTGAAAATTGTTAAGTTTTCAAAATTTTCTCCATATTTCCGTTTTTTTTTTCATAAATAAACACAAGTCATATAAAAAAAAATTACCACTAACGTGAAGTACAATATGTCACGAAAAAACAATCTCAGAATCAGCGGGATTCGTTAAAGCGTTCCAGAGTTATAACCTCATAAAGTGACAGTGGTCAGAATTGTAAAAATTGGCCCTGTCATTAAGCTGCAAAATGGCTCTGTCACAAAGGGGTTAATGCACCCCATGATTGTTTGCCTTGGCAGCCGCTGCCTGGCACTGGCTGCTCCAGGTAAGTTTATCATTAACTAGGATACCCAAGTGCTTCTCCATGTCAGATTTACCCAGTGGTTTCCCGTTCAGTGCGTAATGGTGATATTGATTCCTTCTTCCCATGTGTGTAACCTTACATTTATCATTGTTAAACCGAATCTGCCATCTTTCAGCCCAAGTTTCCAACTTATCCATATCCATCTGTAGCAGAATACTATCTTCTCTTGTATTGACTTGTATTGACACCGCAGCTGTGATTGTGACCCGCAGGGGTGACCTGCGGTAAAAAGCTTACCACAGGTCAGCAGGTGTGGGCTGATGAGACTACTGCTCCCATCGGGCTTTGTCTGTTGTCACTGATAACTATGACAGCAGGTGACACTGATGGGAGACGTAGTCTCGTCAGCCGACGCCTGTGCTCATAGTAAAGAAAAAGTAAAATAATTACATACATATTCAAATTTAAAAAAAAACATTATACTCACCTAACACCAAATCCCCAATGCCCTTGTTTCCTAGAAATAATGTAAAATAATAAACCAACATGTACTCGCCTGTCCGCCATAGTCCACGTAATCCCGAGTGTCCCACGGCAATCTCATGTGTAGACCATTCACTTTGGGAGATGTGACCGCTCTAAACCCCGGCCGCCAGCGATTATATTGATAAGAGGTGATCACTCCTGCAGTTTATCACTGAGCTGCTGTGAGAGAGTTCACTAGAGTTCATTAGCTGATCAGCTCCGATGCTTTCACGGCAGGGGCAGACATATCGCCGGTGCAACTGCATCGGGGCCCAGAGGTGGAAGGGGGCCCCTGCAGGCAGGGGCGTACTGCCCATAACGGCAGAGTATGCAGCTGCTATGGGGCCAGAGTCTAGATTGCGGGTGGGAGTGTAAGGGGGCCGCACCAGTATTATGCAGCATTGGGCCCCTCTCACTTCCTGCTGTAATCACACCCAGAGCAGGGCAGAGAGCGGCGTGCAGAGTAAGGAGTTCAAAAAGGGGCGTGTCAAGCAGGCAGAGACGCTTACCAATAAACGCTTTCCTCACCACACTGAGGAGAGCGCTCACTGGCTGCCGTCTCTGTACTCCTGCATGGCGGGTCCCAATGGTGGTGAGTGCTCACAGGTTGTCAGGGGCCTGGGGCCGCACCGCACGCTGGGGACAGCAGTGGAGGGAGAGCAGGACTTAGTGTGTACTGTTCTGCTTCCTCCACTGTGCCATTCCTGGCAGGCTGCTGTATCTGGTAGAACAGGTCAGGGGAAGAGGCTCACTGCACAGGACCTCTCCCAGAGAGGAGGTCGGGGGAGAGGAGCTCACTGCACAGGACATCTCCCAGAGAGGAGGTCGGGGGAGGGGAGCTCACTGCACTGGACATCTCCCAGAGAGGAGGTCGGGGGAGGGGCGCTCACTGCACTGGACATCTCCCAGAGAGGAGGTTGGGGGAGGGGCGCTCACTGCACAGGACATCTCCCAGAGAGGAGGGAGGGGAGCTCACTGCACAGGACATCTCCCAGAGAGGAGGTCGGGGGAGGGAGCTCACTGCACTGGACTCTCTCCAGAGAGGAGGTCGGGGGAGGGGAGCTCGCTGCACAGGACATCTCCCAGAGAGGAGGTCGGGGGAGGGGAGCTCACTGCACTGGACATCTCCCAGAGAGGAGGTTGGGGGAGGGGAGCTCACTGCACTGGACATCTCCCAGAGAGGTGGTCGGGGGAGGGGAGCTCACTGCACAGGACATCTCCCAGAGAGGAGGTCGGGGGAGGGGAGCTCACTGCACAGGACATCTCCCAGAGAGGAGGTCGGGGGAGGGAGCTCACTGCACTGGACATCTCCCAGAGAGGAGGTCGGGGGAGGGGAGCTCACTGCACAGGACATTTCCCAGAGAGGTCGTCGGGGGAGGGGAGCTCACTTCACTGGACCTCTCCCAGAGAGGAGGTCGGGGGAGGGGAGCTCACTGCACTGGACATCTCCCAGAGAGGTGGTAGGGGGAGGGGAGCTCACTGCACAGGACATCTCCCAGAGAGGAGGTCGGGGGAGGGGAGCTCACTGCACAGGACATCTCCCAGAGAGGTGGTCGGGGGAGGGGAGCTCACT
Organism: Oophaga sylvatica; assembly: GCA_033576555.1. Lineage (NCBI taxonomy): Eukaryota > Metazoa > Chordata > Amphibia > Anura > Dendrobatidae > Oophaga > Oophaga sylvatica. The sequence goes on from JARQOD010000001.1 coordinate 541,691,159, forward strand.
GCACAGGACATCTCCCAGAGAGGAGGTCAGGGGAAGAGGAGCTCACTGCACAGGACCTCTCCCAGAGAGGAGGTCGGGGGAGAGGAGCTCACTGCACAGGACATCTCCCAGAGAGGAGGTCGGGGGAAGGGAACTCACTGCACTGGACATCTCCCAGAGAGGAGGTCGGGGGAGGGGAGCTCACTGCACTGGACATCTCCCAGAGAGGAGGTCGGGGGAGGGGAGCTCACTGCACAGGACATCTCCCAGAGAGGAGGTCGGGGGAGGGGAGCTCACTGCACTGGACCCCTCCCAGAGAGGAGGTCGGGGGAGGGGAGCTCACTGCACAGGACATCTCCCAGAGAGGAGGTCGGGGGAGGGGAGCTCACTGCACTGGACATCTCCCAGAGAGGAGGTCGGGGGAAGGGAGCTCACTGCACTGGACATATCCCAGAGAGGGGTCGGGGGAGGGGAGCTCACTGCACTGGACATCTCTCAGAGAGGAGGTCGGGGGAGGGGAGCTCACTGCACTGGACCTCTCCCAGAGAGGTCGTCGGGGGAGGGGAGCTCACTGCACAGGACATCTCCCAGAGAGGAGGTCGGGGGAGGGGAGCTCACTGCACAGGACATCTCCAAGAGAGGAGGTCGGGGGAGGGGAGCTCACTGCACAGGACATCTCCCAGAGAGGAGGTCGGGGGAGGGAGCTCACTGCACTGGACATCTCCCAGAGAGGGGGTCGGGGGAGGGGAGCTCACTGCACTGGAGAACTCTGCAGCAGCAGGGAGCTGAAATCTTCTGTGCTCTGAGTCCCCATCCCCCACAGTCGGCCCTGCACTATGTGGCCGACCTCCATGGCTCAACTGAACAAAATACCTGAGGTCGTAGATTAGTGTGTTTGTATATATCCATATGTGTGTCTACATTATATGTATGTGTGTGTAATATATATATATATATATATATATATATATATATATATATATAGTGTATGTCTATGTGCATGTATGTGTGTATGCTTATATGTATGTGTATCTGTGTGTATGTACTATGTATGTATCTGTGGTATGTGTGTGTATGTACGATATATCTATGTGTGGTATATGTATGTACTGTATATAAGTGTTTGTGTGTATGCATGTATGGTATATGTGTGCATGTATGGTGTGTGTATGCATGTACGGTATGTGTATCTGTGTGTGTTTATGTATGGTATATGTATGTACGATGTATGTGCGATCCAACAGATCATGGATAACTTGCTGATTTCTGAGGATTCATTATCTATAGAGCTGTTGAGTGCTGCACTCGGCTATTTCCATCAGTTCCGTAGACAACGAATAGAGCAGATACCAGATGATACAGGCACCAGACATATAATGTAATATATACATGTTCGGGCTCTGCTGGTTCCAGCAGTTATCACGTAACCACAAGGAGGCGCTCTGCACACTTGCTGTCATGTGTCAGATGCGTCTGTAGTGTTCTAGTCACTGACAGCTGACACTAGTTGTCACTTGGCTGCAAGTCTGACTGCGCTAGAGCCAGCAGAACCGAATGCTAACGTGTGTATATATATATAATATATATTTATGTATATATATATATATTTATGTATTACACACAGTATATATATATATCTCCATCTCAGTGAAAAAATATAAATATATTTTTTAGAGGTGTGGGAAGGCCCAAATAGAACTTTTACTATGGGGCCTTGTGATTGCTATGTACGCCCCTGCTTGCAGGGCAGTAATATTGAGGGCAATCTGCCTCGTTTCTCGGAGTCTGAGGCTCCCGGGGTCCCATTGCCAGATTGTACTCATCATAAGAAACGTAGCAGGCAGGGAAGTGGACCCTGACACATTTCTTGCACAGGGGCCCCAAACGGTCAGTGTCCGCCCCTGTTTCACGGCACTGCTATGTTAAAACTTTCAGACTTCCTCTTCATGTTTATCCGTGTGAAAGTTGACAGTGACGTCCGTGCTGATTGGGCGCCGGGTACCACGTGTCATTCCATCACAGCAGAGCTCCAGGACCGCGAGGGCGGACACAGCTGGAATGGCACCACCACTGGAGGGGAGTATAGGTTCCAAATGGGGTTTCCTAGTAGTGGACAACCCTTTTAATGCTAAAGAGATTGACATTAAAGGGTATGCCACACTAAACAATATCGCTAACGGGATCGCTAAAAAACGTCACTATTTAGCGATCCTGTTAGCGATGTTGTTCAGTGCGGCAGCTTCCAGCGACGAGCTTCCTGCTGTGATCTCGCTCGTCGCTGGAATCGCTCCGGACTCTATTTTCTCGTCGGCGCTCCCGCTGGGTAAGTATCTAATCGCTGTGTGGCACCTTTCTTTAGCGATTTAGCGGTACTTTTGTACCGCTAAAGTCGTTAAGAAGATCGCTAACGGCGATAGCGTCGTTAACTATATCGCTAAATGTGGCCGCATTTAGCGATATAGAAACAATCCCGCTAGCGATCGCATTAGTATGCGTCGTTATCGTGATCGCTAGCGGGATTGTTTAGTGTGGCAGTACCTTAAGGCTCCTGTATGTGTCATTACTATTGTCTATATAAAGTGTATATTAGATGTAATCCCCTTATCTGATGAAGGTGCCAGTTGTGTATATACAGCATTAAACAAATGTATGGATCAGGGTCACACATTACACTACTGCTCCCAAAGAAATGAATGGTCCAGTTCATGCGATGTACCACTGCTCCCTTAAGCCTGGGTCTCACATAACGATACACCAGCGATACCGACAACGATATGCACTTGTCAGGATCGCTGGTGTATCGCTACATGATCACTGCTGAGCTGCCAAACAGGCAGCTCAGGCAGCGATCTGGGACAGAGACACTGCGGGTAACATCGCTTAGTTACCCGCAGTGTACATTGGATACCAGCGCCCTGATGCAGGGAGCTGGTATCCAAGGTACACAGCGGGTTTCCAAGCGCTGCGCGGTGCCTGGAAACCCGCTGTGTACCTTGGATACCAGCGCCCCTGCATCAGGGCGCTGGTATCCAAGATACACAGCGGGTTTCTAGGCACAGCCCCGCGCCTGGAAACCCGCTGTGTACCTTGGTTACCAGCGGATCGCTGGTCTCCCGCCTGTCACACGCAGCGATGCGTGCCTGTCAGCGGGAGACCAGCGATCAAAAAAATGTCCTGACATTTCAGCGACGATCAGCGATACCCAGCAGGGGCGCTGATCGTCGCTGAATGTCACACACAGCGATATCGCTGGTGAGATCGCTGCTGTGTCACAAAACTAGTGACTCAGCAGCGATCTCGGTAGCGAGATCGCTATGTGAGACGGGCCCTTTAGAAGTGAACAAAGCCAGGGTCACATTTTGAAGAGAGCAGTGGTGTAATGTGTGACACTGCACCATCCACTTCTATGTGAGAAATAATATAGTGGACGTAGTGGGGTCTCCAGAAGGGTAGCTACGGTTTTGTTTGTGGGGGGCGGGGGGGCGTGGAAGGGGGTGAAACCTGAGTGGATCCCTAACCCAGTTAACCCTACAACTACGGTGGCACACCTTAAAATATAAAATACCCAATATAGTATAATACATCCCATTGTCCACCATATAATGTAATTCACTCCCCCATACAGCATAATGCACTCCCCCATAGGCCCCCATACTGCATAATGATTGTCCCATAGTCAGACATAGTAAAAAAGTTACAAATATTTTTAAAAAAAATCAAAATATTGTATCTCTAAATAAATACTTGAATGAAAAATAAAAATATAAACAATAAAAGTGCACACTTGGTGTCTCCGCTTCCGCAACGACCTGACCTTTAAAACTGTTCCATTAGTTAATCCCTTTAGTGAACATAAAAAATAATTAACAAGGCAAAAAACATTGCTTTATCATACCGCCAAAGTGGAATAAAACGCGTTCAAAAGTCTAACATGGCACCCCTGAAAACATCTTGTCCCGTTAAAAACGAGTTGCCATACAGCGTCATAAGCGAAAAAGTTATAGCTCTGAGAATATAGCGATGCAAAATATATTTTTTTCTATGAAATTGTTTTTATTGTATAAAAATGCCAAATTCTAAAAAAATATAAATGTTATCTCTGTAATCGTACTGACTCGAAGAATAAAACTGCCTTATCAATTTTACCACATATGGAAAGGTATAACCACCCCCCCCCCCCCAAAAAAAAAAGAAAGAAAAATCTGCAAAAAGGGATCAAATTTATCATGTGACTGAAAATGGTACCAATAAAAACGTCAACTCGTCCTGCAAAAACAAGAAATCACATGACTCTGTGGCCCAAAATATGGAAAAATTATAGCTCTCAAAATGTGGTGATGCAAAGACTATTTGCAAAAAAAAAAGGGTCTTTTAGTGTGTGACAGCTGCCAAATATAAAAACCAATAAAAATCTGTTATTGCTATACCCAAAGAATAAAGTGGCTTAATCACTTAGGCTATGTGCACACGGTGCGTTTTTTAAGCGTTTTTACGCGCCGTAATCGCTTAAATGGTTACAAAGCGCATACCATGCAATCCTATGGGATTACGCATTGCTGTGCACATACTGCGTATTTTTGCGGAGCGTAATCCCATCGCGTAAAAATAAGCAGCATGTCCATTCTTTTTGCATAATCGCGGCGATTACGCCGCCATGATTGCATTGAAACGCTCACTTTACACAAGTGGCTATGCCCACCATGCGTGAAGTGAGAGCTTCATGTGCGCTTGGTACCCAGGGTCTGAAGGACACTATTCACCAGGCCCTGGTACCATATTCCTGTCAAAAATAGAATTAAAATAAAAAATATGGATATACTTGCCTTCTGACGGCCCCCGAAGCCTTCCCGCCTCTCAGCCACGCTGCCGGCATCTTCCGTTCCCAGGGATGCATTGCGAGAATCGCCCCAGATGACGTAGCGGTCGAGTGACCGTGACGTCGCATAGGTAATTCTCGCAATGCATCCCTGGGAACGGAACTTGGCTGCAGCGTCGCTGAGGAGCGGGAAAACTTCGGGGGCCGACGGAGGGTGAGTATATCAATATTTTTCTTATTATTTTTTACATTACTCATTACTAAAAAGGTGGTCACACTTGTCAGCACTATGAGTGACAAGTGTGACCAATCTATCAATCAGTTTTCCAAGCAATGTTACAGGTCGCTTGGAAAACGCTAGCATTCTGCAAGCTAAAAACGCTTGCAAAATACTTGTGTTTTGCAGGAAAACGCATACTAATTACGTATGCGTTTTACCCACAGCGGGGAGTTGCGCAAATGCTCCGCAAAATTACTGAGCATTTGCGCAATGTGTGCACATAGCCTTAACCCCTTCAAGACCTGTGACACAGCGTATGTGGCATGAAAGGATCGCGTTCCTGCGGGTCGGGTGACCGGGGTCACTGAAAGGTCACCCGACCCGCAGGCACAAGACCCTTTGTGCTTCACCACAGGGGGGTTGGCTTAACCCCATGTGGCTACGATCGCTCTGATTGGCTGTTAAAAGTGAAACAGTGCTCCCTTTATTCCGAGCCCCGACGTGTGCCCAAACAGTGGTTTACCCCCATATATGGGGTATCAGCGTACTCAGGAAAAATTGCACAACAACTTTGGGGGTCTAATTTCTCCTGTTACCCTTGGGAAAAAAAAAATTGGGGACTAAACAAATTATTTTTGTGGAAAAAAAAATGATTTTTTATTTTCACCGCTCTGCGTTATAAACTTCTGTGAAGAACTTGGAGATTCAAAGTGCTCACCACACATCTAGAGGAGTTCCTTGGGGGATCTAGTTTCCAAAATGGGGTCACTTGGGGGGGTTTCTACTGTTTAGGCACATCATGGGCTCTGCAAACGTAACATGACGCCAGCAGACCATTCCATCAAGTCGGCATTTCAAAACGTCACTACTTCCCTTCCGAGCCCCGACATGTGCCCATACAGTAGTTTTCTCCCACATATGGGATATCCGCTTACTCAGGACAAATTGGACAACAACTTTTGGGGTCTAATTTCTCCTGTTACCCTTGGGAAAATAAAAAAATTGAGGACTAAAAGATCACGTTTGTGGAAAAAATGATTTTTGTTTTCATGCCCGGGCATTATAAACTTCTGTGTAGCGCTTGGGTGTTCAAAGTGCTCACCACACATCTAGATAAGTTGCTTGCGGGGTCTAGTTTCCAAAATGGGGTCACTTTTTGGGAGTTTCTACTGTTTAGGCACATCAGGGGCTCTGCAAACGTAACATGATGCCCGCAGACCATTTCATCAAAGTCAGCATTTCAAAACGTCACTACTTCCCTTCCGAGCCCCAACGTGTGCCCGAACAGTGGTTCCCCCCCACATATGGGGTACCAGTGTACTCAGGACAAACTGTACAACAACTTTTGGGGTCCAGTTTCTCCTGTTACCCTTGTGAAAATAAAAAATTGCGGGTTAAAAAAATCAGTTTTTGAGTAAAAAAATAATTTTTTATTTTTGCGGCTCTGCATTATAAACTTCTGTGAAGCACGTGGGGGTTCAAGGTGCTCACCACACATCTGGATAAGTTCCTTGGGGGTCTAATTTACAAAATGGGGTCACTTGTGGGGGGTTTCTACTGTTTAGGCACATCAGGGGCTCTGCAAACGTAACAAGATAAGTAAAGGAAAAAGGTAAAATACACTGGCGCTACCTAGGGATCCTGAAAAATCCCAGACCAATGAACAAAACGTGTGTTTAAATAGATGAATATGGAGGCTGCTGGAGTCTGGGTCAGTTGCTGTGCAATCACTGATCCTAAAATGCCCAAAAATTGGTGCAAGTATATATAAAATAAATAAAATAAAAATGACAACCTGCGCCCCCAGAGTAATCCAATCAGGACTAAACCCCTGCACTAAAAATGTGTAATGAGTACATATAACTACGACAACTCAATGGAGTGAAAGCATGCTTACATGTAATGACGAAGCTGGGACTTCCCTCCTCCTCTTCGGATTCACTTCCCTGCACCTCTGCCAGCAAGCATACACTCTGCTGCACGACTAATACACCTGTCTCCCCGCTATTCCCCAGCCTCCCCCTATGCCAGGCCCTTCACTGGCTTCCTATTGCCCAGAGGCTCCAGTTCAAAACCTTAACCATGACATACAAAGCCATCCACAACCTTTCTCCATACATCTGTGACATGGTCTCCCGCTACCTACCTACACGCAACCTTCGATCCTCTCAAGATCTCCTTCTCGACTCCCCCTCATCTCTTCTTCCACAACCGCATAGAAGACTTCTCCCGGGCTTCCCCCATACTCTGGAACTTCCTGCCCCAAAACATCAGACTTTCACCAACAACGAAGACCTTCAAGAAAAACCTGAAGACCCACCTGTTCTGACAAGCCTACAACCTGCAATGATCCTCAGTGTACTGAACCACCGCACGACCAGCTCTACCCTTTCCTAGTGTATTCTCACCCATCCCTGCAGACTGTGAGCCCTCGCGGGCAGGGTCCTCTCTCCTTCTGTACTTGTGTGTCCCTTGTCTAGCACATGTTTATTGTACCTGTCTATATTTTTTTCCCTTTTCATATGTAAAGCGCCATGGAATAAATGACGCTATATAAATGTATAATAATAATAATTACGCCGCCATAGGATTGCGTTGAAACGCTCACTTTACGCATATCTATGCCCACCATGCGTAAAGTGAGCTCTTCATGTGCTGTTGGTACCCAGGGTCTGGAGGAGAGTAGACTCTCCTCCAGACCCTGGGTACCATATTCCTGTGAAAAATAGAATGAAAATAAAAAATGGGGATATACTTACCCTCTGGCAGCCCCCGGAGTCCTCCCGCTCCTCAGCGTCGCTGCCGGCATGTTCCGTTCCCAGGCGTGCTTAGCGAGAATAACCTTTGTGATGTCACGGTTGAGTGACCGCAACGTTGCAAAGGTCATTCTCGCTAAGCATGCCTGGGAACTGAACTTGCCGGCAGAGCCGCAGAAGAGAT
>JARQOD010000001.1:541699213-541719325 GCA_033576555.1 Oophaga sylvatica
AAGTTAAAAGGGGCGCTCCTTCTCCGCATCATTGTTTTTACAGAGACGAGGGAAACCCCTGTTGTACCACAAAAAAAATTTTAAAATTTTTCAATTCCAATTACCCAACCAAGGGAGTGTAAACACTAAAATCCCCCCAATTAATGACGTGAAAAAAGGGGGGAAAAAAAGGGGGGTGCCGTAGTCCACACTTTCGGTTTTAAAACCATTTTTTTTCCATCATACATGACGGCCACCAGAGGGTTAAGGATTTGCATTCTCTTTTTGGGGGGATCACTGCTTCCAACATTTTCCCGAACGTGAGATCAGAAGTAGCAGATAAATCAATCTTTAGTGTCTGAAAAAAGTGAGGGAAAAAAACCCCAAGGGCCCCTTACGTTTTGGTCATCGTGGCATCGCTTTTCTCCGCCCAAAAGTCGCCAGGTTTTTGGGGGAGTGGGCCTTAGCCTTCAAAACAGCCCCCCCTACATACTATAAGCTAATAATGGCCTCTCTTACCCATCTAGCATAGTTTGTCTAGGGGCCCCCTAGCCCTTTTCCCCCCCCCAAAAATGAAAAAATAATGACTGTTTTTCCCCCAATTTTTGTTCTTTAAGATATTGGGAAATTTCCCAAAAACCAAACAGTGTATTTTCCCCCTTTTTTTGTGTTCTGGGCAGGAAAAAAAGGATGGCAATATTATCCTGAGCTCTGGAATTTTGAAAAAATTTTGGGGGAAATATGGGGGGGTCTAGCTTAATACACTCTGTCATCTAGAATTGAGTAAAAGGAGAGTCGGTGTAATCATGAGGCCCCCAACCTCGGGCGATGGATGCATCAACAAGGGGTTTTTTAAGGTTAGGCTTATCGGATATTGTGTCAAGGCAAAAAGGGGGCTTTCTGTTAAAGTGAAAAACCAATTTTGAGGTCCCATGATGGAGGAGCGGGGATGGAACAGTTCTCTACTACGGCCCGAAGAACCTGGCTACCCACCTTTTGTTTGCTAAGTCGTAGTTAAAAAGCTGCAAGGGCTGAGACATGAACTTTAGGGTGCTAACTGCGAACCCTAGCTCTAACCCCCTTTGCAAAATTCTAATATGGCCACTATCGGGATTCTCCTTCCCGTATTGGTGCTAAATTTGTCAAAATTTTTCCAATTCTGCCATAAATTTCGTAGTTTTGGTTTTCTACTGCGAATAGGGTGGTTTACTGCGGTAAAAAACCCTCTTTTTTCTAATAGTGACCTCTCAAATTCCAGGCTGTCAAATGCAGCCCGGATTTCTGAGGGTGATGAAAGGCCCTTGTTGTAGAAGGTCCTGGTCCATGGACTGTTATGGACATTATTTTCGCCATAAACAAGGCCTTTGGCCAAAAGGGAGCTTTTAAGATACCTGGCTTTGTCCCCCCTGATCTTTTTCAGAATAATGGAATCAGACATATTGGGGAAAGTCCTGACGTCCGTTTATTCTGAAAGCACCATGCTAAGGGTCTGTCAGCTGGTTCAGGGAGCAAATTTCCGCCAGTTCTTGTTGGTCCTTGTGGCAAAAAGGTCTAGGGGTTTTCCCCCATTGTATTATCTGATGAAAAATTGACTCTTTTAATCCCACTCTCCCTGCTTCGGTGGTTTCTGTCAGAAATCTTGCCTTTTGGTTGTCTATACCTGTATATGTAGGGCCGTTAATGAGCGGAAATGATGTCTGCAAGAGTCATTCTTTTGTTATGCCATCAGTGACCGAGATCGGGTGCCTCCTTGGTGGTTTATATTGCGACTGCCGCCGGGTTTTTCTGACAGAACTCGACATGATGTCCCGATATGTTGGTAGTAGCCCCGCAATGCTCTTTCGACCGCCAAGAGTTCCCAGTCGCTCGAAGATAGTTCTTTTTTTTTTGTTTCCACGGTTCTTGGAGCCACAGTGTATCGATAGTCCCCCCCCAAGGGCTGGCGTCTGTTGTGACCCCCTTGGGGCCGTGAACTTCCATGGAATCCCTCGCGGAGATGTATCTATTTTCAAACCACCTTGGAGCGATGGAAGTCCGGGATTGGAGTGTGATCTTCTGATCCAGATGTCCAAGGGGACTAGTCTTCCTGCAACCACTCCACTGTAATTTCCTTGATGGAAAACTGGGCCCATTTCACTGCTGGTATGCAAGCAGTTAGTGTCCCAACACTGACATGCTCTCCTTACGTAATTTGGGTTTTTTTTATTGTGTTATTATCTCGCTTTATCCTGTGTTCTTTCTTTCTGGAAGACGACATTCCTGGTTATTGAGTCTATCGTTATCCCTAAAAAAAACCTAGGTCATTGTGGTTCCAGCGGATTTTTTGAGATTGACTGCCATCCCCGCTTCGTAGCGTTTTATAACAACTGACTTTATCCTGCAGTGCGAGAAATTCTTCCCTACTATCAAAACGTCCGATAGGGTATTATTAGGTGTCTTTCTCTCTCAGATGTGCTGTGACCTCCGCCATCGTTTCGTGAAAACACGTGGGGCTGTTGCAAGCCCAGGGGCAGGGTTCTGTAGCAGATGTGAATTGGATTTTTTTCTTACGCTCCCGAGTATTTGCGGTCTGCTCGTCGAATTGGGACGTGTAGTACGTCCTTGAGGTCGAGGACTGCCTATAGCACCGAAGAAAAAGGAGTTTTACTGCCGTTCTTATCGTTTCCATTTTGAAGGAGGATTACCAGAAACTTGTTGGGGCCTTCAGATCTAAAATCTCCTCCGGAGTTGTCTGGTTTTTTTACTAGAAACAGCGGGGAATAAAAATCCTTCTCTTTCCTTTCCACTGGAATTTTTTCCGGGGACTGTTTTTTATGAGAGAGATTACCTCTTCTTCAGGACTCGTTTGTTTTTCTGACGAGGATTGTAGGGGAGTCGGCATATATTTCCTTGGGGGACGTGATGGAATTTTAATTCCAGTTCCCGATTTTACAATTTGAAAATCCAGGTGCTGGAGAGATCTTTTCCCAGGCTGGAGGAAGTGAGAGAGCCCCCCCCTCCCACCGAAAGGACCGTCATGGGAAGGCTTTTGTTCTTCCTTGGAGGGCTTACCGAAGTAGAAGCCCTTCCCTCCTCTGGACGCTTGTCCTGAAAGTTTCTGTCGCAATCTCTGTATTGCTGTCTCCCCGAACTTTCGATTTCTCTGAAAAGAGCGCCGAAAGGTCTGAAAAGGTTGTTTCGGGAAGTTTTTCTTCTTATCGATAGCCTTTTCTAATACCTCATTCTAGTGCTGGACCAAACAAAAAATTGCCTTCGCATGGTAGGGAGATTATTTTACTTTTGCTTGGATGTCGCCTGGCCAACACTTGAGCCATTTACCGCTCGGCGCCCTACATTAGCTAGTGCTGCAGATTTTGCTAACCTTGCCGAATACGCTGAGGCTCGGCCAGGAAACTTGCTGCTTCTCTAATAGCCGGTATGGCCTCCAAGATATTTTCTCTGGAGACTCTCTGCTCCACCTGATCTCTAAGTTGTCCCCAGACTTTCAGGGATCTGGCCACAAAGTAGCTGCGATGGCTGGTCTTAACGCTCTTGCTGACGTCTCCCAGACCGTCTTTAAGCAGACGTCTGTCTTCCTGTCCAGCTCTCTCAACGTACCTAGATCTTCAAAAGGTAGAGATGATTTCCTGGCGATTTTTGACACCGCTACATCTATTTTTGGGGCTCTATCCCAAGATGAAGACGCTTGTTCATCGAAGGGGTACTTTCTCTTCAGAGCGTTAGTGATGTGTCTTTTTTCTCTGGTTTTCTCCCACTCCTTCTAATAAGGTCCTTTAATTGATCGTTAAGGGGAAAGGTTTTACGTTTTTTTTCTGTAAACCTACGAACATAAGCTTTTGGGGGTGTTCGTTTAGGTTTTCTTCTACCAACCCTATAGTAAGCGGACTGTCTTTATGAGGTTATCTGTAGCCTCAATCGGGAAGATGTTCTCTTCCTCTGAACTGCTATCCGAATCACGGGACCTGCTGGAGTCCCTTTTGCTCCAGAGGAATCCTCCTGGGATATCCCTGACACACTGGATCTATCCCTGGACCTGCGTCCATATCTGCTGTTTGAAAAGCTTTCATTGATTTGCACACTTCTGCCTGAATTAGAGATTTCAGATTTTCAGAAAAGGAGGGTGTTTCTTCCGCCAGTGTTTTAGCAATACAGTCCTGACATAAATCTTTATCCAGGCTCTTTCTAACGGGGTTTTACATAAGGGACATTCCCTATTTTTGGTCTTTATCTTACTCTTTTTATAAACCCCCGGCTCCGGAGGCTGACGGCTCCTTCCGATTTTCACAGATCCTTCCTTGCTGTGGCCCGTTCTTATGCTGTCCGAGCGGCTATTTCTGCGGCGTCTGGGTTTTTTCACCAGACAGGAACCGTCTTGTATGTGTTCTGGCGTGAGTCTAGGTGCCCTGGCGATAGACTCCCATTCTCCAGGCGTTTTTAGCTTACCGTCACTTACAGACCCTGGGATGGTCTCGTGACGGTCATCTTCCTGTGAGTGCCGGCTAAATTTCTGACCCTCGCCTTTCGCGCGCGCCCCCCCCTTTTTTTTTTTTGTGGTGGCCCCAAGCGCCCGTCACGTGCTTTACCGGAGCTTTTACCTGCTATGACCAGGCGAATTCCGGCCTCTGGACGCCCCCCAGATCCAGCTCCAGAACGCACCCCTGCCACTTCCGGTGCGCAACTTCCCGGTATCTCCGGCCACGCTGGGGAAATGGTTAGGAGAGCGCAGGAGACGGAGCACACAAGAGTGAAGGCAGAGGCTCGTATGACCGCTCCCTGCCCATGCAGTACCCGGCTCTCACCTCACACGTGCGCGCCTGGCCCGGTATGTTGAAGCGTTCCACTGCGCCACCAATGCTTAGCGGTCCTCAGAAGCGGGTCACATGCAGGTCTGCATGGCCACTTTTATCAACAGGGAGACGCACTAAAAGTGGTCTCCGAGGACTGCCCCAACCTAACAGCCCATCCCTCAGGGGGAGCCGTAGGAATATTTTGCCCTGGTTTTAACCTTAAGGGCAGTGGCCATGCTTCGCTCAGGGGGGGCAGGGTTTACCTGACCCCGAGGCGACTACCAGTACCTGGTGACGGATGCGATGGACCTACGCCCCCGTTAGTCATCCGACCCAGGCCTAGGCATCCTCTTCATCGAGAGTCTTTATCTTGAGGGTCTCCCATCGAGGACAGGGGAAAAACCCAAATGATGCGGAGAGAGGAGCCACCCCTTTTATCTTGAAGGTTTCCTGTCCTTGATGGGCGGATCCCCTCTCTCGTGGTGCCGTCATGTATGATGGAAAAAGTTATTTATCCAAGCGGGTTAAAGAGCACATATAAAGATTATAACACCTCAGATATTGGCTACCTGCACTGAGTACAAACCACACGAATGGTATAGAGAGACATACTCCCAAACATTTATTTAAAACCCCCAATTAAAGGAGGTGGGAAACACTCAACGTGCTGACAGAACACGCAATGCCACTGGGTGTGCCCATGTCAGAGGGGCCCCCTCTGACATGAACCCATCCAGAACTCGTATTGTCATAGACCACTAGTCAATTCAAATCCCAAAAAGCTAGCAATATTCATAGTAGCATATATGTAGATACAGAATCAGATCAAATTGGATAAACTACAACAAGAAAGAACACCCTCCCCCAAAGGAGTAGAACATGGTGCTTAGCGTTAAGGACCAAATCACAATTTAAAAATGGTCGTATTAAGGGAAGAGTTTAAACCAGAGTTATATTAACACAGAAAAAGAGGCATGTGGTGTCACCTTCATATAAAACCCCGTCAGTGTCTACCTAGTAAAGCAAAGATGTCAGGCTACCACCATCCAAAATATACCCCTATAATTCGAATGCGCAAATCCATATCATCAGATGATTAAGGGGCGTGGATAGACTAAAGAGAAGTGTTATAAAAAGGCTAAACACATGGGTACATCAAGTGTACCAAGCAAATTTATAGACAAGGGTGACTTACAATAGATATTTATTTTATTTCAGAATCAAGAAAACATACATAAGCTAACCCCAATAGCCTAAACCATGTGCATAGAGTGCCAGATAATTTCTCATTTTTACACTTTTTTTTTTTTGGGGACCCACATCAAATTTGAAGTGACTTTGAGAGGCCTATATGACGGAAAATACACAAAAGTGACCCATTTTAAAACTGCACCCCTCAAGGTGCTCAAAACCACATTCAAGAACGTTAATAACCCTTCAGGTGCTTCACAGGAATTTTTGGAATGTGGGAAAAAAAAAATGAACATAACTTTTTTTCACAAAAAATTTAATTCAGATCAAAAATGGTTTTATTTTAACAAGGGTAACAGAAAAAAAATGGACCCCAAAATTAGTTGTGTGATTTCTTCTGAGCATGCGATACCCCATATGAGGGACAAAACCACACACAGCAGAGCTCGAAAGGGAAGGAGCGCCATTTCACTTTTTGAATGCAAAATTGGCAGGAACAATTGGCAGACGCCATGCGCGTTTGGAGAGACCGATATGCCTAAACAATGAAAGTCCCTAAGAAGTGACACCATTTTGAAAACTAGACTCCTCAGGGAACTGATCTAGATGTGTGGCGAGCACACTGAACCTCAAGTGCTTCAAAGAAGATTCTAACGTTGAGTCGTAAAAAAAAAAAAAAAAAAGTCTAATTTTCACCAAAATATATTTTTAGCACAAAATATTGCATTTTCATAAGGATAACAGGAGAAATTACACAATACAGTTTGTTGTGCAATTTCTCCTGAGTATGACGATCCCCCATATGTGGGGGAATACTACTTTTGAGGCACATTGCAAAGCTCAGAAGGGAAGAGGCGTCATATTGGAGTTTAGATTTTGCTGGAATGGTTTTTGAGGGCGCCATGTCACATTGACAGAGCCCCTGAAGCGCCGTAACAAAGAAAATCCCTATGTGAACTCATTTTACAAACTACGCTCCACAATGAATTCATCTAGGAATGCAGTTTTTTTTATTGACAATACACTACATGTGCCTCACAGAATTGAATTTTATACCACTTAGCGGTTAAGAAAGAATAAATTACAGTTTTACCACTAAAATATTTTTAGCCCCAAGTTTTTAATTTTTCTAAGGTCTAACACAATTTTTTTTTTTTTTTTTTACAACAAACCGAGGTCCATTTTTTCCTGAGTGCGCCAATTACCCTACATGTAATCGGGAAATATTTTTCAGGCAGACTGCTAAGCTCATGAAAGGAAGGATCGCCAGATTTTACGGTTTGGTTTGCATACGCCATGACCCACTGGGAGAGCCCATGAGGTGTCATAACAGCAAAAGCCCCCATAAATGACCTATTTTTACAAACTACACCTCAATAAATTCATCTAGGGGTGCAGCGATCAGATTGACATCACAGGTGTGACAGAATTTTATACCACTGGTAGTGAAGACAAAATAAGTACAATTTTACCACCAAAATTTTGTTTTAGCCCCAGATTTTACATTTTCACCCAAGAAGTGGGTAAACATGACACCAAAATTTGTCAGACAATTTCTACTGAACGTGGCAATACCCCATAAGTGGCTGTACAGTACTACTTAGCCACATGGAGAGATTCGGGAGGAGAGCGCCATTTGCCTCATGGAGCACAGATTTTCCTAGAAGAGTATGCAGACTCCATATACAGAGCCCCTAAATGCGAGAAAAGCAGAATCTCCCTCAAGTGACCCCCATTTTGGAAACTAAACCCCTTTGGGGAATTTATCTACAGGTGTAATGACGATTTTGACTCCATGGGTATTTTCCAGAAACAAGCAGCAATGAATGTTGAGTCAAAATTGCAAACTGCCATTGTAGAGAACAATACGCTGTAGTCACCAGTAGTTATGCCCAAACTGTGTTTCTAGAGACATGCACCCTTACGTTAGGCGGGCTCTCATCGCTTCAGAAATGCCAAAATGTGGACGCAATATGTGGTTTAGATACACTGTGGGGCTTAAGGGTATGCCACACTAAGCGAGATCGCAAGCGACATCGCTAACGAGATCGCAACTGCGTCACCATTTATGACGCAGTAGCGATCTAGTTAGCGACTTAGCTGTGTGTGACATGTAGCAGCGAAGTGGCCCCTGCTGAGATGTCGCTGATCGCTTATGAACGTTCTGAGCCGTTTTTTGGTCGTTGGTGTCCCCCTGGTGAGCCTGAATCGCTGAGTGTGACACCCTTTATGAACGACTTCACCAGCATCGCAGGTGGGACTAGGTTTTCCCAACGACCGCAGAGGTCGTTATACAGATCGCTGATGAGATGTGTTTGGAATCACAGATCGCTGATAAGTTGTGTTTGGAATCTAACAGCTAAGTCGCTAACGAGATCGCTACTGAGTCATAAATG
Source organism: Oophaga sylvatica (assembly GCA_033576555.1). Classification (NCBI taxonomy): domain Eukaryota; kingdom Metazoa; phylum Chordata; class Amphibia; order Anura; family Dendrobatidae; genus Oophaga; species Oophaga sylvatica. Next base: position 541,707,567 of record JARQOD010000001.1, read on the forward strand.
GTGACGCAGTTGCGATCTCGCTTAGTGTGGCATACCCTTTAGAAGGGAGGGGGGGCATTTGGATTGGGAGCGCAGAATTTGCTAAATTTCTTTGCTTTGCCAGAGCCTTTGTGCTACCAGCAACAAGAAGCTCCTATATTTCCGTTAGCAGATGATGGACCTGAGCCAGGGCTTGTTTTTTTTGTGGATTGAGTAGAAGCTTTTACTGGGAACATTTTTTCATAATGTTTGGGATCACATTTTTCCGGGGCTCTACGCTGAGCACTTACTTTGGGGTTTCCATCTAAATCTCCAAGTGACGTGATTCAGATGAAACCTCTGAGGGATTCATTCACTATAATAAGGCAACAGAGTTACTCCGGATTCCCTCTGGCCTCTGTTCAGCGGTGGTCCTTTTCAGAAGTGCACAAAACTGGGGCCCGCGGCCCTTTTTTGCAATCCTAAAAAGAAGGACACTGCCGGATCACAGGTCAGACAGCGTCCACAGTGCCTCCTTCTGCCTCATTATAGGGAATTTTCCGCCACAGGTTTGTCTGAATCACATATTTCAGAGATTTACACGGAAACCGTGGTGCAAGTGCTCAGCACAGGAAAAGGCTATGTGCCCACGTTGCAGAAATGCTCCGGAATTGTCCGGAGCATTTCTGGAACTCCCTACTGCGGGTAAAACGCGTATGGAATTCGCATGCGTTTTCCTGCCAAACACAAACGTTTTGGAAGGTTTTTAGCTTGCAGAATGCTAGTGCTTTTCCAAGCGATTTGAAGCATCGCTTGGAAAAGTGATTGACAGGTTGGTCACACTTGTTACGCATAGTGCTTGACAAGTGTGCCAACTTTTTACTATTGATAAATGTTAATAATAAAAAAAAAAAAAAAAAAAAATATGGATTATATTTCACTTCCTGCGGCCCCCGATCTCTTCTGCGGCTCTGCCGGCAAGTTCAGTTCCCAGGCATGCTTAGCGAGAATGACCTTTGCAACGTTGCGGTCACTCAACCGTGACATCACAAAGGTTATTCTCGCTAAGCACGCCTGGGAACGGAACATGCGGCAGCGACGCTGAGGAGCGGGAGGACTCCGGGGGCTGCCAGAGGGTAAGTATATCCCCATTTTTTTTTTCATTCTATTTTTCACAGGAATATGGTACCCAGGGTCTGGAGGAGAGTCTACTCTCTCCAGACCCTGGGTACCAACAGCACATGAAGAGCTCACTTTACGCATGGTGGGCATAGATATTCGTAAAGTGAGCGTTTCAACGCAATCCTATGGCGGCGTAATTATTATTATTATACATTTATATAGCGTCATTTATTCCATGGCGCTTTACATATGAAAAGGGAAAAAAATATAGACAGGTACAATAAACATGTGCTAGACAAGGGACACACAAGTACAGAAGGAGAGAGGACCCTGCCCGCGAGGGCTCACAGTCTGCAGGGATGGGTGAGAATACACTAAGGAAAGGGTAGAGCTGGTCGTGCGGTGGTTCAGTACACTGAGGATCATTGCAGGTTGTAGGCTTGTCAGAACAGGTGGGTCTTCAGGTTTTTCTTGAAGGTCTTCGTTGTTGGTGAAAGTCTGATGTTTTGGGGCAGGAAGTTCCAGAGTATGGGGGAAGCCCGGGAGAAGTCTTCTATGCGGTTGTGGGAAGAAGAGATGAGGGGGGAGTCGAGAAGGAGATCTTGAGAGGATCGAAGGTTGCGTGTAGGTAGGGAGCGGGAGACCATGTCACAGATGTATGGAGAAAGGTTGTGGATGGCTTTGTATGTCATGGTTAAGGTTTTGAACTGGAGCCTCTGGGCAATAGGAAGCCAGTGAAGGGCCTGGCATAGGGGGGAGGCTGGGGAATAGCGGGGAGACAGGTGTATTAGTCGTGCAGCAGAGTGTATGCTTGCTGGCAGAGGTGCAGGGAAGGAATCCGAAGAGGAGGAGGGAAGTCCCAGCTTCGTCATTACATGTAAGCATGCTTTCACTCCATTGAGTTGTCGTAGTTATATGTACTCATTACACATTTTTAGTGCAGGGGTTTAGTCCTGATTGGATTACTCTGGGGGCGCAGGTTGTCATTTTTATTTTATTTATTTTATATATACTTGCACCAATTTTTGGGCATTTTAGGATCAGTGATTGCACAGCAACTGACCCAGACTCCAGCAGCCTCCATATCATCTATTTAAACACACGTTTTGTGTTCATTGGTCTGGGATTTTTCAGGATCCCTAGGTAGCGCCAGTGTATTTTACCTTTTTCCTTTACTTATCTTGTTACGTTTGCAGAGCCCCTGATGTGCCTAAACAGTAGAAACCCCCCACAAGTGACCCCATTTTGTAAATTAGACCCCCAAGGAACTTATCCAGATGTGTGGTGAGCACCTTGAACCCCCCCGTGCTTCACAGAAGTTTATATGCAGAGCCGCAAAAATAAAAATATTTTTTTACTCAAAAACTGATTTTTTTAACCCGCAATTTTTTTATTTTCACAAGGGTAACAGGAGAAACTGGACCCCAAAAGTTGTTGTACAGTTTGTCCTGAGTACACTGGTACCCCATATGTGGGGGGGAACCACTGTTCGGGCACACGTTGGGGCTCGGAAGGGAAGTAGTGACGTTTTGAAATGCTGACTTTGATGAAATGGTCTGCGGGCATCAGTTACGTTTGCAGAGCCCCTGATGTGCCTAAACAGTAGAAACTCCAAAAAGTGACCCCATTTTGGAAACTAGACCCCGCAAGCAACTTATCTAGATGTGTGGTGAGCACTTTGAACACCCAAGCGCTACACAGAAGTTTATAATGCCCGGGCATGAAAACAAAATCATTTTTTCCACAAACGTGATCTTTTAGTCCTCAATTTTTTTATTTTCCCAAGGGTAACAGGAGAAATTAGACCCCAAAAGTTGTTGTCCAATTTGTCTGAGTAAGGGATATCCCATATGTGGGAGAAAAACTACGTATGGGCACATGTCGGGGCTCGGAAGGGAAGTAGTGGACGTTTTGAAATGCCGACTTGATGGAATGGTCTGCGGGCGTCATGTTCGTTTGCAGAGCCCATGATGTGCCTAAACAGTAGAAAACCCCCCAAGTGACCCCATTTTGGAAACTAGATCCCCCAAGGAACTCCTCTAGATGTGTGGTGAGCACTTTGAATCTCCAAGTTCTTCACAGAAGTTTATAACGCAGAGCGGTGAAAATAAAAAATCATTTTTTTTTCCACAAAAATAATTTGTTTAGTCCCCAATTTTTTTTTTTCCCAAGGGTAACAGGAGAAATTAGACCCCCAAAGTTGTTGTGCAATTTTTCCTGAGTACGCTGATACCCCATATATGGGGGTAAACCACTGTTTGGGCACACGTCGGGCTCGGAATAAAGGGAGCACTGTTTCACTTTTAACAGCCAATCAGAGCGATCGTAGCCACATGGGGGTTTAAGCCAACCCCCCTGTGGTGAAGCACAAAGGGTCTTGTGCCTGCGGGTCGGGTGACCTTTCAGTGACCCGGTCACCGACCCGCAGGAACGCGATCCTTTCATGCCACATACGCTGTGTCACAGGTCTTGAAGGGGTTAAGGCTATGTGCACACATTGCGCAAAATGCTCAGTAATTTTGCGGAGCATTTGCGCAACTCCCCGCTGTGGGTAAAACGCATACGTAATTAGTATGCGTTTTCCTGCAAAACCAAGTATTTTGCAAGCGTTTTTAGCTTGCAGAATGCTAGCGTTTTCCAAGCGACCTGTAACATTGCTTGGAAAACTGATTGATAGATTGGTCACACTTGTCACTCATAGTGCTGACAAGTGTGACCACCTTTTTAGTAATGATAATGTAAAAAATAATAAGAAAAATATTGATATACTCACCCTCCGTCGGCCCCGGAGTTTTCCCGCTCCTCAGCGACGCTGCAGCCAAGTTCCGTTCCCAGGGATGCATTGCGAGAATTACCTATGCGACGTCACGGTCACTCGACCGCTACGTCATCTGGGGCGATTCTCGCAATGCATCCCTGGGAACGGAAGATGCCGGCAGCGTGGCTGAGAGGCGGGAAGGCTTCGGGGGGCCGTCAGAAGGCAAGTATATCCATATTTTTTATTTTTAATTCTTTTTTGACAGGAATATGGTACCCAGGGCCTGGTGAATAGTGTCCTTCAGACCTGGGTACCAAGCGCACATGAAGCTCTCACTTCACGCATGGTGGGCATAGCCACTTGTGTAAAGTGAGCGTTTCAATGCAATCATGGCGGCGTAATCGCCGCGATTATGCAAAAAGAATGGACATGCTGCTTATTTTTACGCGATGGGATTACGCTCCGCAAAAATACGCAGTATGTGCACAGCAATGCGTAATCCCATAGATTGCATGGTATGCGCTTTGTAACCATTTAAGCGATTAGGCGCGTAAAAAACGCTTAAAAAAACGCACCGTGTGCACATAGCCTAAGTGATTAAGCCACTTTATTCTTTGGGTATAGCAATAACAGATTTTTATTGGTTTTTATATTTGGCAGCTGTCACACACTAAAAGACCCTTTTTTTTTTGCAAATAGTCTTTGCATCACACATTTTGAGAGCTATAATTTTTCCATATTTTGGGCCACAGAGTCATGTGATTTCTTGTTTTTTGCAGGACGAGTTGACGTTTTTATTGGTACCATTTTCAGTCACATGATAATTTGATCCCTTTTTGCAGATTTTTCTTTCTTTTTTTTTTGGGGGGGGGGGGGTGGTTATACCTTTCCATATGTGGTAAAATTGATAAGGCAGTTTTATTCTTCGAGTCAGTACGATTACAGAGATAACATTTATATTTTTTTTAGAATTGGCATTTTTATACAATAAAAACAATTTCATAGAAAAAAATATTTTGCATCGCTATATTCTCAGAGCTATAAACTTTTTCGCTTATGACGCTGTATGGCAACTCGTTTTTAACGGGACAAGATGTTTTCAGGGTGCCATGTTAGACTTTTGAACGCGTTTTATTCCACTTTGGCGGTATGATAAAGCAATGTTTTTTGCCTTGTTAATTATTTTTTATGTTCACTAAAGGGATTAACTAATGGAACAGTTTTAAAGGTCAGGTCGTTGCGGAAGCGGAGACACCAAGTGTGCACTTTTATTGTTTATATTTTTATTTTTCATTCAAGTATTTATTTAGAGATACAATATTTTGATTTTTTTTAAAAATATTTGTAACTTTTTTACTATGTCTGACTATGGGACAATCATTATGCAGTATGGGGGCCTATGGGGGAGTGCATTATGCTGTATGGGGGAGTGAATTACATTATTGGTGGACAATGGGATGTATTATACTATATTGGGTATTTTTATATTTTAAGGTGTGCCCCGTAGTTGTAGGTTAACTGGGTTAGGGACCATCAGGTTTCACCCCCTTCCACGCCCCCCCCCCCCCACAAACAAAACCGTAGCTACCCTTCTGGAGACTCCATACGTCCACTATTTATTCTCACATAGAAGTGGATGGTGCAGTGTCACACATTACCCCCCTGCTCTCTTCAAAATGTGACCCTGGCTTTGTTTTACTTCTAAAGGGCCCGTTACATAGCGATCTCGCTACCGAGACGCTGCTGAGTCACTAGTTTTGTGACACGCGCGATCTCACCAGCGATATCGCTTGTTGTGAATTCAGCGACGATCAGCCCCTGCGGTATCGCTGATCGTCGCTGAAATGTCAGGACATTTTTTTGGGTCGCTGGTCCCCCCGCTGACAGGCACGCTCGCTGCGTGTGACGGCGGGGGAGCCAGCGATCCGCTGGTAACCAAGGTACACAGGGTTTCCAGGCGCGGGGCTGTGCCTAGAAAACCCGCTGGTATCTTGGATACCAGCGCCCTGATGAGGGGCGTGGTATCCAAGGAACAAACGGGTTTCCAGGCACCGCGCAGCGCTTGGAAAACCGCTGTGTACCTTGGTTTTCCAGCTCCTGCTCAGGGGTGGTATCCAATGTCACTGCGGGTAACTAAGCGTGTTACCCGCGGTCCTTGTCCCAGACGTGCTGAGCTGCCTGTTTGGAGCTTCAGCAGTGTATGTGCGATACACCAGCGATCCTGACAAGTGATATCGTTTTCGGTATCGCTGGTGTATGTTATGTGAGACCCAGGCTTAAGGAGCGTGGTACATCGCATGAACTGGACCATTCATTTCTTTGGGGCAGTAGTTTTAATGTGTGCCCTGATCCATCTTTTTTTAAATCTGTAATACACAACGGCACCTTCTCAGTAAGGGATTCATCTAATAAAGGGGTTTTGGGAAAGACTTCCTGTAAAATCCTTTTCACGAAGGAAAGGAAGGAAAACCCGTAATTCATTACTAAAGGGTAGGGGGGGCCCCCGATCAGGAGTTACCTCAGATCAAAAATGATGATGGTTGGCCCCCCGTGGGGTCCTCCACTCACTCCAGTCGTTCAAAGTTTTAGGAAAAAAAAAGATCCCCCGCGGGAAAAAATAACCCCTTCTGAAGGAACTTCAGAAAAAAAACACAAGGATACGGGTTTAAGCATGCAAAGAAAACCAAAAACCACAAGTTCCGGGGGACTACTCACGGAACCCCATACGCGATGAGTGGCGATGCGGAAAAAAGGTTTTAGCGCGCTGACCTCCCCCCAGATAATCGCTTCAAAAAAAAAAAAGGGTCGCCTGCATCTGAAAACATCAACACCTTCTGCCGGGGAGGGTGCTGTTCCTTTCCCCTTCCTTCGTGAAAAAATTTTACAGGTAAGTTTTACCAAAATCCTGTTTCAGTGCAGAAAAGGGGAAGAGAGCCACAGTTTCATTACTAGGGACGCCCAAAGCAGTTAAAAAAAAAGGGGGGAAAAAAAAAACCAAAAAAAGGCAAAACCCAAAACCCCTTAACAACAAAGCAAACCCCAGCGCTAAACACAATTCACCCAAAAATTTAAATACAGCTGCCTGCAGGACCCACCCCCGGGGGGCCGGCATCGGGGGGAACACTGACGTCCACTTTATAAAATTTAAAATTGGGAAAACCCCCCAAGTCGCCGTGGAAAAAGCTGCACTGCCAAAAAAGCACCTTGAAAAAAAACCCACGATGAACCAAGCTCTCGTGGAAGGGCTCGAATTTAATGGGCAAGATTCCCCCCGAAGCGGTAAGTTCCCCAAAATCCCTCCGACCAACGAGCTATAGAAACCCTTGGAAGTCGTTGAACCCGCCCCCTGCCGGAACAAAAACGGGAGTCCGTCTTACAAAAACCTTAGAAAAGATAGATAAAACTTCAAGGCCCCACTAAAAACCCAAAGTGGTAAACTCGCTCTTTCATTTTCATGGCAGAGGAAGGCAAAAATATCCTGGTTAAATGAAATTGTGACACCTTTAGGCAAAAATCACCCCGATGCGAAGCACTAACGTCGGAAAAAAAAACCCGAAAAGGGGCGGGAAAAAAGTGCCAATTTTGAAACTTCCCCCCAAAAAAATGACTGCAACAAGGAAAGCCCCTTCCAAAAAGTAAAAAAAGGCTAGCAAAACCATAGGTTAAAAGGTTTATGCGAAGAGCCTCCAAAACAAAGGGAGCCGCCCGGGACACGGGGCCTTCCCCGGGGGGAAAAATTCAAGATCCCCCGGAAAAAAAAAAGTCACGTCTCTATTGAAGCAAAAGGTTTTTCCGGAAAATAAGGACAGAGCAGAAAACTACCTTTCAGATGCTAACTGCCAAAAACCCTTTCTGCCCCGCGAGAAAGCCAAAGGTTGGGAATGGAAAAAATTTTCGGGTTCCCCGAAACCCCAAACACCACGAAAAAAGGGTTTTCCCCCAAAATTTTTTGGTAAATCTAAATAGCCCGGCATCTTGCACAGAAGGGGAGCAAGACCTCGGGGTAAAAAAACCCCAGGGTCAAGATTCGGTTCAAGGCCACGTCGTCAAACGCAGGGACATCAACCCCGGGTGAAAAAGGGCCCTGAGCAAAAACCCCTTTAAGAGGGAGTGGAAAGGGGGCCCCAAAAAGGCATTTTGTGGAACCCCCACCCTTTTGGCCCCGTTGGAGCTATCAGAATAGCTGGAATTCTCTCTATTGATCCCACGCGCCTAGAGGAAGTAAGGATATGGGGGGGGGAATAATAGATCAGCTTGAACTGTCCCACTGAGCCACTAGAGCATCCACCCCACCGCCTTGGGCCTTGTACCTGGGGGATATTTTGGTAACTTTTGGATTGGCCCCGGGAAACCATCAAATCCACTTGGGGGGGGTTCCCGCGAGAGCACAGTAGTGCAAAGATCCGGGGGGGAGGCTCATTCCCCCCGGGTCCCCCCTTTGCGACGGGAATCCGCTGTAATATTCTGAACCCCGGAAGTGAATCGCCGAAATGGGGTACATTGGCCTCTGCCCAAACAGAATTCGGGACACCTCTACCATGAGTCTGGAATCCTTGTCCCCCTTTTGGGTTGATTACGCGACAGCCTCGCATTGTCTGTCTGCACACGGGGTGGCGACCGCTCAAAGGGACCTCCAATGTTGGAGGCAAAGAAAAACGCCCTCAATTTTCCGGGGGGGTTGATGGAAGCACAGACTCTTCCGGTGCCTACCCCCCCAATCCAGAGTTGGCCCCAAAAACCCCCCCAGCCCCCCAGGTGGATCGGTGGTTTTGACTGCCACTTTTGGGGAGGAAAACTTCCCCCGGGGGAAAGCCCCGACGTAACCACCATACTAAGAATCCCCCCCGGCGAGAATGGGGACACTGCAATCCAGCGATTGCGATGGTTCCATCACTCAAGATGAACCTTTAAGAGTCCGGAGTGGAACTGGGCAAAAAAATTGCCTCCCCGGACGCCCCCCCTCATCCCCCAAAAAGATCACTTCCTAGGCTTTGCCGTTGAGGATGTCATATTCTGTACATTCGAAGAAGACATGCTGTTTGTCGGCGGTAGGGAAACTACCGCCGAAAGTGTCGAGATGCTTCCCAAAAAGGAATTGTCCTCGTGGTTCCCCGGGACATTCCCCCCAATTGCCAGCCAACCGAAGTCTTTCAAAACTGGAAAAATCCCGAGCGTCAATCCCCCTCCTCCGAGGAAGCCACGATCAAAAGATCTCCAAAAAAGGGGAATCGTAACCCTGTCTTCGGGAGTGCCTGAGGGGGCCAAATTTTTTAAAAAACCCCTTTTTGGGCTGAGGCTAAGCCGAACGGCAGAGCCCCGAAGGAATGATTTGACCTTATGGCAAATCGAAAAAGCGTGTGAGCCTTTCCGATGGGAATATGCAAAAGGGTCGCGAAGTCGATTGACACCAAAAAAACGTTTCTGTGCAGAGCTCCAAAGGAAAACGAAGCGCCCCCATGCTTTTTTTTCCCGGGGGCGGAATGCTTTAATCGCTTGAGATCCAAAGGGGGGAAAAATTTTTTTCCCCTTTTTGGGGGGAAACTATAAAAGGTTTTGGAAAAAAAAACCCCTTTCCCTCGGCCTCTGACGGAACCGGTTCACTACACCCTTTTGTATTTAGCTTTTCGCCCTTCGCTGTGACGACACAAGCGGGGGGTTCCGACAAAGCGATTTTGAAAAAAAAACATTTGGGGGTTAGAAGAAAACCATAAATCCCCTGCCGAAAACCCCCGCTTCCCGGAATTGGAAGGAAGCCTTAAAGCCCCTTTAAAAAAGAAGCGGGGCCCCCCCCACTCGGAACCCTCGAGTGGACCCTGGGTAATCCGACTTTGGGGTTTTTGAAAAGTTCCCGCTTGTTCTGGCGGAAACTCGTTGGGGGGAGTCGAGTTTTTAGGGATTTTTTCCTGAAAAAAAGGCCCCGCCCCCCACGAGGGTGATAGACGTCCTGGCCCCAAAGGGGACCCCCCCCCACTAAACACCGCTTCGGCCCCCGGGCCCAGGCCCTTCGCTGGGGTAATGTGTTTCCTTTTCCCCTTACCTTGGAAATCACTCTGTGGGGGGGGATCCAAAAAGAGGCCACCTTTGGGTAAGGCCAAAACCCTTTTTTGGGGGAAACTGCCCCCCCGGGGGCCCACTGTTGGCCAAAAAGCTCTTCTGACTGTGACCCCTGAACTTCGCTTTGGCCAGCAGAGAGCGTACCCAGCCCGCATCAAAGATATAACGGCTCCCCTTTTTAACCATTCCAATTTCCCGATCTCGTAAGGGATTATTTTCAACCCCCTCTTCAGACTGCCAAAACCACTTAAGAACTCTAGCAGCCCATGGTCCTAGACTGCTCGAAATCCATACCCGCAGCCTCTAGCTTTGCTTTTGCCGCCAATTCTGCCTTTTATCCAAAGGCTCCTGTAAGCTCGCTTTTCCTTAATAGGGATATGAGGATTTACTAAATAGATAAGGGAAAAAACCCCCTTAGGAAATCCAAAATTCCTTTAACTCCGTAGAGAAGGTAAAGTGTATCAAAGAAACTTCCATTGAAAACGTTATCTGGACATAGACGTTCCCCCTATCAACCTTAAAACCATCCAGAGTGGCAATGTTTACGCGAAGCACGGGACTCCTAAATGGTGCGATTTACCGGAAAAACTAGACCTCCTCCGGGGGAACTGTAGATATCCTATGGCTTCAATTATGCCCCCCTCCTTCGTCATAGAGGAACGCCCCTGCGCTCGTCCCGCATCTGAATCGGATATTTCTCCATCCAATATAAAGGGGAAAACTGTCCAATTCAGATACTCTGACTCGCTCGAGTAGAGGCGGAAGGCCTGCGTCGCTTCCTCTGAAGGAATACAAACATATTGATAAAAGGTCAGTAAGTTTTAATCGATCGAGCGATATCATCCCCAAATTTTCCACCCCCGTCGCCGCAGCGCAGACGCTTGGGGTTGCGTTCTGATTGCCCAATGGCCTGGGATATCCCGGACGAACTCTGTTCAACATGTTTATCTGAAAGAGCAGGTCAAAGCGGAACCCCCCAAAAAACTATGCGGGGTTTTTTTTTTTTTTTTTTTTTTTTAAAAACGAAGGGGTTTCGCTCCCCAAGCAGGTTCCCCCCGGTATTCATCAGCAAAATTTCAGGTAGAAATAACCCTAAAGAGGTTAAAAATTTCAAACTACCAAAATTTTTTATATTTGTGAGCCCAGCCAATTTTTTGTTGGTGAGACTGCAGGCAGGATAGCGATCGGCGCTGCGGGGGGGAATCCCCCCTCACCCCCTGGCCGTGGGGGCTATATGAGGGGGGGGCGGTCCCGGGGCCCCCAACCTGATAAAGGCCCCACAATGGGGGGTGAAGAAAAGCCAGAGGCCGCTTCCGCTCAAAAGACCCGGGTAGATAGGCCACGCCCTGTAGCTCAAATAATGGCGGAATCTCCCCGCTCCTGCTCCCCCCCTGTCCTCGCTATTGCCTGCGGCAAAAAATCCCAATTTTTTAGTAGCGCGTCACAGTGCGTGAACAACTGACTTAATGTAACGCTGTCACAGTAGCGCGAAGCAACTGACATTAATTAGTAGCCTGTCCAGTACGTGAGATAATGACATTACAGTAGTAGCCTGTCAAGTAGCGTGAAGTATGACATTTTTTGTAGCGCTGTCACAGCAGCGCTGAAAATTACTGACATTTACATGTAGTGGTGTACAGCAGCGCGAAGCTACGAAATTACATGTATTAGCCGTACAGCAGCGCTGAGCATACTGAATAGTACGCTGAATTAAAATAGCGCTGCCATTCAGACCCAAAATTTACACATAATTATTTTTAAAAATTTTTGGGGGTACTCACCCGCCAAGGGCCCAGGGCCCCCAGGGGTTTTGGGCCCATGTTCCCCCCCGGGGAAGAAGAGTGACCCCCGTGTGGTTTGCGTTCCC
>JARQOD010000001.1:541719425-541736942 GCA_033576555.1 Oophaga sylvatica
GCCAATTTTTAGTTATTTGATCCACAAATTTAATTTATGCCTATATTTATATTTAGTGCTGATAAAAATCTGATTACTAAACTATTTTAAAAAAGTAGTTGTAATATGACAAAACAGGTAAAAAGCCAAGGTTTTTGTCAAACGGTGAATACTTTCGCAAGCCACGTGTTTGCCCCTTCCTGATTTTCTATTCTTTTGCATGTTTATCCCACTCAGATCACCAAATTTAAATCTATTAGACAAAGATAACAAGTTTTACACAAAATGCAGGTTTTTTTTAAATGAAGGTTTTTTATTATGTAGGGAAAAAAATCCAAACCTAAAAGGCCTGTTTGAAAAAACGATAGTCCCCTAAAACAAATAACTGTTACAGTTGTTGCAATCAAGAGTTTGCAATAACAGCCTTGTACAATGCTGTAGAGCAGCGTTTCCCAAACTTCAGTCCTCACGGACCCCACGGGTCATGTTTTCAGGATTTCCAGTGTTGCACAGGTGAGAGAATTCCTGATGCCTTGATGATACTTCCACCATCTGCGCAATACAAAGGAAATCCTGAAAACATGAGCCGTGGGGGCCGCGAGGACTGGAGTTTGAGAAACACTGCTCTAGAGGAATTCTGGCCCACTCATCTTTGCAGAATTATTTAAATTCAGCCACACTGGAGGGTTTCCAAACATGCACCACCTTTTTAAGGTCATGCCACAGCATCCAATCGGATTAAGGTCAGGACCTCAAGGCCACTCCAAAGTCTCAATTTTATTTTTCTTAAGCCAGAGGTAGACTTGCTTGTTTGTTTTGGATCATTGTCCTCCTGCATAACCCAAAAGGGCATCAGCTTAAGGTCACGAACAGATGGCCTGACATCCTCAAATTTTTTTGGTAAAAGCAGAATTCATTGTTCCTGGATGCAGACAGTAGAAGAAAAGGTGGCACTATGAATCACGTTGATTACAGTCGTAACTTTATTGCTGGTATACATGATTAAAACATGATGTGGGACAGCGGGTTCCTGCAGACTGGATTACCTTCAATAAAGTTACAAAGGTAATCAATGTGCTTCAGAATGCCACATTCTTTTTTTCTACCGTCTGGTGTGTCTTATAGTCCTGATTTACCTGCATCCGGCTGTGTGGGATCGCCAGTGGCGGATGAGTCTGCGGCTGACACTTGTGCCTGCTGTTAAAAGATGAATATTCACTGCGCCATATGCCTATAGTCCCTCCCATCTCTATAAACTGACGCAGACATCGAGATGTGAGAGGGACTATGGGTGTGGGGAGCAGTGAATATCCATTTTCTTTAATAGCGGGCACACGGACACAACTGCTAGCTTCCTGCAGCGGCTGGGCGATCACTTGTGCCTGATATGAAAATGAATAAACATTCATGGCTCTCCTCGCCCATGGGAGTAGAGAGCAGTGAATATTCATTATGTTTAATAGTGAAAACACGTGATCAACCAGCGGGTGCAGTAATCTGGTGACTGCAGCTTACAGTGTGCCTGCTATTAAAGAGAAATGAATAATCTCAGACATGGGGAGCAAATAGCATTCCAGCAGCTGACCTCAGAGTGTAAATAGCGCATGACGCCACTGCCATGCGATGCTTACAAACTGAAATCAGCTGCTGGCATCAAAACAGGACGATGCAATGGAAGGCAAGTAGAATGGTTTATTTTTTTGTGTGTGTAGCTTGATGGTGGCCGTGTATACAAGGATGGGGATGGAGGGGCCACGGATACCTGAAATGGAGACACCTGCATACCAGGATGGGGATATTAGTACATTAATTGGGGGACATTATCTCTATAATAGTGTCGGCAGCAGATCGCGCCCCAATAACAGTACATCATAACCACAGTTTTTGCTGCAATTCTTTTTTTCTAATTTTCTTCCTTCAAAACCGAAGTGCGCCTTATGGTCCAGGGCGTCTTATAGTCCAAAAAGTCCTTAGTTACTTACAGGTAATGAAATTTTTTGGAACCCATGACAGCACCAATAGAGAGGGGATCTGCCCACCAAGAGCAGGAAAACTACAGGCTAAAAAAGGCAGCACCTCTCTCCCACATCAGTTGGATTACAGAGCACGAGAGGACCTCCAATGGTTATTGGAACAACAATATAACAAATATCACATAACATCTACAAGTGTGAAATTTTAAGAACTTTTGTAAAAGGTAGTGCTCACCCACATGTGACGGAGGGAATGTAAGGGTGCTGCCATGGGTTCCGAAAAATCCTGATGCTGGTAAGTAACTTTATTTGATCACCTACGACAGCACCAAGAGAGAATTACAGAGAAACAAAAGTTATAATCTAGGTAGGGACAACAGCCTGAAGCGCCCTTCTCCTAAAGGTGAGATCACTAGAAGCATCCATATCTAAATCTGTAGTGTCTATAGAATGTAGACTGAGTGGACCAGGTAGCAGCCTTACAGATCTCCTCTATAGAGACATCCGCCTTCTCTGCCCAGGAGGTTGCCATGGCCCGAGTGCAAATGAGTCTTTAAACCTTCCAGCATTTTCCTGCCGCTTGACGAGTAGGCTATAGAAACAGCCTCCCTAATCCATCTCGTAATGGTAGGTTTTGAGATTCTATATCACTTTCTAGAACCCTGGAAGGATACGAAAAAAAAAAAAAAGACCTATCCCTATCTACACTCTTTGGTGGCTGGTACCTAACTACTCACCTCCTAACGTCCAATGTATGCAACTTCTCCTCCTTCTGGTTCTTCGTGTTGGGACAAAGGAGGGAAGGACGACTGTTGTAGTCTGCGAAACAAACTCGCCATCTTAGGAAGATAGGCCGGATTACCCTATCATTTAGGATCTGGGTAAATGGCGGTGCTATAGAAAGAGCCTGGCCCTGGATATCACTAACTCTCCTGGTTGTAGTTAATGCAACTAGCAGGGCTATTTTGAAGGAAAGAATCTTGAGGGTTGATGATTCTATTGGTTCAAATGTTGTGTCAGTTAAGGCTGTCAGTACTAAATTAAAATCCCATGGTACCAAATTGATCTTTAAAATGGGTCTAGTTCTTAAATAGGCTTTACTGAATCTCGATATCCAATAGTTACCGCTAAGTCGTAACTATACAGGGCACCGAGAGCTGATACTTGTACCGTTAAGGGGCTGAAAGATGACCCTAATTCAAGGCCAGTCTGAAGAAACTCCAGAATCTTTCCTATTGGTGCCCCCTCCTCTATGTTAAAACCTGAGAAATCACAAAGGAAAAGAATAGCCAGCAATAGAGATACGGTAAGTAAAAATAGTCAAAAACAGTCAGATTAAAATCATATTCAACAATTGCTGGCTACATGGACTGATGACTATTTGGACAATCGAAATAACAACAAGAGCACAACTGAGAAGAAAAAACTGGACCATAAGTCCTAAATATTAAAAAGTCTAAGTTACTTACCGTTAACGGTATTTTTCGAAGTCCATGACAGCACTACAGAGAGAGGGGATCCGCCCCTTAGGAACAGGAAACCTACAGATATAAAAGGGCGGCACCTCTCCCACACATCAGTTGGATTACAGAGCATAAGAGGACATCAAGGTTAAATGGTATACAGCAAAAAAAAAAAAAATTTATGCATCACACAATAACATTAATCAATTGTTTATTACATGTGGACTACATAAGCGGAAGAAGTGCACATAGAACCTGGGTGGGAATGTAAGGGTGCTGTCATGGACTTCGAAAAATACCGTTAACGGTAAGTAACTTAGACTTTATTCGAACGTCCATGACAGCACTACAGAGAGAATTACAGAGAGTAATAACTATTTAGGGAGGGACTACTGCCTGCAGCACCCTTAAGGGTATGCCACACTAAACAATATCGCTAACGGGATCGCTAAAAAACGTCACTATTTAGCGATCCCGTTAGCGATATTGTTCAGTGCGGCAGCTTCCAGCGATGAGCTTCCTGCTGTGATCTCGCTCGTCGCTGGAATCGCTCCGGACCCTATTTCATCGCTGGCGCTCCCGCTGGGTAAGTATCTAATCGCTGTGTGGCACCTTTTCTTAGCGATTTAGCGGTACTTTTGTACCGCTAAAGTCGTTAAGAAGATCGCTAACGGCGATAGCGTCGTTAACTATATCGCTAAATGCGGTAGCATTTAGCGATATAGAAACAATCCCGCTAGCGATCTCATTAGTATGCAACGCTAACGAGATCGCTAGCGGGATTGCTTAGTGTGGCAGTACCTTTAGTCCGAAAGAAAGGTCTGAGGAAGCACCCAAATCTAATCTATAATGAGTGTAAAACGTGTGTGGAGAAGACCACGTAGCTGCCTTACATATCTGGTCAATCGAGACTTCTGCCCTTTCTGCCCATGAAGTCGCCACAGCTCGAGTGGAATGCGCCCTTAGCCTCTCAGGTGGCTGCTTGCCCCTCGAGGTGTATGCCAGAGAAATTGCTTCCCTAATCCATCTGGCCAACGAGCTCTTTGTTAATCTACGGCCTTTGTTAATTCCTTGAAAAGAGACAAACAATGCATTGTCCCTTTTCCAGGGATCAGTGACTGCCAAATATTGCAGCAGACATCTTCTAACATCTAAAGTATGAAGTTTCATCTCTTTTTGATTAGATGGATTAGGGATGAACGAAGGGAGAATAATTTCCTGTGTTCTGTGGAAAGCGGAAGACACCTTAGGTAGGTATGCCGGATCCGGCCTAAGTATTATCCTGTCATTCAGGACCTGAGTGTAAGGAGATAGTCTAGATAGTGCCTGGATGTCACTTACCCTCCTAGCCGAGGTTAATGCTACCAGGAAAGCGGTCTTAAGGGAAATAACTTTTATTGATGCTGCTGATATAGGTTCAAAAGGGGGCTCTGTTAAAGCAGTGAGAACAAGATTTAAGTCCCATGGCATGATTCTCACCTTCACTATGGGTCTCGACCTACCCGCAGCTTTAATGAATCTACTGACCCAGTAATTATTTGCGATGTTGCAACTAAAGAGTGCCCCCAAAGCTGAAACTTGCACCTTAAGGGTGCTTGTGGAGAGACCTAAGTCCAGACCCTTTTGTAGGAATTCTAGAATCTGGGTTATCGGTGTTGTGTCCCCTGCTACAACCGCCGAGCTCTGAAGAAATTTCTTCCAAATCCTAGCGTAGATCCTAGTTGTAACCTCTTTTCTGCTTTTAAGGAGAGTATTAATTACATTAGCAGAAAACCCCTTATCTGTCAGCAGCGACCGTTCAAAATCCACGCCGTCAGGTGGAGGCCCGCTACTCGAGGATGGTAGACTGGACCCTGGGAGAGCAGATCGGGAATGTCCGGCAGGACCCACGGGTCGGCTATCGACATGTTTCTGAGACATGAAAACCATGCCCTCCTGGGCCAAAAAGGAGCGATTAATATTATCCTTGCCCTGTCCTTCCTGACCTTCCTCAATACTAGGGGGAGTAAGGACAGGGGAGGGAAGGCGTAGGCTAGATTGAAATCCCACTGTAATAGAAGAGCGTCCACTGCCAGAGGGCGTTCTTTGGGATTCAGAGAGCAGAACTGTCTCACTTTCCTGTTGCTTTTGGTAGCAAAGAGATCTACTTCCGGTAGACCCCATTTCCGCACAATCAGGTCGAAGATGGAAGTCTTTAATGACCATTCTCCTTGGCTCAGGAGATTGCGGCTTAAGAAGTCCGCCTTGGTATTTTCTTCTCCCCTTATATGTAGAGCCGTTAGAGAAAGAAAGTGTCGTTCTGCTATCTGAAGTAGGCGCCTTGCCACTTCCATGAGAGGACCGGAACGAGTACCACCCTGGTGGTTGATGTATGCGACTGTGACCCGATTGTCGGAGAGCACTCGAACGTGGTGACCCTGTAGATAGACAAGGAGTTTTTTAATCGCTAGCTCTACCGCTGCTAATTCCTTCATATTAGAAGACATTTGAATTTGATCCTGCTCCCATGAGCCCTGAACCATAACGTCCCCCATATGAGCCCCCCACCCAGAGGGGCTAGCATCTGTTGTGACTATTCGGGATATGTCATATTCCCAGGGAACCCCCTTAGACAGGTTTGTCTCATTCTTCCACCAATCCAGGGATCTTAAAGTAGCCTGGGACAAGGATAGCTGGCCTTCCAGGTAACCACCTAGCAAATTTTGATACAGCAAGACCTCAGCTTGCAGTGCCCTTGTGTGAAATTGGGCCCACCGAACCGCGGGAATGCAGGACGAGAGGGAGCCCAAAAGAGACATGGCCTTCCTAAGCGACATGGAGGGGTTACTGGAAGCGTTTAGGACCTGGTACCGTAAGCGAATTAACTTGTCTGACGGTAAACTACAGTTCTGATTTTGTGAATCCAGAATTAGCCCTAGAAATTGCTGAACCCTCATCGGATTCAAACGAGACTTTTTGGTATTTATTAGCCATCCCAGCCGCTCTAAGGTAGAAATCGCTCTTTTCAGTTGCTCTAGGCAATGCTCTGCCGTCTTTCCTATGATAAGAAAGTCGTCAAGGTAGGGGACTATGAGCATATTTGATTCACGTAAGTGGGCCATGACCTCCGACATAACCTTAGTGAATACTCGTGGGGCAACCGCCAAGCCAAAGGGAAGGGCGCTAAATTGAAAATGTCGCAGTGATTCCCCCATCTGGATTGCTACTCTGAGGAAACGCTGATGCTCCATATGGATCGGTATGTGGTAATAAGCGTCTTTCAGATCTAACACCACCATAAAGCAATTTTCAAACAGAAGCTTTATTGTTGAGCTGACCGTTTTCATTTTAAATGGGTGAATAATCATGAATTTATTGAGGGCTTTCAAATTAATAATTGTTCTAAAAGACCCATCCAGTTTACGGATCAAAAACAGAGGGGAGTAAAACCCCTTACCCGCTCTGCTTCTGGCACCTCCACTAAGACATTCTTAGCGCAAAGCTCCTGAACCTCCAACTCTAGAGCGGCCTGCTCCGATGGCGATGACCTGAGTGGGGTAACTTTAAAGTTATCCCAAGGTACCGAGGAGAATTCTAACCGCAGCCCTGTAGCTATGATGTTAAGGATCCAGCTACTGTTTGAGATTTCCGACCAGGCCGGGTAGAAGGCCTTCAATCTGCCTCCTACCGGCATTGCTAGTCATTGCGAGGGTTTTTTTGTTTCCCTAGGTGGACCTCTAAACATAAACCCTGTACCTCTTCGCCTCTTTTCATCCCATTTGGCTCGTTCCCTGGACGACCTTCGGTAGCTGAACCTCCTTCTGCTGAAAGGTCTTTTATAGGAAGGGGTTGATAGACTGGGAAACTTTTTCTTGTCGTCCCCTGCCTTTTCTAAAAGTTCGTCCAGGACCGGGCCAAAAAGATATTCGCCGTCACACGGAATGGAGCAGAGGCGAGATCTGGCTTGAATATCGCCCGGCCAACATTTCAACCATAATGCCCTTCGTGCTGCATTAGACAGCCCTGCCGCTCTGGTAGCCATTCTTACTGAGTCCGCTGAGGAATCAGCCAGGAAAGCCGCTGCGTTCTGAATTATTGGCAAGATCTTCCGAATTGTCCCCCTGGAGGTTCCATCTATTAACTGGGAAGCTAACTGGTCTAGCCAGACCATCAATGACCTGGCTGCGCAAGTGGCTGCAACTGCCGGCCTCAGGGCACCTGCCGACATCTCCCATGTGCCTTTCAAGAAGGAGTCTGCCTTCCTGTCTAGTGGATCTTTCAAAGACCCCATATCATCAAATGGGATGGAGGATTTTTTAGAAGCCTTCGCCACTGCTGCATCCAGCTTCGGGGCCTTATCCCATTTACCCGTCAGGGGATCTTCAAAGGGATATCTCCGTTTAAACGCTTGGGGTAAGGAGCCTCTTTTTTCAGGCTTCTTCCACTCTCTGTCTATAAGGCCTTGGATGCTACTGTTTAGTGGAAAGGATCTCCGTTTTTTTGGATCTAGACCACCAAACATCAGATCCTGTACTGAGGGCTCTGGTTTCGCCTCTTCTACCCCCATGGTGGACCTAACTGATTTGACAAATTTGTCCATCTGGTCCAAGGGAAAACAAAAACGGGTAGCGTCTTCCGTAGAAGACGAGGAGGAAGCCGAAGAGGAAGGCGAGGAGGGTCCTGACACAACTTCACCCCTATCATGGGCGGCAGGTGACTCTGAATCAGATAAAACTGGTACATTTCTACGCCTGGAAAATTCTCCGTGTCTTGAGGACGCTTTCAACTCTGCTCTTATTATCTCCTTCAGGCTTTCGGTGAAATCTGGAGTCTCCTCCGCTATCTAAAAAGGGAAGGGGCATAGGGGGGGTTTACTATGTCATCCCATGCCCCTGCCCTTCCCCTTAAAAATGCCCTACCGTCTGTTGCATGCACGGCTGGCACAACCTCTTAGGGCAAGCGTCAGGCAGAGGGCAAGCGCAAAAGGCACATTCCCTGTGCTTGCTTTTCACCGAACACTTCTTCCCCTAGTAACACAAAATGGGGAAAAAAACTGTATTACTGGGTATTCTAAATCTGACGATCTCTTACCCAGATTGTACAGCAGTAGGTACCGGATCACGGGGAGGGGGCTTTTTCCCAGCTGCGGAACTTCTGCGGCTGGTGCTCCTGGCCATTGAAGAGGAGCGCTCTGTCTGCTGCTGCTGCTGGCTCTCCTGTTGCACCGAGGGAGCCTCTGCAGTGTCCATCGTAAAAAAATGGGGCAGAAGCGCTTTACCTCTTTCCTAGGCTCCTTATATCCTCCCCCGGATATCCGGATCAGCAGGTCTGGCCAGGGGTCCACCCCCTCCTACTCCCCGCCCCACGGCCCCCCCCGCACCTCCCCGCCATCCCCACAGCAGGCGCCGTCCGATGATGCAGCCGCCAAAATTTTCAAAAACGCAGGCCGGCGTCTCACTTCCGGTTCCGGTGGTGGAGACTCTGCCCCCTTTTTCCCCCGCTCGCACGGACCCCACCATACCGATGGAGGTAAGTATAATCCCCCGCTGCATCGCCCCTCCGAGCGGAGATCTCTCCCGACCCCAGCCGCGCTGCTGCAACAGCGGCGCACGACTGAATTTTCAAAAACCCCGCCGCGCCGTCCATAGCCGTGACGCGCGGCGGGAAATTCAAAACTGCCCGCCGCGCCGTCCATAGCAGCGACGCGCGGCGGGAAATCCAAAAAACCCCGCCGCGCTGCTCACAGCAGTGACGCGGCGGGAAATTCAAATTTTAAAATTTTTTTTTTTTTTTTTTTAAAAATCACGGCTGCACCCTCAAGAGGCCCCCACCATGACAGGACCACAGGAGAGGACAGGGAGAAGGCATCGGGACCAGGGAGAGGGGGGGAATACTTACCTACCGGCGCTGGCTGGGAGACAGAGATCCTCTGGATACTGCTCCACCTGCTCCGCACACTGCCGTGGAATCCTACCCGGACCCACCGTGGCGCTTCCAGGGGCTCCGCACCGGCCGAGGTAGGAGATCCCCCCCCGCTACCTGGGTCGACCGGCCGGCCTGGGTCCTCCTGAAGATCTTCATCTGTAGGAAACCCGTCCTTTAGGAACAGGAAACCAACTGATGTGTGGGAGAGGTGCCGCCCTTTTATATCTGTAGGTTTCATGTTCCTAAGGGGCGGATCCCCTCTCTCTGTAGTGCTGTCATGGACGTTCGAATAAATATATATTTTATTAGTATTAGTAATAACAAGAAGAAATGGAGTTATAATAATGCATCAATAAAAATACATATGCTAAAAAAATGGGGCACTATTATCCAGGTATAATGGCATACAAATATTCAATGGTGCTAAAAAAAAGAATACAAAACATTACTCATGTGCAAAAAAATTCAAGCAATGTAACATGTGAACAAAAGTGCATAAGTGCAAGTACATAAGAGACACCAATAGGTGTCAGTATATAACTGAACCACTGAAAAACGTGGGTGATATCAACCAAAATTGGCAGTATATGAATATAGTATGCATATAAACCAGGACAGACACAGTAACAAAGTTAATATAATAATGTAGCCATCAAGTGCTAAAAATAACTTAAAATTTGTCCAGCTCCTGGTCACCCGGATAGACTCCCACCTCAACGCGCTTTTCGGCACGTTGCCTTCGTCAGGGGGTGGAGTCTATCTCCTATAGACTCCACCCCCTGACGAAGGCAACGTGCCGAAATGCCAGGGGAATCCGTGAAACCAGAGGGAAGGCGTATACTAGGCTGAAACTCCAGGGAATTGGGAGAGCGTCCACAGCCAAGGGTTTTTCCCTGGAGGTTCCGGGAACAGAACTCAATCACTTTCTAGTTTAGATTTGTGGCAAATAGATCGACCACCGGGAGGCCCCACATCTGTGAGGACATCTCGATCCAGTACATATTCCCCGTCTCAGAGTATTGCAGCTCAGAAAATCTGCCTTGGTATTCTCTTTTCCTCTTGTATCAAGGGCCGTCAGGGAAAGGAAAGACTTCTCCGCTATCAGAGAGATGATCGGTTACGCTCATATTTTTGAGAGTTTTCCCCCTGGCGGTTTACGTAGGCCACAGATACTTTGAGAGAATCCTGACACGCTGCGCACCTCTGTAGAGATAGAAGGAACCCGCTTACCGGTCGTTCTATTACCAGCAACTCCAATTTTGTAAAAGAAGCTTTACTCCATTCACAATCCAGATTCCCCCGGAACACCTCCTTACCCAGATGGGCTCCCCATTCTGTGGGACTGTCATCCGTGGTGACTATACGAGTAACGTTATCCACCCAGGGAACCCCCCTGGACAGGTTTGCAACCTCTAACCACCACCCAAACGACTGTACTGATCGAGGAGACAAATGTCATATTCCGCTCTAAACACCCCCTAAGAGTAACCTCATTACATAACACCCCAATGCAGTGCTCTGGAATGGAATTGTGCCCACGAAAAAGTTGGGAAGCATGATGTCAAAATACCCAGCAGGGACATTGCATTTCTAAGAGACATGGAAGGGACTCTGTATAGCCTGTTTCACCTGGTACTGGATTTTCTTTATTTTAGATACTGGGAGGCAACACTCCTGGATCTGTGAATTTTTCATAATCCCAAGGAACTGTTGAGTCTTTAATGGGACTAACCAGAATTTTTCTATATTCAACAACCAACCCAGACTGCTGAGGGTGACCTACACTACCTCTAATTTTTTTTTTTTTTTACACACTGGTGGGTCAAATTTCCTATTATCAAGAAATTGTCCAGATAAGGAATGATTAAAAAAAATCTCTTTCGCTGACATGTGCTGAGTGGGCTACTGCTAACTCAAACAGAACAGCCCTGATTTGGAAGTGCCTAACCACCCCATCCATGACCACTGCCACCATAATGTGTTTCTGATGCTCTAAAAGCACGGGCACATGATAGAATGATTCTTAAATCCAGTACCACTACGTAACGAGAAAAAAGTAGCTTTATTGTTGACTAGATAGACTCCATTTTGAAGGCTTCTACTACCAGGAACTTATTCAAGGCTTTTAGGGTATGTTTCCACGGTCAGGAAACGCTCCGTGTTTGACGCAGTGTACAGCCGCAGTGTCAAACACACAGCGTCCAGATGTTACAGCATAGTGGAGGGGATTTGATGAAATCCCGTCTCCACTATGCGTTAAAAGACACAGGCATCAGACCTGCGTAAACGGACATGCGGCGCGTCTTTTCAGATCACAGCATGTCCATTTAGCGCCGCAAGATAAATAGCAGAGTCCTATGTAGCGCTGGGGCTCAATGAACACATCCGGAATCACTGTGCATTCAGAATGGGGCGAGGCTTTGGGCGGAGCGGGCTTTCCGCTCCGTCCAAAACGCCAGCATTCCTTACAGTGGAAGCGTACCCTTAAATTTACAATAGTCCTTAAGGAGCCATCTGATTTGAATATCAGAAAAAGTGGGGAATAAAACCCCCACCTGATTCTGGGACTTCAACAAGGACGGCCTTTTGTACTAGATCCAGGACTTCACTTTGTAGGGCCGACTGCTCCCTTAGTGAGGCACGAGAAGGGGTGAGAAGAAACCCATCTTTAGGGATCAAATGGAACTGTAGCCTTAGACCGGACTCAATCAGGCTGAGGATCCAGTGACTAACATTTTCCCAGGCCGGGAAAAAGTAGGAAAGCCTTCCTCCCCCAACCTTGGCTGGGAGTCATTTACTCGATTTCCGGGCTCCCCGACCACAGGATCCGAATAAGAGTCCTCTACCTCTGTGGTCTTCCCAGTTGTCCTGAACCTTAGAAGGCATCCTGCGGACTTATCTCCTTTTACGGAAATACCGCCTATAGGTAGGCATGGTAGACTAGTAAAATCTTTCTTAACATCTCCTTTTTCTAGGATCTCTAGAGCAAGGCTGAAGAGAAATTCTCCCTCACAAGGTATGGAATACAGTCTTTTTCTAGCCTGGAATTCTCCTGGTCAACATTTCAGTCACAAAGGCCTACGGGCAGCATTGGCCAGGGCCGCTGACCTTGCCACCAGTCTCAGAGTCCGCTGAAGCATCTACCAAGGAGGATGCCACACTTGCATCAGCAGAATGGTGGACAAGATATCCTTTGCAACTCTGCCTTTTAGTTTGGATTCTAGCTGCTCCAATCAGATCATTAATGACCTGGCCGTGCATGTCGCTGCTACGTCCGGTTTCATAACCCCCGCCAATGTCTCCCAGGTGCCTATGAGAAAGGTGTATGCATTTCTGTCTAGTGGGTCCTTTAGAGCCTTCATCTCAAAAGGGAGAGATTTTCCTGTATGCCTTTGTAATTGCCACATCCAGCAAAGAGGGTTCCTCAAAGGGGAATTTTTTTTTTTTTTTTTTTTAACAAAGGGGGAGGGAACCCTTCCTTTCTGGCTTAAGGTCCTGCCACACTTAGCGATCTGGTTAGCGATCTCAATAACAACGCAAGCTAATGAGATCGTTGGTGTGATCTCTTTTAGGTCGCTAGTAGCTGCCAAACAGGAGATCTCATAAACGACACATCAGCGGTCAGCAATCTCTTTAACGACTTTGGCGGTCGTTAGGATCTGTCATTAGCATGTACTGAGCGCTTCTGATTCATAGGAATTTCCAGCATCGCTCCTGCTCTCTGCGTCCTGCTAGCCTGCTTTGCAACTTCTGCGATCCTCTCTGTGACGCAAAAGAGAACTTACAGATATTGCGATCCACTCCGTGACGCAAAACAGTCATGCGTCACAAACGAGGTCGCTCGTCGTTCGCAAAAGGTGCCAAACACAGCGATTCAGGCTCACCAGCGGGACGCCAACGATCAAAAAACGGTCCAGAACTCTAGTGAACGATCAGCGACATCACAGCAGGGGCCACATCGTTGCTACATGCCACACACAACGAGGTCGCAAACGAGATCGCAAAATAGTGACGTTTTAGTGATCTCGTTTAGTGTGGCATACCCTTTACTTCACTCTTTCCGCGCTAGCCCCTGGATTTTATCATTGAAAGGGAGAGAACTCTTCTTTTGATATAAGCCATGGAACATTAAATCCTGCACTGAACTCTCAAGCCTAGCGTCCACAATGCCCAAGGTAGGTCGGACCACTTTAACCAGTCCATCAACCTCACTTAATGATAAACAATGGTGCCCTGAGACACCATCCAAGGTTGAGGCTGACTATGCGAAATCCACCAAGCGTTCCACTAAGCTTATAGTCTGATACCAGGGAGACATCAGAAATCGGGAATGACATACTTATCCACTTCCCTCTTCTGTTTCCCTTTTTTTTTTTTTTTTTTTTTTTAGAGAGGGCCTTGTCAATTTTCGCTTTAACAATAGTTTTCAAACTGGTAGTGATAGTGAAGCTAGGGGTCTCCTCTGCCAAGTCTGCATGTCTGACAGAGTCTTTTCTGATATAAGTGCTAATAGGGACCTGACCAGGCCTTATTCTTAGCAATGCAGTTCTTTCCTTGGCAAAAATAGACAAGAAAGAAGAGGACACCCTATTACAAAGTGAACTTTCACGAAGATCACTTACCATGTCGACACAATCAAATGGTACTGTTTTGGAGGAAGGATCTCTCAGCTGGGAGATCATCTCTGGAGGCTGCAGAATTATCCATTTTGCTGGAGCTTCATTGGCTGGACCTGCTTGCAGATCCACGCCCATCTGTGGTCCAGCCATTTCCACTGACCCAAAGACGACGGATGCTCCACTCACTCCTTGGGCTTCCCATGCACCTGCTTAGACTCCTGCTGCTGCTCATATTTCTGCACCAACTCCATCTCCATGTTAATCGGGGATAGTTGGGCTGAGAAGCCCTGAGCAGTGAAGGTAGCCCCCCGGCTCCTGCTCCCGATCCCTGAGTACTTCCGGGTCCTGCGTAGTTCCTGGGACATTTTTTTCTTTTTCATTTATGCCCCCCTGGCAAGGCCCGCCTAACAGTACATCCATTGAACTAACGGAGCAATCCAGGTGTGATTGCTCCTTGGGTGCGTCCCGTCCACTCATTAGGTCATTGGGTGCGCCAGCGACCACGTGCTGTGCCTGTCTCTTCCGAGAGTGCAGTACTTCTGGTTATGGCCCACGTGACTGCAGCTGGAATCCAGGAGGCAACGGGCATTGCATACCCACCGCCTGCACCACACACAAGCTGCTTATCCCCAGGCAGGGGATGCCACTCACCATACCATTACAACTATGTGCCAGCCACCTTGAGCACATCATGGAGCCTCCGGAAGCCCCATTCCGGCTGAGGCAGAGACGGGATCCCTGCCTAAACAGTCTGTCCGGCACAAAAGTAAACTCTTTGTCAATCTTCAACAGGTAAGCCTATCACAGGTTCCTGCATCAAGGACAGGAAACAAACTGATGTGGGAGAGAAGTGCTGCCCGTAGGGTTCCTGTACTTGGTGGGAAGATCCCCTCTCTTGGATTGCCGTCATGGGTGATCAAATAAAATATGGTAAGCCCTACAAAAATGTACAATTGCTTAGAATATAAGTTCAAATAGTTTAATCAATGTTTAAGTAAGAACTTCATGTTCAGTTTTGTAAATTTTACTAAGCCACTATAGATCAATGCATAAGTTTTTGTTGAGCGGTCAATGTCTTTCTACAGCTAAATACATTGTGTTTAAAAGTTTACATACCCCGGCAGAATTTTTACTTTCTTGGCCTTTCTTCAGAGAATATGAAGAATAACATCAAAACTTTTTCCCCACTCATGGTTAGTGGTTGGCTGAAGCCATTTATTGTCAAACTACTGTGTTTTCTATTTAAACCCCCGGAGCTTTTTGTCGGTTTTGCATTTTCGTTCCCCTTCTTTCCATAGCCATAACTTTATTTTTCAGTCAATATGGCCATGTCAGAGCTTATTTTTGCGGGACGAGATGTAATTTTGAACTACACCATTGGTTTTACCATGTAGTGTACTCGAAAACGGGAAAAAAATTCCAAGTGCGGTGACATTGCAAAAAAGTGCAATCCCACACTTGTTTTTTGATTGGCTTTTTTGCTAGATTCACTAAATGCTAAAATTTACCTGCTATTATGATTCTCCAGGTCATTACGAGTTCATAGCCACCAAACATGTCTAGGTTCTTTTTTATGCAAATGGTGAAAAAGAATTCCAAAGTTAGGCTAAAAAAAAAAAAAAAATTGCACAATTTTCCAAGACCTGTAGTGTCTCCATTTTTTGTTATCTCGGGTTGGTTGAGGGCTTATTTTTTTGCGTGCCAAGCTGACATTTTTAATGATACCACTTTGGTGCAGATACATTCTTTTGATCACCCGTTATTTCATTTTAATGCAATGTCGCGGCGAGCAATGAAAAAAAAAAAAAAACCCTTAATTCTGCCATTTCGATTTTTTTTTCTGCTACGCCGCTTAGCAATCAGGTTATTCCTTTTTTTATTGATAGATCGGGTGATTCTGAACACGGCAATACCAAATATGTGTTTCATTTTTTTTTGTTTTATTTTGATTGGGGCGAAAGGGGGTGATTTGTACTTATGTTTTTTTATATTTTTAAAAACTTTTTTTTTTTGCATACATCAATAGCCTCCATGGCAGGCTAGAAGCTGCCATAGCTCGATCATCTCTGCTACATAGAGGTGATGCTCAGATCTCAAGGAGACCTCTGGTTGTCATACCAACGCACCGATGACCTCCGATCACGTGACTGGGGTCAGTGGTGTGCGTATTTCAGGCCACGCGGGCGGAAGCTCTTGTTAAATGCCGCTGTCAGCATTTGACAGCGGCATTTAACTAGTTAATAGGCGCAGGCACATGTCAGCTGTTCAGAACAGCTGACATGTCCCGGCTTTGATGCGGGCTCACCGCCGGAGCCCACATCAAAGCGGGGGATACTGCCAGCTGACGTACTATATATCAAAGCGGGTGATACTGCCACCTGACGTACTATACCGTCAGCTGGCAGTAAGGGGTTAAATCACAAAAACAACCAAAAACATCCAAATGACCCTGATCAAAAGTTTACATACCCCATTTCTTAATACCGTGTATTGCCCCCTCTAACATCAATGACAGCTTGAAGCCTTTTGTGGTAATTGTGGATGACGTTCTTTAATTTTCTCAGATGGTTAAGCTGTCCACTATTCTTGGCAAATAGCCTTCAGTTCCTGTAAATTCCTTGGCTGCCTAGCATAGACTGCACGCTTGAGATCTTCCCAGAGTGGCTCAATGATATTGAGGTCAGGAGACGGAGACAGCCACTCCAGAACCTTCACTTTGTTCTGCTGTAGCCAATGACAGGTCAACTTGGCCTTCTGTTTTGGATCGTTGTCATGTTGGAACGTCAAAGTACGTCCCATGCGCAGCTTCCGGGCTGATGATTGCAAACTTGTCTCCAGTATTTGCTGATAACGTGCTGCGTTCAGCTTTTCTTCAATTTTGACCAAATTTCCTATCCCTTTGTAGCTCACACAGTGATCCACCTCCGTGCTTTACAGTAGGAATGGTATTCTGTTATGTTACGGTAGCTGAGGAGTGCAGGTAAAAAAGGAAATACACCAGAGCAGTTGGAATCTATGAGATTGCAGTACCCTGACTAACCACCGCAACTAGAGGCAGCCGTGGAGCGTTCCTACGATGGTCCTAGACGCCTCGTCACAGCCTGAGAAACTAACTACACCTAAAGATAGAAATAGGAAAGCTATCTGCCCCGGAGCAGAACCCCAAAGATAATAGAAAGCCCCCAAACATGTAATGGCGGTTAGACAAGAGGAAATACTGACACAGAAAGAAAATAGTATGAGCAAACGCTGGGGCCCAAACTATCTAAATAGAAAAGGACAGGAAGGGTACTTACTGCAATCCCAGAAAACCCTGAAAAACACCAACACTACTAATTTCAAAATCACCTGAGATCACACGACCTCTACCACCTAAATTAGTTCTCTGGTGTAACAAAATCAAAACAGCAGCCACTGAAAAAACTGCAAAAAGCAAAAGTACAAAACACAGTGGCTGGACTAAACTGAGAGGGCAAAAGCCCCGGAGGGGACCTAGAAGGCCCCCACAGAAGTGCAGGACAAAATGCAAAAATATAGCAAAAACACAAAATAAGAAATTGTCTTATCTGATAGCAGGAG
>JARQOD010000001.1:541737042-541772042 GCA_033576555.1 Oophaga sylvatica
CTCCACAAGCACCCTTAAGGTGCAAGTTTCAGCTTTGGGGGCACTCTTTAGTTGCAACATCGCAAATAATTACTGGGTCAGTAGATTCATTAAAGCTGCGGGTAGGTCGAGACCCATAGTGAAGGTGAGAATCATGCCATGGGACTTAAATCTTGTTCTCACTGCTTTAACAGAGCCCCCTTTTGAACCTATATCAGCAGCATCAATAAAAGTTATTTCCCTTAAGACCGCTTTCCTGGTAGCATTAACCTCGGCTAGGAGGGTAAGTGACATCCAGGCACTATCTAGACTATCTCCTTACACTCAGGTCCTGAATGACAGGATAATACTTAGGCCGGATCCGGCATACCTACCTAAGGTGTCTTCCGCTTTCCACAGAACACAGGAAATTATTCTCCCTTCGTTCATCCCTAATCCATCTAATCAAAAAGAGATGAAACTTCATACTTTAGATGTTAGAAGATGTCTGCTGCAATATTTGGCAGTCACTGATCCCTGGAAAAGGGACAATGCATTGTTTGTCTCTTTTCAAGGAATTAACAAAGGCCGTAGATTAACAAAGAGCTCGTTGGCCAGATGGATTAGGGAAGCAATTTCTCTGGCATACACCTCGAGGGGCAAGCAGCCACCTGAGAGGCTAAGGGCGCATTCCACTCGAGCTGTGGCGACTTCATGGGCAGAAAGGGCAGAAGTCTCGATTGACCAGATATGTAAGGCAGCTACGTGGTCTTCTCCACACACGTTTTACACTCATTATAGATTAGATTTGGGTGCTTCCTCAGACCTTTCTTTCGGACTAAAGGTACTGCCACACTAAGCAATCCCGCTAGCGATCTCGTTAGCGTTGCATACTAATGAGATCG
Organism: Oophaga sylvatica; assembly: GCA_033576555.1. Lineage (NCBI taxonomy): Eukaryota > Metazoa > Chordata > Amphibia > Anura > Dendrobatidae > Oophaga > Oophaga sylvatica. The sequence goes on from JARQOD010000001.1 coordinate 541,737,906, forward strand.
CTAGCGGGATTGTTTCTATATCGCTAAATGCTACCGCATTTAGCGATATAGTTAACGACGCTATCGCCGTTAGCGATCTTCTTAACGACTTTAGCGGTACAAAAGTACCGCTAAATCGCTAAGAAAAGGTGCCACACAGCGATTAGATACTTACCCAGCGGGAGCGCCAGCGATGAAATAGGGTCCGGAGCGATTCCAGCGACGAGCGAGATCACAGCAGGAAGCTCATCGCTGGAAGCTGCCGCACTGAACAATATCGCTAACGGGATCGCTAAATAGTGACGTTTTTTAGCGATCCCGTTAGCGATATTGTTTAGTGTGGCATACCCTTAAGGGTGCTGCAGGCAGTAGTCCCTCCCTAAATAGTTATTACTCTCTGTAATTCTCTCTGTAGTGCTGTCATGGACGTTCGAATAAAGTCTAAGTTACTTACCGTTAACGGTATTTTTCGAAGTCCATGACAGCACCCTTACATTCCCACCCAGGTTCTATGTGCACTTCTTCCGCTTATGTAGTCCACATGTAATAAACAATTGATTAATGTTATTGTGTGATGCATAAATTTTTTTTTTTTTTGCTGTATACCATTTAACCTTGATGTCCTCTTATGCTCTGTAATCCAACTGATGTGTGGGAGAGGTGCCGCCCTTTTATATCTGTAGGTTTCCTGTTCCTAAGGGGCGGATCCCCTCTCTCTGTAGTGCTGTCATGGACTTCGAAAAATACCGTTAACGGTAAGTAACTTAGACTTTTTAATATTTAGGACTTATGGTCGCAGTTTTTTCTTCTCAGTTGTGCTCTTGTTGTTATTTCGACTGTCCAAATAGTCATCAGTCCATGTAGCCAGCAATTGTTGAATATGATTTTAATCTGACTGTTTTTGACTATTTTTACTTACCGTATCTCTATTGCTGGCTATTCTTTTCCTTTGTGATTTCTCAGGTTTTAACATAGAGGAGGGGGCACCAATAGGAAAGATTCTGGAGTTTCTTCAGACTGGCCTTGAATTAGGGTCATCTTTCAGCCCCTTAACGGTACAAGTATCAGCTCTCGGTGCCCTGTATAGTTACGACTTAGCGGGTAACTATTGGATATCGAGATTCAGTAAAGCCTATTTAAGAACTAGACCCATTTTAAAGATCAATTTGGTACCATGGGATTTTAATTTAGTACTGACAGCCTTAACTGACACAACATTTGAACCAATAGAATCATCAACCCTCAAGATTCTTTCCTTCAAAATAGCCCTGCTAGTTGCATTAACTACAACCAGGAGAGTTAGTGATATCCAGGGCCAGGCTCTTTCTATAGCACCGCCATTTACCCAGATCCTAAATGATAGGGTAATCCGGCCTATCTTCCTAAGATGGCGAGTTTGTTTCGCAGACTACAACAGTCGTCCTTCCCTCCTTTGTCCCAACACGAAGAACCAGAAGGAGGAGAAGTTGCATACATTGGACGTTAGGAGGTGAGTAGTTAGGTACCAGCCACCAAAGAGTGTAGATAGGGATAGGTCTTTTTTTTTTTTTTTCGTATCCTTCCAGGGTTCTAGAAAGTGATATAGAATCTCAAAACCTACCATTACGAGATGGATTAGGGAGGCTGTTTCTATAGCCTACTCGTCAAGCGGCAGGAAAATGCTGGAAGGTTTAAAGACTCATTGCACTCGGGCCATGGCAACCTCCTGGGCAGAGAAGGCGGATGTCTCTATAGAGGAGATCTGTAAGGCTGCTACCTGGTCCACTCAGTCTACATTCTATAGACACTACAGATTTAGATATGGATGCTTCTAGTGATCTCACCTTTAGGAGAAGGGCGCTTCAGGCTGTTGTCCCTACCTAGATTATAACTTTTGTTTCTCTGTAATTCTCTCTTGGTGCTGTCGTAGGTGATCAAATAAAGTTACTTACCAGCATCAGGATTTTTCGGAACCCATGGCAGCACCCTTACATTCCCTCCGTCACATGTGGGTGAGCACTACCTTTTACAAAAGTTCTTAAAATTTCACACTTGTAGATGTTATGTGATATTTGTTATATTGTTGTTCCAATAACCATTGGAGGTCCTCTCGTGCTCTGTAATCCAACTGATGTGGGAGAGAGGTGCTGCCTTTTTTAGCCTGTAGTTTTCCTGCTCTTGGTGGGCAGATCCCCTCTCTATTGGTGCTGTCATGGGTTCCAAAAAATTTCATTACCTGTAAGTAACTAAGGACTTTTTGGACTATAAGACGCCCTGGACCATAAGGCGCACTTAGGTTTTGAAGGAAGAAAATTAGAAAAAAAGAATTGCAGCAAAAACTGTGGTTATGATGTACTGTTATTGGGGCGCGATCTGCTGCCGACACTATTATAGAGATAATGTCCCCCAATTAATGTACTAATATCCCCCATCCTGGTATGCAGGTGTCTCCATTTCAGGTATCCGTGGCCCCTCCATCCCCATCCTTGTATACACGGCCACCATCAAGCTACACACACAAAAAAATAAACCATTCTACTTGCCTTCCATTGCATCGTCCTGTTTTGATGCCAGCAGCTGATTTCAGTTTGTAAGCATCGCATGGCAGTGGCGTCATGCGCTATTTACACTCTGAGGTCAGCTGCTGGAATGCTATTTGCTCCCCATGTCTGAGATTATTCATTTCTCTTTAATAGCAGGCACACTGTAAGCTGCAGTCACCAGATTACTGCACCCGCTGGTTGATCACGTGTTTTCACTATTAAACATAATGAATATTCACTGCTCTCTACTCCCATGGGCGAGGAGAGCCATGAATGTTTATTCATTTTCATATCAGGCACAAGTGATCGCCCAGCCGCTGCAGGAAGCTAGCAGTTGTGTCCGTGTGCCCGCTATTAAAGAAAATGGATATTCACTGCTCCCACACCCATAGTCCCTCTCACATCTCGATGTCTGCGTCAGTTTATAGAGATGGGAGGGACTATAGGCATATGGCGCAGTGAATATTCATCTTTTAACAGCAGGCACAAGTGTCAGCCGCAGACTCATCCGCCACTGGCGATCCCACACAGCCGGATGCAGGTAAATCAGGACTATAAGACACACCAGACGGTAGAAAAAAAGAATGTGGCATTCTGAAGCACATTGATTACCTTTGTAACTTTATTGAAGGTAATCCAGTCTGCAGGAACCCGCTGTCCCACATCATGTTTTAATCATGTATACCAGCAATAAAGTTACGACTGTAATCAACGTGATTCATAAGTGCCACCTTTTCTTCTACTGTCTGCATCCAGGAACAATGAATTCTGCTTTTACCAAAAAAATTTGAGGATGTCAGGCCATCTGTTCGTGACCTTAAGCTGATGCCCTTTTGGGTTATGCAGGAGGACAATGATCCAAAACAAACAAGCAAGTCTACCTCTGGCTTAAGAAAACAAAATTGAGACTTTGGAGTGGCCTTGAGGTCCTGACCTTAATCCGATTGAGATGCTGTGGCATGACCTTAAAAAGGTGGTGCATGTTTGGAAACCCTCCAGTGTGGCTGAATTTAAATAATTCTGCAAAGATGAGTGGGCCAGAATTCCTCTAGAGCAGTGTTTCTCAAACTCCAGTCCTCGCGGCCCCCACGGCTCATGTTTTCAGGATTTCCTTTGTATTGCGCAGATGGTGGAAGTATTATCAAGGCATCAGGAATTCTCTCACCTGTGCAACACTGGAAATCCTGAAAACATGACCCGTGGGGTCCGTGAGGACTGAAGTTTGGGAAACGCTGCTCTACAGCATTGTACAAGGCTGTTATTGCAAACTCTTGATTGCAACAACTGTAACAGTTATTTGTTTTAGGGGACTATCGTTTTTTCAAACAGGGCCTTTTAGGTTTGGATTTTTTTTCCCTACATAATAAAAACCTTCATTTAAAAAAAACCTGCATTTTGTGTAAAACTTGTTATCTTTGTCTAATAGATTTAAATTTGGTGATCTGAGTGGGATAAACATGCAAAAGAATAGAAAATCAGGAAGGGGCAAACACGTGGCTTGCGAAAGTATTCACCGTTTGACAAAAACCTTGGCTTTTTACCTGTTTTGTCATATTACAACTACTTTTTTAAAATAGTTTAGTAATCAGATTTTTATCAGCACTAAATATAAATATAGGCATAAATTAAATTTGTGGGATCAAATAACTAAAAATTGGCATATGTATTCATCCCTTCCGGTGCAAGCATTTACCTTCATAAGTCACATGCTTAGTCAAAGGAAGTGCACCTGTTTGTAATCTCAGTATATGCACTCACATTTTCTGAAAGGCCACGGAGGCTGCAACACCATTAGGGAAGAGGCATCACTAACCAAACGCCATGAAGGCCAAGGAGATCTCCAAACAAGTCAGGAACTAAGTTGTTAAAGGGAATCTGTCACCCCATTTTTGCCATATCAACTAAAGATATGGCTGAATAGTGCGTCCCATAAGCAAGTTATCGGTATTTAGCTTATATCCTGATACCCCCGTTTTGATATAAAAATACCTTAGTAAAGATCGTATTTTGGGCTGTCAATCAGGGCGGTCAGGTCAGATGGGCGGCGGTTATTCGCTTCCCCCATTCTTGGCATACGAGGCTTTTCCAGTTCACCACCTGACAGCACCATGGAGGACGTCCTTCTTATCCTTAGTGGGACAGGAACAACGAGTGGTTAAAAGGACCCTCTCCTTACCACCCCTCAGTGTTTTTCCTGTCCCACTGAGGATAGGAGCGACGAGCAGAGCCCCTGATCGTGCTAGCAGATGGTGAGGATCGGAGGGGCCCAGCCTTTCCCTTCCCACCCGGTAGATCTGCTCTGATACCTGCAGTCATCAGGTCCCTCAGCGTTTTCCAGTGCAGCGCTGCTCCTGGTAGACGGCCCGCTGCTTTCCTCCTGACAGTGGGCTCTCGGTCCGGCGCCATACCGCACTCTGGGCCCAGTCGGCGGTACACAGAGCGCACACGCCTGCATCATCCAGCGAGGAGCTACTTCCGGGGTATGTCGCGTCACTTCCGGTCGCGTCACACGCCGGAGACAGGCCGAGGCATGGTCGCGTCGCGCAGGAGCGCGGAGGGGCAGGATCAACCAGGTAAGGAGGATAAAGGAGGGTTTTGGTCGGAAAGCACCGCCGGCCATCCTGAAAAAGGGAGATTGTAAGCGGTGCAGCGAACGCCAAGATGGAAAACGCAGCCAGACTTGAGGGCCCGCAGACCGCACAGGGGCACGTGAGTAGGCTAGTTAAAGCCTGACCTAGTGCCCACAATGCCCCCATATGCCCCTAAAATTACAGGAGGAAATCTCTGTGTTTGTAGGGGGATCAAGCAACCCAGGCAGAAAAGAAGAAACCAGGCAATAGAAAGAAGTGCCCAATTTGTGTAACTAAGCTCCCGGAGGGCTGGTTAAAAGCATTATGCGATGCCTGCACATAAGGTCGTCGGAGAAGAGCAGACATCCTTGCTAACCAATATGAGGTCCATGATAAGGCAGGAGGTCCATGATAAGGCAGGAGGTCCAAGCATCCATTTCAGGCTTGAACCTTCCTCGCCTCAGCCAATCAAAAACCCAGAAGGCCCGGAAGAGGCCTAGGGAACCTAGTCCTTCTTCGAAGGAAGAGGACGGTGAGGATTCAGAGCAGGAAGAAAAAGAGCAACTGTCAAATTCGGGGAATAATATCTTTTCTCATCAGCGGACACAGACGAGTTGCTCCAAGCGGTCCGTGGCACTATGCAAGTACAGGACGCGCCAGAGGAAACATCTGTTCAGGATGAAATGTTTGAGGGACTACAGTCCCAGATCTCCAGGGTATTTCCAGTCAATAGCCACATCCGATCCATGATCCTGGAAGAATGGCAGGAGGCGGAGAAAATACTTTTATAATCCCTAGGGACTTCAGACTCAGCAACCCAGATGACATCAAAGCTTGGGATGACGTCCCTAAAGTGGATGTACCAGTAGCCAAAGTGGCAAGAAAATCGTCAATCCCGTTCGAGGATGGCCTACTAAGAAGGACATGGGAAGCATCGGCGGCTAGTATTCGTGCTAATATTGCAGCCACGTCAGTCGCCCGATCTATGCACCTCTGGATAGATGACTTAGAGCATCACCTCAAAGCCAAAACCCCTAGGGAGATCATTCTTAAATCCCTGCCATTACTGAAACTCGGCACGGGGGTTTATGGCGGATGCCTCCGCAGAATCAGTCCGCTTTGCTGCCTGGAGCTAATCTTTATCAAACGCGGCCAGACGAGCAGTCTGGCTTAAGACGTGGTCGGGGGACACCCATTCAAAAAATAAATTATGCGCCATCCCCTTCTCGGGTGGTAAAATGTTTGGGCCAGTTCTAGACGATATATTAGAAAAGGCCTCCGACAAAAAGAAGGGGTTTCCAGAGGAAAAAACTAAAAAATAGCCCTTTCGGAGATCCCGGCCTGGTCAGGCTCCAGACTATAAAGGGAAGGGAAAGACAGGTAGATGGAGCTACCCCAAAGGGGGAAGGGGTAGAGATTCCATCTTTGGAGCTATAGCAGGAGCCCACAGAAAATTACGCTATCAGAGTGGGGGGCCGGATAAGATACTTCTTGGGAGGTTGGCAGAAGGTCTCTCACAGCCCTTGGATTCTCCAGACGGTCAGCCAAGGTTATAGCCTAGAGTTTACCAGCAAGCCGCCAGAGAGGTTTGTGACCACCAAATCTCAGTCCTCTCTGACCGCATCTATGTGGACGGATGTCCAGGACTTACTCAGACTAAAAGTGATAGTCCCGGTTCCCCCGGCAGAAAGAAGCAGGGGACATTATTCGAGGCTATTTTCGATCAAAAAGCCGTCGGGAGAGTCCAGGACTATCATAAATCTCAAACCACTGAATCAGTATATAAAATACAAAAGATTCAAAATGGAATCAATAAAGAGCACCATTCCCCTGATAGAGACATGATAATGTGCACGCTAGACTTGGAAAACGCATACTACCATGTGCCGATCCATCCAACCTATCAGTGATATCTCAGATTCGCCCTGGCACACAAGGGAACAGTCCATCATTTTCAATTTCAAGCCCTTCCTTCTGGGTTAGCTTCGGCCCCCAGAATTTTCACGAAATTACTGGCGGAAGTAGTAGCGTGGTTGAGGAATCAGGGAATAACAATAGTACCCTATTTGAGAAACCGCTCAGGGCCGATTGTCACACCACAATCTCCGTACTTCAGGAGCTGGGGTGGATAGTAAACTGGAAGAAGTCGAGCTTAGTCCCACAAACCAGGGTAAAATTTTTAGGAGTCGTTAGACTCCCATACCAGAACCTCTTTTTTTTACCTTACGGAGAACATTCGCCGGTTCATGAAAAAGATTTGTTCCATCAGAGAGGCCATGGCAGTACTAGGCCGGATGACTGCATGCATTCCTTGTGTGAGATGGAGCCAGTTCCACTCACGAAAATTACAGCACCAGATTCTTCGGTCCTGGGACAGAAGACAGTATTCCCTGGACAAGAAGATAATACTATTTTCGACAGTGAGAAGATCGCTGGGTTGGTGGAGCGTACAGAAGAACCTCGGAGTAGGGATACCCTGGATTCTCACACCTTCCCTCACGGTCACCACAGATGCCAGTCAGACCGGATGGAGTGGACATGTGGAGAGAATCTGCTATCAAGGTCAGTGGGATCCAGAGACAAGTACAAGGTCGTCAAATTTCAGAGAGCTGTTCGCAATTTGGAAGGTTCTCCACGCCAGTGGGATGCACAGAGGGAAACACGTAAAGATACTTTCCGAAAACACGACGGCAGCGGCATTCCTAAGACATCAAGGAGGGCCAAGACACACGGCGCTACAGCATCTAGCAGACCAAATCTTCAGATGGGTGGAGAAGTCGGTAGAATCCATTTCAGCAGTACATCTGGAGGGAGCCCAGAATCAGGTGGCCGACTTCTTGAGCAGGACGACCGTAAACCCGTCTGAATGGGAGCTAAACTCGGAAGTTTTCAAGATGCTTTGCCAACGGTGGGGAACACCTCAGGTGGACCTCTTTGCCAGCAGGGAAAATACAAAATTGAGAATATTTTTCTCACTGAATCCGTTGAACGGTGCAGCAGGTATAGATGCTCTATCGCAACATTGGGGAGAGGGACTTTTATACGCCTTTCCACCATTTCCTCTGATTCCAAGGATGTTAAGGAAGATACTGGAAGACAGAGCGACAGTAATAGTAGTGGTCCCATTCTGGCCCAAAAGGAGTTGGTTTTCGCTCCTAAACAGATTGACGATAGAAGAGCCCATCTCCCAGAGGGAAGATCTACTATACCAGGGCCCAGTTACTCATTCCAATCCGGACCCACTACTGTTGTCGGCATGGATCCTAAGCGCCAGATCTTGAGATCCAGAGGGCTTTCAGAAGATGTAATTTCAACTATACAAGCAAGCATGAAGCCAGTAACTACAGCCATCTATAACAAGATATGGAAGCATTTCTGCTCATTTTCGGAGGAAACTTCAGTGAACACGGCAGTGCCTAACATTCCTAAAATACTCGACTTCCTCCAGTCAGGGTTCTCGAAAGGTCTGAGACCTAAAACGCTGAAAGTGCACGTTTCGGCCCTGAGCGTGTTCTTCGACTACCCTATAGCCACACACCCCTGGGTAGAGAGATTCTCAAGAGCAATCAGTAGGCTGAAACCCCTAGTGAAAAATCCAGCCCCACCATGGAGCCTTAACTTAGTCTTGGACGTCCTATGTAGACCCCCATACCTTCTATCACCAGACATACAGATAGCCAAGCTCTCTATGAAAACGGCCTTCTTAGTCGCAATAACATCCGCAAAAAGGTTGGGGGAGTTACAGGCATTAATCGATTCAGGATGCATACCTGCAGACTTTTGATGACAAGCTAATCCTAAGACTTGATCCCGATTTCCTTCCCAAGGTAGTGTCCCATGCAAACATGGATCAGGAAGTTGTCCTGCCCTCCTTCTGCCAGCATGCTAAGAATCCTGGGGAGCAGGCCTTTCACAATTTAGACGTTAGAGATACCATGCTAAAATAGCAGCAACCGAGGATTGGAGGATTGATAACCATTTGTTCATCCAATACGGAGGTCCTAATAGGGGCAAGAAAGCAGCAAAGGCTACCATTGGTAGATGGATAAAGTCTATGATAGCCATAGCATATAGATCTGAAGGGAAAGATCCCCCCGGTATCATTAGGGCCCATTCCACACGCGCTATGGCCACGTCATGGGCACAGAGGGGGGGGCTCAACAGAACAGATTTGCAGGGCAGCAACATGGGCTAGTGTCAGTAACTTTGCCAAACACTACAAACTAGACGTCAGCATAGAACAATTGGCGTTTGGCAGGAAAGTTTTGCACGCTGTAGTCCCGCCCTAGTGTTACCATTCTCTGGTACTTCTCCATGGTGCTGTCAGGTGGTGAACTGGAAAATGGTAATTAGACCTACCGGTAATTGTATTTCCAGGAATCCATCCTGATAGCACTACTAGTTCCCTCCCTATTGCAAAAGTTGTTATGTTATACCGTTGTCAAGTAACATGTGTATGGAATTTTGTTAATAAATTTTGTGTTTGCATCCATCCAGAAGTGGTACTTTGAAAAATCACTGAGGAGTTTTAAGGGGAGGGTCCTTTTAACCGCTCGTTGTTCCTGTCCCACTAAGGATAAGAAGGACGTCCTCCATGATGCTGGCAGGATGGATTTCCTGGAAATACAATTACCGGTAGGTCTAATTACCGTTTTTTTCTCCTTGCTCATTGTCTTTCCGCGCTTGCGCTGTGTAAAAGTCCCTCGCGCATGCGCATTGTTGTTTTCCCAACAGTGGGCCAGCATACTATCATTACTGCGCAAGTAATTTCTGGCTCTTACTTGACCCGGAAGTCACCTCGTACATTACGGCTTGCCGCTGATGACTTCCGGGCCAAGGAAAGTCAGGAAGTCTGACGCATGCGCAATAATGTTTTACTACTTTGCCCACTGTTGGATAAAGAACACTGCGCACGCGCGGGGGCCCTGCTTCACAGCGCAATCACGGAAACAGTATAGCGTTACGTGACAGAAGCGGAGGAGCGGGGGGGGAAGCGAATAGCTGTCGCCCATCTGACCTGACTGCCCTGATTGACAGCCCAAAATACGAACTTTACTAAGGTATTTTGATATCAAAACGTGGATATCGGGATATAAGTTAAATACCGATAGCTTGCTTATGGGACGCACTATTCAGCCATATCTTTAGTTGATATGGCAAAAATGGGTTAACCGATTCCCTTTAAGTGTCCAAATTAAGGTTGGGTTATAACTAAAAAAAAATTCTGATCCTCCAGAGTACCATCAAATCCATTATGATCAAATGGAAAAAAAAAAACTTGGTATAACAAGCCTGCCAAGAGAAGGCCATCCACCAAAACTCTCAACATAAGCAAGGAGGGCATTAATCATAGAGGCAGCACAGAGATAAAGGTAACTCTGAAGGAGCTACAGCGTTCCCAAGCAAAGACTGGAATATCTGTCCATACGATCATAATAACCCATACACTCCATAGACATGGCTTTTATGGAAGCGTTAGCAGAAAAAAAAGTTTACTTACTCAAATTGTAAGTAGAGATGGGCGGACCCCTGGTTATTTGTGTCTGTCGAGTTCGGACGAACAGTTAAAAAAAAAAAAAAAAAAAGTTCGGGTACCAGAACAATACCCGAACCCATACCCAAATCTGGTCACCTTTCATTTGAATGAGGGGCCTGAACATAGTGTTAGCCACGCTGTCATGTGCATGACAGCGCGACAAACACTGCATCTGATCGTCTGTAACATTTTTACCGGCTTTTGGACAGCCATGGTTCCCACGCTGTCAAATGGCAGCATGAGCCCGCAGCTGTGATCGGAAGTAAAAAGTTTACCACCAATCACTGGCAGCTGATGGGACTACTACTCCCATTAGCCTGCTGCCGCTAACAGCGAGAGCAGGCAGCAGCTGATGGGAGTATTCATCAGACCGCACCTGCGCTCTAAATAAAAAAAAAAAAAAAAAAACCAGCATGGGTTCCCTTGTATTTTTGATAAACAGCCAGGCACAACTGACAGCTCTGGGCTGCAACTCTCAGCTGTCAGCTTTAGCAAGGTTGGTAATCAAGAAGAGGGGTCCCCATGCCTTTTTTAAAATAAATAAATAATGGCGTGGGGTCTCCTCCATTTTTTTGACATCCAGCCAAGCTAAATCAGACAGCTAGGGGCTGGTGTTTTCAGGGCTGGTAAGGGGCCATGAATATTAACCCCTCTCTGCCATCAGACGTACTATTCCGTCCATGTGACCCTGGACCTAATTCCCATGGACGGAATAGTACATCATAGGCGATCAGCTGCGCTCCCGGGGGGAGCGTAGCTGATCGCCGCCGGGTGTCAGCTGTATATCACAGCTGACACCCAGCACTATGTGTCAGGAGCGGTCACGGACCGCTCCCGGCACATTAACCCCTAGCACACCGCGATCAAACATGATCGCGGTGTGCCCGGGGCACAGGGGAGGATCGCGCAGGCAGGGGGCTCCCTGCGCGCCCCCCTGAGACCCTCAGAGCAGCGCGATGTGTCGCGCTGTTCCGAGGGTCCGTCCTCCCTCCAGGTCCCCGGATCCAAGATGGCGCCGGGGTCCTGCAGGGAGGCGGCTTCCTCAGTGCCTGCAGCACTGCCAGAACGATCGCTGGTGTGACAGAGTGCTGTGCACACTGTCACACCAGCGATCTGCTAAAATACTGTGATGTCCCACCCTGGGACAAAGTAAAAAAGTAAAAAAAATAAAAATAAAAAGTGGTAAAAAAAATCATCAAAAAAAAAAAAATATTCCCCAATAAATTCATTTCTTCCTGTAAATAAAAAAAACAAAACAATAAAAGTACACATTTGGTATCGCCGCGTCCGTAACGACCCCCCCCCTATAAAACTGTCCCACTAGTTAACCCCTTTAGTGAACCCCTTAAAAAAAAAAAAAAAAAAAACTAAGCAAAAAATCAATGCTTTATCATCATACCGCCGAACAAAAAGTGGAATAACACGCGATCAAAAAGATAGATATAAATAAACCTGGTACCGCTGAAAACGTCATCTTGTCCCGCAGAAAACGAGCCGTCATACAGCATCATCAGCGAAAAAATAAAAAAATTATAGCTCGCAGAATAAAGCGATGCAAAAATAATGATTTTTTTATATAAAATTGTTTTTATTCTATAAAAGCGCCAAAACATAAAAAAATGATATAAATGAGGTATCGCCATAATCGTACTGACCCGAAGAATAAAACTGCTTTATTAATTTTACCACACGCGGAACGGTATAAACGCCTCCCCCAAAAGAAATTCATGAATTGCTGATTTTTGTTCATTCTAACCTCCCAAAAATCGAAATAAAAAGCGATCAAAAAATGTCACGTGCTCAAAAATGGTACCAATAAAAACGTCACCTCGTCCCGCAAAAAATAAGACCTCACATGACTCTGTGGGCCAAAATATGCAAAAATTATAGCTCTCAAAATGTGGTGATGCAAAAAACTACTTTTTGCAATAAAAAGCGTTTTTTAGCGTGACAGCTGCCAATCATAAAAACCCGCTATAAATAGTAAATCAGACCCCCCTTTATCACCCCCTTAGTTAGGGAAAAATAATAAAATTAAAAAAATGTATTTATTTCCATTTTCCCATTAGGGTTAGTGTTGCGGCTAAAGTTAGGGTTAGGATTGGCGCTAAAGTTAGTATTAGGGTTATGGTTGGGATTAGGGTTAGGGGTGTGTTAGGGTTAGGTTTGTGGTTAGGGTTGGGACTAGGGTTAGGGGTATGTTGGGGTTAGGGTTGGAGTTAGAATTGGGGGGTTTCTGCTGTTTAGGCACATCAGGGGCTCTCCAAATGTGACATGGCGTCTGATCTCAATTCCCGCCAATTCTGCGTTGAAAAAGTCAACGGTGCTCCTTCACTTCTGAGCTCTGCCATGCGCCCAAACAGTAGTTTACCCCCGCATATGGGGTATCAGCGTACCCCCAGACCATTCCATCAAAGTCTGCAATCCAAAACGTCACTACTTCCCTTCCGAGCCCAGACGTGCACCCATACTGTCGTTTTCTCACACATGTTGGGTATCAGCATACTCAGGACAAATTGGACAACAACTTTTGGGGTCCAATTTCTCCTGTTACCCTTGTGAAAATAAAATATTGGGGGCGAAAAAATCATTTTTGTAAAAAAAAAAAAAAAAGATTTTTTATTTTACGGCTGTACGTTATAAACTTCTGTGAAGCACTTTGGGGTTCAAAGTGCTCACCACACATCTAGATAAGTTCCTTGAGGGGTCTAGTTTCCAAAATGGTGTAATTTGTGGGGGGTTTCCACTGTTTAGGCAGATCAGGAGCTCTCCAAACACGACATGGCATCCAGCCAATTCTGCGTTGAAAAAGTCAAACGGCGCTCCTTCCCTTCCAAACTCTGCCATGCACCCAAACAGTGGTTTACCCCCACATATGGGGTATCAGCGTACTCAGGACAAATTGCACAATAACTTTTGGAGTCTTGTTACCCTTGGGAAAATAAAATTGGGGTGAAAAGATCAATTTTGTGGAAAAAATATGATTTTTTAATTTTACGGCTCTACGTTATAAACTTGTGTGAAGCACTTGGGGGTTCAAATTGCTCACCAAAGATCTAGATAAGTTCCTTAGGGGGTCTAGTTTCCCAAATGGGGTCACTTGTGGGGGTTTCCACTGTTTAGGCACATCAGGGACTCTCCAAATGCAACATGGCGTCCAATCTCAATTCCAGCCAATTTTGGTTGGAAACAGTCAAATGGTGCTGCTTCCATTCCGAGCTCTGCCATGCGCCCAAACAGTGGTTCCCCCCACATATGGGGTATCAACGTACTCAGGACAAATTGGACAACAACTTTTGAGGTCCAATTTCTCCTGTTACCTATGGGAAAATAAAAAATTAGTGACTGAGATAATTTTTGTGGGAAAAAAATAGGATTTTTTATTTTCATGCCCGGGCATTATAAACTTGTGTGAAGCACTTGGGGGTTCAAAGTGCTCACCAAAGATCTAGATAAGTTCCTTAGGGGGTCTAGCTTCCAAAATGGTGTCACTTGTGGGGGGTTTCCACTGTTTAGGCTCATCTGGGGCACTACAAACGGAACATGACCCCCATCAATGTTTGCATTCCAAAACGTTACTGCTTCCTTTCCAAGCCCTGCCGTGCGCCCAAACAGTTTCCCCCCCCCCCCCACATATGGGGTATCAGCGTACTCAGGACAAATTGGACAACAACTTTTGGGGTCCAATTTCCTTGGGAAAAATCAAAAATTTGGGACTAAAAAATCATTTTTGTGGAAAATTGTTTTTTTTTTTTTTTTTCACACCCAGGCATTATAAACTTTTGTGAAACACTTTGGGGTTCAAAGTGCTCACAACAGATCTAGATAAGTTCCTTAGGGGGTCTAGTTTCCAAAATGGTGTCACTTGTGGGGGGTTTCCACTGTTTAGGCGCATCAGGGGCTCTCCAAACACAACATGGCGTCCAACCTCAACTTCAGCCAATTTTAGTTTGAAAAAGTCAAACGGCGCTCCTTCCCTTACGAGATCTGCCGTGTGCCCAAACAGTGGTTTTCCCCCACATATAGGGTATTGGCGTACTCAGGAGAAATTGCACAACAACTTTATCTGCCCATTTTCTCCTTTTACCCTTGTCAAAATAAAAAAAAAGTTTGTAAAAGATCATTTTTGTGGCTAAAAAGTTAAATATTAATTTTTTTCCTTCCACGTTGCTTCAGCTCCTGTGAAGCACCTGAAGGGTTAATAAACTTCTTGAATGTGGTTTTGAGTACCTTGAGGGGTGCAGTTTTTAGAATGGTGTCACTTTTTGGTATTTTCTGCTATATAGACCCGTCAAAGTGACTTCAAATGTGAGGTGGTCCCTAAAAAAATGGCTTTGTAAATTTTGTTGTAAAAATGAGAAATCACTGGTCAACTTTTAACCTTTATAATTTCCGAACAAAAAAAAATTTTGGTTCCAAAATTGTGCTGATGTAAAGTAGACATGTGGGAAATGTTAATTCTTAACTATTTTGTGTGACATATTTCTCTGTTTTAAGGGAAAAAAAATTCAAAGTTTGAAAATTGTAAAATTTTTTAAAATTTTCGCCATATTTGTGGTTTTTTCAAAAATAAACGCAAGTTATATCGAAGAAATTATACTTCTAACGTGAAGTACAATATGTCACGAGAAAACAATCTCAGAATCGCGAAGATCCGTTGAAGCGTTCCAGAGTTATAACCTCATAAAGAGATAGTGGTCAGAATTGTAAAAATTGGCCCGGTCATTAACGTGCAAACCACCCTTGGGGGTGAAGGGGTTAAAAAAAAAAAAATGGCAGTCCCCAGTAAAGGCGCATCTATTAGGGTCCCGTTACATATAGCGACTCACCAGTGATCCCATTTATTTTAATTATTTATTTAGAGCGCCGGTGCTGGCTGAATATGCCCATTAGCTGCCGCCTGCTCTCGCTATTATTAGCGGCAGCAGGCGTGGGCTGATGGGAGTTGTAGTCCCATCAGCTGAAGCCCGTGATGGAGGTAGACTTTTTCCCTCCGATTACAGCTGCGGGCTTACGCTGTCATTTGACTGTGTGGGAACCTCAACTGTCTGACTGGCAGTAACGATTTTATCGCCGATCTGAGGCAGCGTTTGCCGCACTGTCATGCACATAGCAGCGTAAGAAACACCCGGTGTTTGTGATGCTAAACCCGAAAAGTAAAACTGACTCCCTGGTGAAGTACGTCTTCATGGTCCATGCCCGAATGGTAGGTGTTCGGTAACGCACCTTGAACTTACCTGTTCGGGTTTGCCCATCTGTAATTGTAAGGCTAGATTTGAATTTGCCAAAAAGATACTTGGGAGACTCCCCAAATATATAGAGGAAGGTGCTGGGTTCAGATGAGACCAAAATTGAACATTTTGTCCAATAAGGTAAGCGCCATGTCTGGCACCAAACAAACAAGGCTCATCACCCCTAGCACCCCATCCACACAGTCAAACATGGTGGTTGCAGCATCATTTATTATTATTATTATTATTATTATTAATTTATATAGCACCATTGATTCCATGGTGCTGTACATAAAGGGGGTTACATACAAATTACAGATATCACTTACAGTAAACAAACTAACAATGACAGACTGATACAGATGGGAGAGGACCCTGCCCTTTCGGGCTTACATTCTACAAGATGGGGGAAGGAGACAGTAGGTTGGTGGGTTGCAGCAGTTCCGGTGTTGGTTGAGGCGATATCTCCGGTAGTGGTGAGGAGGCACGCGGGGTCATTGCAGGTTTGTAGGCTTTCCTGAAGAGATGGGTTTTCAGATTA
Organism: Oophaga sylvatica; assembly: GCA_033576555.1. Classification (NCBI taxonomy): domain Eukaryota; kingdom Metazoa; phylum Chordata; class Amphibia; order Anura; family Dendrobatidae; genus Oophaga; species Oophaga sylvatica. The sequence goes on from JARQOD010000001.1 coordinate 541,754,285, forward strand.
CGTCTGAAGGATCCAAGAGTGGTTGATAGTCGGACATGTTGGGGCAAAGAATTCCAGAGGATGAGGGATATTTGGAAGAAGTCTTGGAGGCGGTTGGGTGAGGAGCGAATAAGTGTGGAGGAGAGAAGGAGGTCTTGGGAGGACCGGAGATTACGTGAGGGAAGGTATCGGGAGATTAGTTCAGAGACGTATGGAGGAGACAGGTTATAGATGGCCTTGTAGGTCAGTATTAGTAATTTGAATTGGATTCGCTGAGGGAATGGGAGCCAGTGAAGAGATTTGCAGAGGGGAGATGCGGAGGAGTAGCGAGGAGAGAGATGAATTAGTCGGGCTGTGGGATGTTTTTTTTAAACAGCAGGGACAGGGAAAATGATCTGAGTCGAGGAGAAGATGGATTGTGCGAAATACAGGGATATTGTGCAAAACCTGTTTGTCTGTGGTTTGAAACGGGATGGAATTTCACCTTCCAACAAAACAATGACCTGAAGCATGCTACTAAAGCAACGCTAAAGTGGTGTAAGGGGAAACGTGTAAATGTGGCCTAGTCAAAGCCCAGCCCTTAATCCAATTGAGAATCTGTAGTCTGTCTTGAAGATTGCTATGGGAGTGTTTTTCAGCTGCAGGGACAGGACGACTGGTTGCAAGTGAAGGAAACATGAATGCGGCCAAGTACAGAGATATCCTGGATGAAAACCTCTTCCAGAGTGCTCTGAACCTCAGACTTGGCTGAAGGTTCACCTTCCAACAAGACAATGACTCTAAGCACACAGCTAAAATAACAAAGGAGTGGCTTCAGAAAAACTGTGACCATTCTTGACTGGCCCAGCCAAAACCCTGACCTAAACCCAATTGAGAATCTCTGGAGAGACCTGAAATGTCTGTCCACCAACATTCACCATCCAACCTGACGGAACTGGAGAGGATCTGCAAGGAAGGATGGTAGAGGATCCCCAAATCCAGGTGTGAAAACTCATGACTGTACTAGCTCAAAAGGAGCTACTACTCAATACTGAGCAAAAGGTCTGAATACTTATGACCATGTGATATTTCAGTTTTTCTTAATAAATTTTCCAAAATTTCTACATTTCTGTGTTTTTTTCAGTAAAGATGGGGTGCAGTGTGTACATTAATGAGAAAAAAAATGAACGTTTTTGCATTTACCAAATGGCTGTAATGGAATAGTGAAAAATTTAAAGGGGTCTGAATACTTTTCAAACCCACTGTGTATATATATAGCTCCAGTAGCCTCAAATTGTATAACGAGCATAAAGCAGAAGGACTGTAATACGTGCAATAATGTAATGTGTAATTATCAGAGGAACTAGTCAGTATTTGCCTCATCACCCTGATGAAACCCATCAATGTGTGACAGAAGAAATCTACGGTACATTCTTCTCGGCTGATTGGGCAGTGAGGCTGGATAAAAAAAAATTGTACTACCCATTTAACTGAGATTTATTTCTTCTCATAAACCTATGGTATTTTGTGTTTTTTCTTTCTATGTGGCCTGTCCTGACACATGACTAGGACAGGCTCTTGAGTGAATTTTGAGACGGAGTCATTTTATTACATTCCTGGAGAATTTCTTTGAGTAGACAAAAACTGCAGCCAGCTGGTGTGTCTCAAGAACAAATTGGGTATTGTATCCTGATCACAATACTAAAACCCAGGGGAATCCAGTTGTGATGGCATACATGGGTTCATGGCTGACTACATTGTGTTACGTGAAGAAACACTTTCACTTTTCTCTAGTGACATTTTATGTAATTTAGAACCTAGAACACAGTGGTGCTGTTTTGGAAGAAATTGGACAATTTTTATCTCTCACCACTCCTTCCCATTAACACTGTACAGCAGGGGTCCCCAACCTGTAGCTCGGGAGCCACATATGGCTCGCGGTCCCATGAATTGTGGCTCGCGACTGTCTGCCATCTTGGTGCATTAGCTCCAGGTCTAGCAAACCGGTATGAAAGAACATCTCAAAATGGGGAATTTTGTCAGTAGATCTGCACAGAAGAGCAGATCTGGATGCAGATATACTGGTCTTGGGGTTTAGAGATAATTTAGGTATGGTACGCAGGAGGATGATACTACCTGTTAGAGGAGGTTCTTAAAGCTGGATGTGACAGTGTTGGGATTCCTTGGTGGGAGAATACTGAATGGGGGGATTGTGATAACCCTTGGATCTCAGTGTACTTTTTTGGAGTGATTTATGTGGAAAAGATTTGGCTATTTTATACCTGTAATGGGGGCTTTGGTTGACACTACTTTGACGGGCGTGGGAGCTGGATGTGGCTCGCAACCCTCTCTCTAAGCTGAATGTGGCTCTCAAGGTCAGAAAGGTTGGGGACCACTGCTGTACAGTCATGGCCAAAAGTTTTGAGAATGACACAAATATTAATTTTTACAAAGTCTACTGCGTCACTTTTTCTAATGGCAATTTGCATATACTCCAGAATGTTATAAAAAGTGATCAGCTTAACAGCAATTACTTGCAAAGTCAATATTTGACTAGAAAATGAACTTTATCCCCCAAAACACATTTCAACATCATTGCAGCCCTGCCTTAAAAGGACCAGCTAACCTCTTTTCAGTGATTGCTCCATTAACACAGGTGTGGGTGTTGATGAGGACATGGCTGGAGATCAATCTGTCATGATTAAGTAAGAATGATACCACTGGACACTTTAAAAGGAGGCTGGTGCTTGGCATCATTGTTTCTCTTCTGTTAACCATGGTTATCTCTAAAGAAACACGTGCAGTCATCATTGCAATGCACAAAAATGGCCTAACAGGGAAGAGTATCGCAGCTAGAAAGATTGCACCTCAGTAAACAATCTATTGCATCATCAAGAACTTCAAGGAGAGAGGTTCCATTGTTGCCAAAAAGGCTCCAGGGCGCCCAAGAAAGACCAGCAAGCGCCAGGACCGTCTCTTAAAAGTGTTTCAGTTGCGGGATCGGGCTACCAGCAGTGCAGAGCTTGCTCAGGAATGGCAGCAGGCAGGTGTGAGTGCATCTGCACGCACTGTGAGGCGGAGACTCTTGGAGCAAGGCCTGGTCTCAAGGAGGGCAGCAAAGAAGCCACTTCTCTCCAGAAAAAACATCATGGACAGACTGATATTCTGCAAAAGGTACAGGCAGTGGACTGCTGAGGACTGGGGTAAAGTTATTTTCTCTGATGAATCCCCTTTCCGATTGTTTGGGACATCAGGAAAACGCCTCATTCAGAGAAGACAAGGTGAGCGCTACCACCAGTCTTGTCTCATGCCAACTGTTAAGCATCCTGAAACCATTCATGTGTGGGGTTGCTTCTCAGTCAAGGGAATTGGCTCTCTCACAGTCTTGCCTAAAAATACAGCCATGAATAAAGAATGGTACCAGAATGTCCTCCAAGAGCAACTTCTCCCAACCCTCCAAGAGCAGTTTGGCGATCAACAATGCCTTTTCCAGCATGATGGAGCACCTTGCCATAAAGCAAAGGTGATAACTAAATGGCTCAGGGAACAAAACATAGAGATTTTGGGTCCATGGCCTGGAAACTCCCCAGATCTTAATCGCATTGAGAACTTGTGGTCAATCATCAAGAGACAGGTGGACAAACAAAAACCTAAAAATTCTGACAAAATGAAAGCATTGATTGTGCAAGAATGGACTGCTATCAGTCAGGATTTGGTCCAGAAGTTGATTGAGAGCATGCCAGGGAGAATTGCAGAGGTCCTGAAGAAGAAGGGTCAACACTGCAAATATTGACTTGCTGCATTAACTCATTCTAACTGTCAATATAAGCTTTTGTTACTCAAATGTTTGCAATTATATTTCTGTCTGTGATAAAAACATCTGTCAAACACACATAAAAACCAGAGGGCAGCAGATCATGTGAAAATATAATATTTGTGTCATTCTCAAAACTTTTGGCCATGACTGTACTGAGTGATTTGATAAAGGATCGTACACAAGTAAAGGCCAGTGGTAAAGGGTCTGAAAACTGAAAATCCAAGCACAACTAGCTTTGTTGCATCTCATTTAAAATGTGCTTACATGGTGTGACCTACAGTGGCAATATCAAAGCAAGAAAAAGCTTTTTGCTTGTTGAAATCTGCAAGAACAGGCTCTACAGTGAAACTTTCAAACAAACCACAATGACAGATTTTACAATAATGTCTCCGTTTTAAAGCCATAGAGATTATATCTTCTTTAGGAGCTTAAAGGGAAGGTGCCATAAAAAATGTTTTCAGCAATTGAAAAATGTAAAGTATTAATGTTTTAATTTTACTAAAAAATATTATTTGTTTTTAATTAAGTAAAATATGAAAAATAATTTTAAAAGATTTGGCATTTCTAAACACTAGGGGAGCAGCTTCTAAAATTTGCCATGAAACCTAGTGTACAACTTGCTCACAATACGATTGCTTGCAGTAAATGTTGGCTGAATCTGCTCACGTGTGACATCTCTCTTCTTCTCCCCTTCTGGTTGTTTGTAAAAGGATAAGAAAGGAAAAAGTTTAGGATCTCAGTGCAGAGCCATTTTGTTGGTGACTGTCTGTGATACTGACAAGTAGTGTCAGCCGAGGATGGCTGACAGCACCGATTCTGTTAGTTGGTGCTGCTTGCTGTTTCATAAGATGAGGTTAGATACAAGAAGTATATCATTCAATGGGAATATTCTCAGCACTTGAAGCACTACACGTATCACACGATGGGGTTAGATATACCGGTATCACCGGGAAAAAGGTGGACCCAGGGAACTACAGGCCGGTGAGTCTGACTTCTATACCAGGAAAGATCTTTGAACAAATTATTAAAGAACATGTATGCAAGTACCTGGATAAGAATGAAGTGATTAAACAGAGTCAGCATGGGTTTGTAACTAATAAGTCTTGTCAGACTAACTTAATTTCCTTCTATGACAAAATCACTGACTGGGTGGATCAGGGAAATGCTGTAGATATAGTATATCTTGACTTCAGCAAAGCATTTGACAAAGTATCTCACACAATCCTTATTGAAAAAATGACTAAGTATGGAATGGACAAGGCAACTGTTAGGTGGATTCATAACTGGCTTAGTGATCGGACCCAAAGAGTGGTCGTAAATGGCTGCACATCCAGTTGGAAGAATGTCTCAAGTGGAGTACCACAAGTCTCTGTTTTGGGCCCTGTATTGTTCAACATCTTTATCAATGATTTGGATGAAGGAATTGAGGGTAAACTGATCAAATTTGCTGATGACACAAAGCTAGGAGGGGTAGCTAATACTAGAGAAGAGAGAGAGAGGATTCAAAAAGATATAAATAAACTGAAGCAGTGGGCAGCAACTAACAGAATGGATTTTAACAGGGAAAAATGCAAAGTACTACATCTGGGCAATAAAAATGAAAAAAGCATATACAAAATGAGAGGAATAGGGCTAAGTAACAGCACATGTGAAAAAGACTTGGGTATACTAATTGATCACAGACTGAACATGAGTCAACAGTGTGATGCAGCAGCAAAAAAGGCAAATGCAATTCTAGGATGTACCAATAGAAGTATACAGTCTAGATCACGTGAGGTCATTATTGCCCTTCTACTCCTCTTTGGTCAGACCTCATCTGGAATACTGTGTCCAGTTTTGGGCACCACATTTTAAAAAAGACATCAACAAACTGGAGCAAGTTCAGAGAAGAGCCACCAGAATGGTGACCTGTCTGCAAACCATGTCCTATGAGGAACGGTTGCAGGATTTGGGAATGTTTAGCTTGCAAAAAAGAAGACTGAAAGGAGACTTAATAGCTGTCTACAAATATCTCAAGGGCTGTCACATTGTAGAAGGATCATCTTTATTCTCATTTGCACAAGGAAAGACTAGAAGCAATGGGATGAAACTGAATGGGAGGAGACACAGATTAGATATTAGAAAAAACTTTTTGACAGGGTGATCAATGAGTGGAACAGGCTGCCACGAGAGGTGGTGAGTTCTCCTTCAATGGAAGTCTTCAAACAGAGGCTGGACAGACATCTGTCTGGGATGATTTAGAGAATCCTGCTTTGAGCAGGGGTTGGACCAGATGGCCCAGGAGGTCCCTTCCAACTCTACTATTCTATGATTCTATGTTGGGATTAGAAACAGTGGTCTGGGGAGTATCACACATGATTGCGAAACATTAAAGGAACTTATCACCCCCCCCCCCCACACACCCCTGGGCATTTTTAAGTAGAAGTGCCACATTCAGCAGCACTAAAGCAGCAGTCTGTGAAGGTGGCTCTTTTTTTTCTGGTCCCCTGCAACGCTGAAATATCGAGTTTTAAAACTAGGTCCCCATACCTTACATGCGTCCCTGAGTTATGGCCTCTTCCCCTGACTCATCCTCCCCCCAGCCGTCCATCAAGCCCCTTCAGCGTCACTTCGCCTCCTTCAGAGTTTTTTTTTTTACTTTCATTCGGTTCTGTGTGGCGCCTGTTGTAACAGTCCTCGGGCATGCGCAGTGCGCGCTGCCCGGGAACTGTCAGAAGACTAATGCGCCCCGCAGTGTATTATCGTGTATTCACACTGCAAGGCTGGCAATCTGGCGCCTGCGCAGTCTACATGTTAACATGTAGACTGCGCAGGTGCCAGATTGCCAGCCCCGCAGTGTGAATACATGATAACACACTGCGGGGAGGGATCTCGGGAAAGAGAGACTCAGGCGCAATAGTTTTCTGCAGTTCCCGGGCAACGCATGCCCGAGGACTGTTACAACAGCGCAGGCGCCACACAGAACCGAAATGAAAGTAAAAAAAACTCTGGAGGAGGCGCGGTGACGCTGAAGGGGGCTTGATGGACGGCTGGGGGGAGGATGAGTCAGGGGAAGAGGCCATACCTCAGAGACTCATTTAAGGACCTAGTTTTAAAACTCGATATTTCAGCGTTGCAGGGGACCAGAAAAAAAAGAGCCACCTTCACAGACTGTTGCCTTAGTGCTGCTGAAAGTGTTTTTACTTAAAAACGCCCGGGGGGTGACAAGTTCCTTTTAAACTTTATACTGTATTTCTTACTTGGAAGATGCAATCATCTCATCTCTACTACTATACATAGTAAAATACACATGCACACTCACACACAGGAAAATGCACATACACGCTCACACCCAGGAAAATACACATGCACGCTCACACACACGGGAAAAATACACGTGCTCGCTCGCACACAGGAAAAATACACGTGCGTGCTCACACACGGGGAAACTATTGTACAATGACTCCTCTAGCCTGGAATATATGGACCCCCATCAAGTCTGGTACACATGGCCCATCTATACAGTGCATAAAAAAAAACACTTGTACTTGTCTTGCCTCCTCACCGACAAAGTGTTGCATTCTCTTCAGGGCACAGCAGTGTGATGATCTCCCTGCTGTGCTCTAAACAGGTCGTCAGTGATGGCAGCCTGTACTGTAATACTAACTACAGGCTGCAGTCACCTTTTCCCTTCTCCCATAACAGCACCACCTGAGAGAGAGGGTCTCCGCCCACCAGGACAGGAAGCCTACTGAATAAAAGGGCGGTACCTCTCCTTCGCATCAGTTAGGTTTCCTGTCCTCGTGGAAGTCTACAGCAGGTGCGGTACACTTACCAGGATGGTGTCCAGAAGCGGGATGCCGTCCGGGGTGGTGAGGCGGCCAACGGGCCGATGCAGCTGCGGCAGGGGACCTCTTTGCAAAATGTCCCTGCCAGCAGTAATCCCGGGCTGCGCGCACGGGAGGGATGGAAAGAACCCCAGAGGTTTTGCCAGGCAGGAGCCGGGACGGAGAAGATGGGGCCTCCCGATGATGTGCGCCGGGTCACGCTCCGGGGCTACGCACAGGTACCGGAAGTGCGCCGGTGAAGGAAGAGAACTCACCGGGTCTGCGCACCGGGAGCTGAGCGCGCCGGTAAGCGAAGCCTGGGGCAGCACATGTGCGGTCGGCCAAACTTCCTGCGCGTCCGACATTGCGCGCCAGGCGCGTCATTTCCAGAATGCGCAGGACGCCGAACAGGAGGGGGGTCCTGCGATGTGGCCGGTGATGTAGGAGAGACGTGCGCAGGGCTTGGGATCCCTGGTGCATCGTGGAAAAAAAAGTCACTGGATACGGAGGAGGAGCCGCCCAGTATTTTAAGGGCTTACTCCACAATATGGTGGCAATCGCTGTGAAAGCTTCAGGCATGGAGTCGCAACAGCAGCAGCCTCCACAGCAGCAGCGCCAGTCGTCGCAGCAGAGTCAGCAGGCGATATTGCAAGGCCATAAGCGCAAGTCTGACCAGTCAACTGATGGAGCGAGCCAAAAGTCTAAGTCAAGTCAGAAATCCTCCTCCAGGAGCAAGCGTTCTTCAGAACCTTCTCTACCTGCGTCTCTGGTACCGTAGATTGGTCCACAGGTGGTGAGTGATCTACGTGAATGTGACAAATATTAAAAAGAACCCTTCTGTCTTTCTGTTACCTTCATAGGAAAGGCCCCGAAAGCAGACCTCCAAACAAAAGAATAGGGAGTGTGCCATATGTAAGCAGGCTTTACCAGAGGCTAGTAGCAAGTCACTCTGCAGTCAGTGCATTCAACAGACCATAGCAGAGGAAACACTGGGATTTGCTATGGACCTCAGGACCATGATTAGGTCTGAGGTTCAGGAGTCCTTAAAGGGTCTAATAGTCGACAATCCACCTATCAGACATGAGTCCGTATGCTTAGAACTGGAAGAATCGGTTCAGCAAGCGGATAGTGAACCTGAATCGGAACTATCTTCTTCTTCCTCTGATAAAGAGATAGAAGGGAAGCCCAGTTTTGCCACAGAAGAAAAGGACAAGTTAGTCAAATCCATTAAGGCTGTCATGGGTATATCAGACCCCAAACAGGCTAGATCCCTCCAGGATATTATGTTTGGAGGACTGGGTCAGAAAAAAGAGGCGTTGTTTCCCGGTTAATGAAAACATTCAATTTCTCATTGATAGAGAATGGAAGAAGCCGGAGAGGAAGGGGCCATTACCATCTTCCTCAAAGAGAAGATACTCCTTTGAGGAAGAGAACACTGTAATGTGGGACAAGGCCCCAAAAATTGATGTGGCAGTAGCCAAAGCTGTTAAAAATTCCACTTCCATTTGAGGATTTATGTACCCTCAAGGATCCGCTAGACAGGAAGGCCGAAACATTCCTCAAGCAGGCATGGGAGTCCTCAGCGGGATCATTAAAACCAGCCATTGCAGCCACATGCACTGCAAGATCATTGATGGTATGGTTAGAACAGCTTGGTGATCATCTTAGAGATAAAACTCCCAGAGAAGAGATTTTGGCGGATTTACCGTTATTACAGGGAGCAGCTTCTTACTTATCAGATGCCTCAGCGGACTCAGTAAGGCTAGCAGCTAGATCGGCAAATCTGGCTAATGCAGCACGTAGAGCCTTGTGGCTTAAGAGCTGGCCAGGAGATGCTCAGTCCAAAGCCAAGCTGTACTCCATTTCATGTGACGTAAAATTTCTCTTTGGGAAGACCTTGGATGACATTTTAGATAAAGCAGCAGACAAGAAGAAGGGATTTCCTACAGTGTCAAAGCCGCAGTTCAAAAGCTCCTTTCGGAGAAGGCGTTATAACAGGAGCGGACCGTTCAAGACAGGGCCGGCGTCAGCACCCGGCATACCCGGGCAAGTGCCGGGGCCCTGAGTAGGCGGGGGGCCCACTCGCCGTCGGGCGCCCGTTAGCTGTGTCAGCGCCGCCACTGCCCCCCCCCCCCCGCTTGCTCAGGGCCCCGGCAGCAGCCGGCGCAATATTTACCTCTCCCCGTGCCGGCTGTGGCAGAGAGGGGCGGACGCCGGACAGGTGAGGTGTGTGTGTGTATGTGAGAGAGTGCTGCCTGCAGTGCTGTATGTGTGATGGTGGTGGGGGGAGGCAGTGATGGTGGTGAGGAGGCAATGATAATGGGAAGGCAATGATGATGATGATATTAATGGGGAGGCAATGATATTGATGATGATGGGGAGGCAATGATAATGGGAAGGCAATGATGATGATGATATTAATGGGGAGGCGATGATGATGATGGGGAGGCAATGATAATGGGAAGGCAGTGATGATGATGATATTAATGGGGAGGCAATGATGATGATAATGGGCATGCAATGATGATGATAATGGGAGTCTTTCCACAGCGCCCTTTCCTGAGCCGTAACAGTGCAGAACGCAGCACAGTGTAGAGGAGAGCTCCTTATTTTGTATGGAGCATTATATGTGGTCCAGTATCCTGTATGGAGCATTATATGGGGAATGGGGGAGTGACATCCTGCATGGGGTATTATATGGGTGATGAGGGGGAAACTGTGATGCCCATAATATTGTATGGAGGACTGTACTGTCCAGTCTGTACTGTGCGCTGTGAGGATTTGGCAGTTTTTGAGCTATTGTACAATTTACAATAGGTATCAGTCATGTAATGGAAGAAGAGAAGTGTTTGGCATTGTACTACACCCATATTTCTCTGCAGTATCTGTGCATCATGAATCGTGGTCTGTGTTAAGGGGGCCCACTGAGACTCTTTCGCCCGGGCCCCATAAAAACCTGAAGCCGGCCCTGATCCAAGGATACACAGAACTGGAAACCAAGAAGGCCCTTTAATAAGAGGCTTCATGTTCGGAGAATCATCTTCAAGGAACAGGAAAAGCAAAAAATCATGGGCCGCCCCAGGTGGGAGGAAGGCTGTCCTACTTCCTAACCGCCTGGGAGAGGATATCAGTCAACAGCTGGATCCTAGGCATTATAAAATCAGGACTCAGATTGGAATTTGTTTCAGTACCCAGGCACAGTTTCAAGATCTCGTCTCCGAGGTCCGAGAAAGAACAGCAAGCTCTGGAGACCGAAGTACTATCATTAATCAAAAAGAAGGTACTGATAGAAGTACCAATTCAGCAGGAGGGGAAAGGATTTTACTCTCCCCTGTTTCTGATCAAAAAACCAGACCAATCTTACAGGACAATAGTCAACTTGAGAGGCCTCAACAAGTTCTTGGCCTACAGGCCATTCAAGATGGAGTCAGTGAAAACGGCGATCAAAGTATTGTTTCCAGGTTGTTTTATGAGCGTCTTAGACCTCAAAGACGCCTATTATCATGTGCCTATCCATCAGGAACACCAGCAATACTTAAGAGTGGCAGTATGTATCGGATAAAACATTTCCAATACAGGGTACTCCCATTCGGTCTATCCATGGCCCCAAGGATATTTACCAAAATTATTCTCGAAGTGACAGCATGCCTGCGGGAAAAAGATATCCTAATTATACCCTACTTGGATGACTTTTTAATAATCGGCAGATCAGAACAGGAGTGCAGAACCAATATAAATTTCATTCAAGACACAATGTCCGATCTAGGTTGGATAATAAATATAGAAAAATCAAAACTCCAACCCAGAAGAGTTCAATCCTTCTTAGGTCTTACTATAGACTCAGAGAAACAACTGTGTCTCCTACCAGAGAACAAGAAAAAGATGATGTCATTAATATCAGCAGCATTAACCAAACTATGTCCCTCAGGCAAGCCAAGTCCCTTTTGGGCTCCATGACTTCATGCATTCCGGCGGTGCAATGGGCCCAGTACCATTCCAGGTCTCTGCAGCAGGATGTCCTAGAAGGTGAGATAAGACTATCAGGACATCTGGAAGGGAAGATGACGCTATCCCAAGAAACCTTAACTACCATAGCATGGTGGCTGGACCCGGAAAATCTGTCACGTGGGGTCCCATGGTCCCATCCGGTATCAGATGTTGTAATAACAGATGCGAGTGCAGAAGGATGGGGAGCACATTTAAGGGACAGTGTGATACAGGGAATCTGAACAGAGAAGCAAGCAGCAAACTCCTCAAATTACAGGGAGCTACTTGCCATCAAGGAAGCAATATTGGAATTCCTTCCCAAACTAAAAGGCAATCACGTCCGTATCCTATCGGACAACAGAACTTAAGTAGCCTACATAAATCATTGGGAAGGCACAAGATCCAGACCATTGATGACATTAACAGGGCAGATTCTGCAAGTGATGGAGGAGCGCCAGTTCCAAATTTCAGCCTTACACATAAGGGGGGAAGGACAATGAGGAGGCAGATTTTCTCAGCAGAGCGACACTAAAACAAGGAGAATGGGAACTAAATCAATCAGTGTTCCAACAGATTGTGAGTCTCTGGGGACAGCCAGAGATAGACCTTTTTGCTACCAATAAAAACAAGAAAACCAACAAGTTCTGTTCCCTAGACCCAAAGGGAGGACCTTATGCTGTAGATGCGTTGCAGATCCCTTGGGACTTTTGCCTAGCATACGCTTTCCCCCCAATGATGCTGATCCCAACGGTACTCAGGAAGATTCGGGAGGAGAAGGCGAGGGTCATACTTATAGCTCCCTTCTGGCCGAAAAGGCCTTGGTTCTCATGGCTGAGGAAGATGTCCCTGTCAGACCCTTGGAAACTTCCGAATATTCCAGGTCTCCTCAAGCAGGGCCCAGTAGTTCACCCTAAGAGACCAGGCCTTCACTTGACGGCCTGGAATTAAAGGTCATTAATAATACAGAAGGGATTTTCACCGGGACTGATCAATACGTTAATGCAGAGTAGGAAGCCCATAACTACTAGAATTTATGGCAGAATATGGTCTAAGTTCATAAGCTTTTCAGGACACCGATTGGGAGGTCCAATCCCGATTAAGCTAATTTTGGAATTCCTCCAGAAAGGAATGGAGATGGGGCTTGCCACTAGCACCCTTAAAGGTGCAGGTATCAGCATTAGGGGCCCTATTCAACCACAATCTAGCATCCAACAGATGGGTAGTCAGGTTTATTAAAGCCTGTCAGAGATCTAGACCAGCGCCAGGCCCAAGATTTCCCCCTTGGGATTTAAATTTAGTTTTGGAGGCGTTGACAAAAAATCCCTTTGAACCCCTACAGGAAATTTCTAACAAAAACCTGACTCTCAAAACGATGATCCTGATAGCTTTGACATCAGCACGTAGGGTTAGTGATCTACAAACACTGTCCATAGATCCGCCGTTCATGCAGATATTAGACGATAGGGTCGTATTGAGACCTGATCAGGCCTATCTCCCAAAGGTGGCCTCTACAGTCATGGCCAAAAGTTTTGAGAATGACACAAATATTATATTTTCACATGATCTGCTGCCCTCTGGTTTTTATGTGTGTTTGACAGATGTTTTTATCACAGACAGAAATATAATAATTGCAAACATATGAGTAACAAAAGCTTATATTGACAGTTAGAATGAGTTAATGCAGCAAGTCAATATTTGCAGTGTTGACCCTTCTTCTTCAGGACCTCTGCAATTCTCCCTGGCATGCTCTCAATCAACTTCTGGACCAAATCCTGACTGATAGCAGTCCCCTCTTGCACAATCAATGCTTTAATTTTGTCAGAATTTTTAGGTTTTTGTTTGTCCACCCGTCTCTTGATGATTGACCACAAGTTCTCAATGGGATTAAGATCTGGGGAGTTTCCAGGCCATGGACCATGAGCCATTTAATTATCACCTTTGCTTCATGGCAAGGTGCTCCATCATGCTGGAAAAGGCATTGTTGATCGCCAAACTGCTCTTGGAGGGTTGGGAGAAGTTGCTCTTGGAGGACTTTCTGGTACCATTCTTTATTCATGGCTGTGTTTTTAGGCAAGACTGTGAGAGAGCCGATTCCCTTGGCTGAGAAGCAACCCCACACATGAATGGTTTCAGGATGCTTAACAGTTGGCATGAGACAAGACTGGTGGTAGCGCTCACCTTGTCTTCTCCGAATGAGGCGTTTTCCTGATGTCCCAAACAATCGAAAAGGGGATTCATCAGAGAAAATAACTTTACCCCAGTCCTCAGCAGTCCACTGCCTGTAACTTTTGCAGAATATCAGTCTGTCCATGATGTTTTTTCTGGAGAGAAGTGGCTTCTTTGCTGCCCTCCTTGAGACCAGGCCTTGCTCGAAGAGTCTCCGCCTCACAGTGCGTGCAGATGCACTCACACCTGCCTGCTGCCATTCCTGAGCAAGCTCTGCACTGCTGGTAGCCCGATCCCGCAGCTGAAACACTTTTAAGAGACGGTCCTGGCGCTTGATGGTCTTTCTTGGGCGCCCTGAAGCCTTTTTGGCAACAATGGAACCTCTCTCCTTGAAGTTCTTGATGATGCAATAGATTGTTGACTGAGGTACAATCTTTCTAGCTGCGATACTCTTCCCTGTTAGGCCATTTTTGTCCATTGCAATGATGACTGCACGTGTTTCTTTAGAGATAACCATGGTTAACAGAAGAGAAACAATGATGCCAAGCACCAGCCTCCTTTTAAAATGTCCAGTGGTGTCATTCTTACTTAATCATGACAGATTGATCTCCAGCCATGTCCTCATCAACACCCACACCTGTGTTAATGGAGCAATCACTGAAAAGAGGTTAGCTGGTCCTTTTAAGGCAGGGCTGCAATGATGTTGAAATGTGTTTTGGGGGATAAAGTTAATTTTCTAGCCAAATATTGACTTTGCAAGTAATTACTGTTAAGCTGATCACTCTTTATAACATTCTGGAGTATATGCAAATTGCCATTAGAAAAAGTGAAGCAGTAGACTTTGTAAAAATTAATATTTGTGTAATTCTCAAAACTTTTGGCCATGACTGTAGATTTCATAGGAGTCAAGAGGTTATACTGTCCTCCTTCAGTGAGCCAACATCAGAGGAAGAATGTAAACTCCACACATTAGATGTAAGGAGAACCCTTCTACACTATCTAGATAGGACCAGACAGGATAGGAAGAGCAAGTCCTTGTTTGTGTCTTTCCAAGGTGGAAGGAAGGGGAATAGTGTCACAAAGGGATCTTTAGCTAGATGGATTAAGGATGCCATTAGCTTAGCCTACACATCTAGTAAGACACCGATACCAGAGGATCTGAAAGCCCATTCCACTAGGGCCGTGGCGACCTCCTGGGCCGAGAGGGATGAGGTTTCCATTGAGGAAATATGTAAGGCGACCACATGGTCTACCCCTACTACCTTTTATAAACATTACCGACTTGATCTGTCCTCCTCTGCTAGCCTGTCTTTCGGTAGGAAGGTGCTGGAAGCGGCTATACCTCACTAGGGTGCTTCAGTCTATTTAAATCTCTCAGGTGGTGCTGTCATGGGAGAGGGGAAAAATCTAAGTTACTTACCGTTAACGGGATTTTACAGAGCCCATGACAGCACCCTTGAATTCCCTCCCTCGCTTCTTTAATTAATTAGGGGTGTTAAATAAATGTGTTTGGTGGAGGTTATGCTAACTAATTTGTCTGGAGGTCCTCTCGTGCTCTGGAACCGAACTGAAGCAAAGGAGAGGTACCGCCCTTTTATTCAGTAGGTTTCCTGTCCTGGTGGGCGGAGACCCTCTCTCTCAGGTAGTGCTGTCATGGGCTCTGTAAAATCCCGTTAACGGTAAGTAACTTAGATTTTCCCTGCTGCAGATGCTCACCCCAGACCTTTGCTCCCTCGCATCTCCAGTCGTTGCATGCACTGAGCAGTGTGTGTGGTGACGGGAAAAATTGCGATGACTGTGGTGTACAACAAAATGGCTGCGATTGCCTCCCACAGCTGTTACATGGACAGCCCAGGTGACGTCTAAGAGGCAGGAGGAGTGACCTCAATGCAAGAGATGCTGTTGGTGTCCGACCGCAGTCTCTTATGCCCATGGCTTCCATAAGTAAGGAGTGCAAGTGTCGTGCTCAGACACTTAAACCCCCACCAATGAAATTGGCAGCCTGCAGTGGCTAAAGTAAAAGTTACTAAATTAAAAAAAATATTAAAGTTCATTTAATTTTGTATTAAAAATAATTTTTTATATAATCCATTTTTAATGCAGAAATTAAAATCACAGCACCTTCTGTTTAACTCCTTACTGCCATTCGACGTACTATCCCGTCCATGGTACCTGGGCCCGTATGACCATGGACGGGATAGTACGTCCCAGCGATCGGACGCGCTCCCAGGGGGAGCGCAGCCGATCGCGGCCGGTTGTCAGCTGATTATCACAGCTGACACCCGGCACTATGTGTCAGGAGCGGTCACGGACCGCTCCCGGCACATTAACCCCTGGCACACCGCAATCAAACATGATCGCGGTGTACAGGGGGCACAGGGGCTTCCCTGCGCGCTCCCCTGAGACCCTCAGAGCAGCGCGATGTGTCACGCTGTTCCGAGGGTCCGTCCTCCCTCCAGGTCCCCGGATCCAAGATGGCGCCGGGGTCCTGCAGGGAGGCGGCTTCCTCAGTGCCTGCTGAGAGCAGGCACTGAGAAGCCTGCAGCGATGCCAGAGCGATCGCTGGTGTGACAGTGTGCTGTGCACACTGTCACACCAACGATCTGACTCTATACAGTGATGTCCCACCCTGTGACAAAGTAAAAAAGTTAACAAAATAAAAATTGTTTAAAAACTTAAAAAAAAAAATATTCCCCAATAAATTCATTTTTTTCCTGTAAATAAAAAACAAAAACAATAAAAGTACACATATTTGGTATCGCTTCGTCCGTAACAACCCCCCCTATAAAACTGTCCCACTAGTTAACCCCTTTAGGGAACCTCTTAAAAAAAATTTAAAAAAAAACAAAGCAAAAAATCAATGCTTTATCATCATACCGCCGAACAAAAAGTGGAATAACACGCGATCAAAAAGCCGGATATAAATAAACATGGTACCGCTGAAAACGTCATCTTGTCCTGCAAAAAACGAGCCGTCATACAGCATCATCAGTGAAAAAATAAAAAAGTTATAGCTTGCAGAATAAAGCGATGCAAAAATAATAATTTTTTATATAAAATTGGTTTTATTCTATAAAAGCGCCAAAACATAAAAAAATGATATAAATGAGGTATCGCCGTAATCGTACTGACCCGAAGAATAAAAATTCTTCATCAATTTTACCACACACGGAACGGTATAAACGCCTCCCCCAAAAGAAATTCATGAATTGCTGATTTTTGTTCATTCTAACCTCCCAAAAATCGAAATAAAAAGCGATCAAAAAGCGTCACATGCTCAAAAATGGTACCATAAAAAACGTCACCTCGTCCCGCAAAAAATAAGACCTCACATGACTCTGTGGGCCAAAATATGCAAAAATTATAGCTCTCAAAATGTGATGATGCAAAAACTATTTTTTGCAATAAAAAGCGTCTTTTAGCGTGACAGCTGCCAATCATAAAAACCCGCTATAAATAGTAAATCAAACCCCCCTTTATCACCCACTTAGTTAGGGAAAAATAAAATTAAAAAAAAGTATTTATTCCCATTTTCCCATTAGGGTTAGGGTTGGCGCTAAAGTTAGGGTTAGGGTTGGGATTAGGGTTATGGGTGTGTTAGGGTTAGGTTTGTGGTTAGGGTTGGGACTAGGGTTAGGGGTGTGTTGGGGTTAGGGTTGGAGTTAGAATTGGGGGTTTCCGCTGTTTAGGCACATCAGGGGCTCTCCAAATGTGACATGGCGTCTGATCTCAATTCCAGCCAATTCTGCGTTGAAAAAGTCAAACGGTGCTCCTTCACTTCTCAGCTCTGCCATGCGTCCAAACAGTAGTTTATCCCCACATATGGGGTATCAGCATACTCTGGACCCCAAGAGTTATTGTGCAATTTGTCCTATTTCTTCTGTTACCCTTGGGAAAATAAAAAACTGGGGGAAAAATATCATTTTTTAAAAAAAAAATGATTTTTTTGTTTTTTACGACTACGTTATAAACTTCTGTGAAGCACTTGGGGCTTCATAGCGCTCACCACACATCTAGATAAGTT
>JARQOD010000001.1:541779542-541806576 GCA_033576555.1 Oophaga sylvatica
GGTTTATCATCCACAAACGGACGGCCTAGTGGAACGCTTCAACAAGACCTTAAAGGCGATGCTCAAGAAGGTCGTTGAAAAGGATGGGAGAGACTGGGACTACCTGCTCCCATTTCTGCTTTTCTCGGTCAGAGAAGTCCCTCAAGCCTCCACTGGCTTCTCTCCATTTGAGCTCCTATATGGGCGGCATCCAAGAGGTCTCCTAGACATCGCCAAGGAAACTTGGGAGGCTGAAGTCACGCCACACCGGAGTATCATCGAACATGTCGCCCAGTTACAGGAGAGAATGTCAAGGGTGATGCCCATCGTGAAGGAACATCTCCAGGCGCAGGAAGCCCAGGCGAGGGTCTATAATCGGTCGGCGAGACTAAGACAGTTCCAGCCCGGAGACCGTGTTTTGGTGCTGATCCCTACCGTCGAGAGCAAGTTCCTCGCCAAATGGCAAGGTCCATACGAGGTGGTGGAGAAAGTCAGCGAGGTTAATTATAGAGTCCACCAACCTGGCTGAAGGAAGGCACATCAAATATATCATATAAACTTGCTCAAGCCGTGGCGGGACCGTGAACCTGTGGAAACTCCTTGCCTGGGGGCCGCACCAGAAGGCAAGGTGGAGGAGGTCACTATTGCAGAGACTCTATCACCGGCCCAGAAGCAACAGTGTCGAGAATTACTACAGCGGAATCGGGACCTGTTCTCAGAGTTGCCAGGGCATACACAAGTGGTAGAGCATGACGTGCTGACAGAACCGCATGTACGAGTGAATTTGAAGCCGTATCGGATTCCGGAGGCACGCCGGGAGGTGATCTCGGCTGAGGTGAAGAGGATGTTAGACCTCGGGGTAATAGAGGAGTCAAAGAGTGGATGATCGAGCCCAATCGTCCTCGTGCCGAAACCCAATGGAGAGTGGAGGTTTTGTCGGCTGAATGAGGTATCCAAGTGTGACGCGTACCCGATGCCCCGCGTCGACGAACTCATCGAGAGGCTGGGACCGGCGAGGTACATCACCACTCTTGACCTGACGAAGGGCTACTGGCAGATCCCCATGTCCCAGATGGCTAAAGAGAAGACTGCTTTCTCAACACCTGATGGCTGTTTTCAATACACGCGGATGCCGTTCGGACTACAGGGGGCCCCAGCCACTTTCCAGAGGGCTATGGATCGGATCCTAGCCCCACATAAGAAGTATGCCGCAGCCTACCTCGACGACATTGTGGTCTTTAGCCCAGACTGGGCTAGTCACCTACCTAAACTACAGGCCGTTTTGGACGCGCTAAGGAAAGCAGGATTTACCATAAATCCGAGAAAGTGTGCCATCGGAAAAGAGGAGGCCAAGTACCTGGGCTATGTTGTTGGGAGAGGCGAAATAAAGCCGCAAATCAAGAAAGTGGAGGCAATTCAAACCTGGCCGCAACCGCTCTCAAAGAAGCAGGTGAAAGCATTCCTGGGAATGGTGGGATACTACCGGCGGTTTATCCCGAATTTCGCCACGATTGCCGCCCCACTAACAGATCTTCTAAAAGGCACCAAATCAACCATGGTGAAATGGACGGAAGAAACGGAGACCGTGTTTCAAAAGCTGAAGCTAACACTGTGCAAGCAGCCTGTCCTGGTAGCGCCAGACTTTAAGAAAGAATTTGTGGTCCAGACTGACGCATCAGAGGTTGGTCTAGGGGCCGTACTCTCCCAAGAAATAAATGGGGAAGAACATCCCATTCTCTATCTAAGCCGAAAGCTGTCCTCCTGCGAGAAGAACTACGCCATAGTAGAGAAAGAGTGTTTAGCCATAAAATGGGCCGTGGATACACTGAAATATTACCTACTAGGCCGGAAGTTTAAATTAGTATCAGACCATGCCCCGTTGAGATGGTTGAGGGAAAAGAGGGGAAAAATGCTAGGGTAACTAGATGGTTCCTAGAGCTTCAAGATTTTAACTTTCACGTGGAGCATAGGCCAGGGAAGTTACGTGGGAATGCAGATCCCCTCTCTAGGATTCCCTGTCTGGTGTCAGAAGGTGCCCAAACCCCCGGCTTTGGGCAGAGGGGGAGGATATGTGACAGTGTCACTGGTTTTATATGTGAGGGGAGGTATGTGTCACACAGGATGCTTTCCTGTGTGAACTAAGACCTACTTCATTTATCTGCCAGCATGTTATATGCTGGTAGGTTTACACTGTTAAAGGGTGTGTGGTTTTATGGGAATGGCAAAGAGGGCGGGACGCATTCCCCTTACCTCCCCTCAGGGTGTGGCTGAGCAGTGTGTAAAAGCTCAGTCCTGTTTTTTTTTCTCGGGAGTGTGGTCTGGAGAGGAAAGTCTCCAGACAGTATAGTGGAAGCTACCGAGCTTTCCACAAGGACTTTAACAGTGCAGTTTATGCTACCGAGAGCGGGCGGAACCCACTCATCTATGGACTGAGTTATTGTTTTTTTTTTTTTTGTTTTCCCGTTTAACCCAGAGGGGTCATGTTTACTTTTCCTGCGAAACCTGCATGAGTTTATGGCTGATAATAAACCAGCAGAAAGACAACCCAGAGAACGTGTGTCCTGAGTCTACCTCCAGGAGAGCCGAGCGAGTCGTCTTGCCACAGTGTGTATATATATATATATATGTGTGTGTGTATATATATATATGTATGTGTGTGTGTATATACATGTGTGTATGTATATATATGTGTGTATATTTGTGTGTGTATGTATATATATATATATATATATGTGTGTGTGTATATATACAGTGCCTACAAGTAGTATTCAACCCCCTGCAGATTTAGCTGGTTGACACATGCGGAATTAACTTGGCATTGTGACATTTGTACTGTAGATCAGCCTGGAAGTGGGAAATGCACTGCAGCAAAAAAAAAATTTATAATTTTTTTTTTTTTTTTTTTTTTAACCATTAAAAGTTAATTCAGAGTGTCATTTATTATTCAACCCCTCAAACCACAAGAATTCTGTTTGGTCCCCCTAAAGTATTAAGAAGTAGTTCAGGCACCAAGAATAATGAGCTTCACATGTGTGGATTAATGATCTCTTTTGCCAGCCTTTTCTGACTATTTAAGACCCTCCCCAAACTTGTGAACAGCACTCATACATGGTCAACATGGGAAAGACAAAGGAGCATTCCAAGGCCATCAGAGACAAGATCGTGGAGGGTCACAAGGCTGGGAAGGGTACAAAACCCTTTCCAAGGAGTTGGGCCTACCTGTCTCCACTGTTGGGAGCATCATCCGTAAGTGGAATGCTTATGGAACTACTGTTAGCCTTCCACGGCCTGGACAGCCTTTGAAAGTTTCCTCCCGTGCCGAGGCCAGGCTTGTCCGAAGAGTCAAGGCTAACCCAAGGACAACAAGGAAGGAGCTCCGGGAAGATCTCATGGCAGTGGGGACATTGGTTTCAGTCAATACCATAAGTAACGTACTCCACCGCAATGGTCTCCGTTCCAGACGAGCCCGTAAGGTACCTTTACTTTCAAAGCGTCGTGTCAAGGCTCGTCTACAGTTTGCTCATGATCACTTGGAGGACTCTGAGACAGACTGGTTCAAGGTTCTATGGTCTGATGAGACCAAGATCGAGATCTTTGGTGCCAACCACACACGTGACGTTTGGAGACTGGATGGCACTGCATACGACCCCAAGAATACCATCCCTACAGTCAAGCATGGTGGTGGCAGCATCATGCTGTGGGGCTGTTTCTCAGCCAAGGGGCCTGGCCATCTGGTCCGCATCCATGGGAGGATGGATAGCACGGCATACCTGGAGATTTTGGCCAAGAACCTCCGCTCCTCCATCAAGGATCTTAAGATGGGTCGTAATTTCATCTTCCAACAAGACAACGACCCAAAGCACACAGCCAAGAAAACCAAGGCCTGGTTCAAGAGGGAAAAAGTCAAGGTGTTGGAGTGGCCTAGTCAGTCTCCTGACCTTAACCCAATTGAAAACTTGTGGAAGGAGCTCAAGATTAAAGTCCACATGAGACACCCAAAGAACCTAGATAACTTGGAGAAGATCTGCATGGAGGAGTGGGCCAAGATAACTCCACAGACCTGTGCCGGCCTGATCAAGACGATTATTAGCTGTAATTGCAAACAAGGGTTATTCCACGAAATATTAAACATAGGGTTGTATAATAATTGACCCACACTTTTATGTTTAAAATTTATTAAAATTCAACTGAGCAACATAACTTTTTGGTTTGTAAGATTTATGCTTCTGTTAATAAATCCTACTCTCGTTTGCAGTTTGAAGGCTCTAACTTATTTGCATCTTATCAAACCAGCTAAATCTGCAGGGGGTTGAATACTACTTGTAGGCACTGTATATGTGTGTGTATATATATATATATATGTGTGTGTGTATATATTTATATATGTGTGTGTATATATATGTATATATACCGTGTATGTGTGTATATATATGTATATATATATATATATATATATATATATATATATATACAGTACAGACCAAAAGTTTGGACACACCTTTTCATTCAACGATTTTTCTGTATTTTCATGACTGTGAAAATTGTAGAATCACACTGAAGGCATCAAAACTATGAATTAACACATGTGGAATTATACATTACACTTTACAAAAAAGTGTGAAACAACTGAAAATATGTCTTATATTCTAGGTTCTTCAAAGTAGCCACCTTTTGCTTTGATTACTGCTTTGCACGCAGAAAAGGTGAACTGCTGGACTCTACATGCCTAGTTCCCACCGTGAAGCATAGAGGAGGTGTGATGGTGTGGGGGTGCTTTGCTGGTGACACTGTTGGGGATTTATTCAAGGCATACTAAACCAGCATGGCTACCACAGCATCTTGCAGCGGCATGCTATTCCATCCGGTTTGCGTTTATTTGGACCATCATTTAGTTTTCAACAGGACAATGACCCCAAACACACCTCCAGGCTGTGTAAGGGCTATTTGACCAAGAAGGAGAGTGTTGGGGTGTTACGCCAGATGACCTGGCCTCCACAGTCACCATACCTGAACGCAATCGAGATGGTTTGGGGTGAGCTGGACCTCTCACCGCTTCAATTTTGAATAACTCCCCAACAGTGTCACCAGCAAAGCACCCCCACATCATCACACCACCTTCTCCATGCTTCACGGTGGGAATCAGGCATGTAGAGTCCAGCCGTTCACCTTTTCTGCGTGCAAAGCAGTAATCAAAGCAAAAGGTGGCTACTTTGAAGAACCTAGAATATAAGACATTTTTTCAGTTGTTTCACACTTTTTTGTAAAGTGTAATGTATAATTCCACATGTGTTAATTCATAGCTTTGATGCCTTCAGTGTGATTCTACAATTTTCATAGTCATGAAAATGCAGAAATATCTTTGAATGAGAAGGTGTGTCCAAACTTTTGGTCTGTACTGTATATATGTGTGATGTGTATATATATATATATATAATATATATATAATATATATTTGTGTATGTATATATATATATATATATGTGTATATATATATATGTGTTTGTGTGTGTGTGTATATATCTATATAATACTATAGATATATATATATATCTATATAGATATATATAGATATATACATATATACAGTGGGTTCGAAAAGTATTCAGACCCCTTTAATTTTTTCACTCTTTATTTCATTGCAGCCGTTTGGTAAATGCAAAAAAGTTAATTTTTTTCTCATTAATGTACACTCTGCAGTCTGCACCCCTTTTGTACTGAAAAAAAAAGAAATTTAGAAATTTTTGGAAATTAAAAAAGAAAAACTGAAATATCAATGGTCATAAGTATTCAGACCCTTTGCTCAGTATTGAGTTGAAGCATCCTTTTGGTCTAGTAAAGCCACGAGTCTTCTTGGGAATGATGCAACAAGTTTTTCACACCTGGATTTGTGGATCCTCTGCCATTCTTCCTTGCAGATCCTCTCCAGTTCCGTCAGGTTGGATGATGAACGTTGGTGGACAGCCATTTTCAGGTCTCTCCAGAGATGCTCAATTGTGTTTAGGTCAGGGCTCTGGCTGGGCCAGTCAAGAATGGTCACAGAGTTGTTCTGAAGCCGCTCCTTTGTTATTTTAGCTGTGTGCTTGGGGTTATTGTCTTTTTGGAAAAGGTGAACCTTCAGTCAAGTCTGCGTTCCAGAGTACTCTGGAAGAGGTTTTCATCCAGTATATCTCTGTACTTGGCCGCACTCATGTTTCCTTCAATTGCAACCAGTCGTTCTGTCCCTGCAGCTGAAAAACACCCCCATAGCATGATGCTGCCACCACCATGTTTCACTGTTGGGATTGTATTGGCCAGGTGATGAGCAGTGCCTGGTTTTCTTCACACATACTGCTTAGAACTTTAAGGTGATAATTCTATCTTCATCTCATCAGACGTTTTTAGCAAACTCTATGCGGGATTTCATATGTCTGGCACTGAGGAGAGGCTTCTGTCTGACCACTCTGCCATAAAGGCACATCTGGTGGAGGGCTGCAGTGATAGTTGACTTTGTGGTACTTTCTCCCATCTCCCTACTGCATCCGTGGACCTCAGCCACAGTAATCTTGGGGTTCTTTACCTCTCACCAATTCTGTTCTCCCATGATTGCTCAGTTTGGCTGGATGGCCAGGTCTAGGAAGACTTCTGGTGGTTCCAAACTTCTTCCATTTAAGGATTATGGAGGCCACTGTGCTCTTAGGAACCTTGAGTGCTGCAGAAATTCTTTTGTAACCTTTGCCAGATCTTTGCCTTGCCACAATTCTGTCTCTGAGCTCCTTGACCAGTTCCTTTGACCTCATGATTCTCATTTGGTCTGGCATGCACTGTGAGCTGTGAGGTCTTATATAGACAGGTGTGTGCCTTTACAAATGAAGTCCTATCAGTTTAATTAAACACAGCTGGACTCCAATGAAGGAGTAGAACCATCTCAAGGAGGATCACAAGGAAATGGACAGCATGTGATGTAAATATGAGTTTCTGAGCAAAGGGTCTGAATACTTATGACTATGTGATATTTCAGTTTTTCTTTTTTAATAAATTTGCAAAAATTTCTACATTTCTGGTTTTTTTTTTTTCAGTCAAGATGGGGTGCAGAGTGTACATTGATGAGAAAAAAATGAACTTTTTTGCATTTACCAAATGGCTGCAATGAAACAAAGAGTGAAAAATTTAAAGGGGTCTGAATACTTTCCGAACCCACTGTATATGTGTGTGTATGTATATGTGTGTGTGTGTGTGTCTGTTTGTGTATATATATTGTAAGCTTTTCAGGGGATATAGCTCTGGGATCGCCGTCCGGGTAGACGGAGTGGCACGGAAACAGTTCATTCACAGACAGCAGTTCTGGTAAAAACTGGCCGCAACCAGTTTTATTAAAGTCCACAGCAAACAGAACATAATCAAAACCAAATCATAAACATAAGACCTGGGCTTGTCCAGCCACTTACTACACTTAGATAGATTTCCCTATCTATCCGGGACCAGACTCTAACAGCCTGGGCCAAAACAACACATATGTTCAGCATTTACCAGCATGGAGTTTCACAGAGTCTCCTCCTTGTGTCTGAAGGCACCTTCAACGTCCAGACTTGAGAGAGCTCCCCTCCTATTCAGCAGCTATCCGCATGGATTCTCACAGAGACTACTCCTGTGTCCGGGGTACATCGAGCACCCAGACTGAGACAGCTCATACTCCTGGAGACTCCTTCTTGTGCCTGGACTCCTTGTCCAGACTAAGCGAGCTCTCTGTCTGTGTTCGCAGACACCTACTTCTGGTCTCCTAATTAACAGCTGAGTGGTTTCAGGCCTGAGCTGCAAGTGTGTACTGAATGTAAGGTGTAGTGACCTTTCTCTACCACTAGGTTTACAAAGCCATACATTTCCCTTATACCAGTCAGCAAAGTATCTAGGTGAAATGTACACCCCATTCAACACACATACTCTCACTGTCTCACAATCCCCCCCCTCTTCTCCAGACCGGAGGGCTGGTCATCCAGACCGGAGGGCTGGTCAACAATCCAAAAGAGACAGTGAACTCTGGACCAGTCATGGCCTTCATCAGCTTCATCTTCACTACTGTCATCTGTATCTTCACCTGAGCCATAGCCAACATCAGCTTTCTCTTCATCTGAAGCATCCGCACTACCCTGTACCCTCCCAGGCCTATGCTCTCTGCGGGCCTCGGGTATCCTGCACGGTTTCATCTTGACCTTAGGGCCGGGCTCAGTTTCGATATAGTGCCTGGCCAGAGAAGTACGACCCGGCACATCAGAACACTTCTGCTGACTCTTCCTCAGAAACTCACGTACCTCCTGTCCTTGGTGCACTGACCATGTGTCACCAACTATCACAGGAGGTATAGGGGGTTTTTCACTTTTCTCTAGTTCCCCTTGAACCCTCTTTAGCACATCTACTTTCTTGAATATCGGTTGATTCATAAAGTCTATTTCACAGACCTTAAGCTCCTCTGCCATGGTCTCTGACCATTTTTAAGATACACTGTTCAAATGATTGGGACTGTAGAAGGAGCTGACCGTTTTTCTTTTGCAGTACACATAATTCATCCTCTAAGTCTTCAGCTGAATTGTAATGTTCTACCGTGACAACAGCATTCTTATATAGAGCCTTAGACTTATTGAGCAGCATTTGCTCTTGCAACGAAGAGATTCCCTGTATCCTTCCTTTTACTTCATTGACCTTCTCGACGAAGATGCTCATGGCTTTCATCACACTCCTTCATCACAGTTTGGAGTTTTTTCTGAGAAGTAATCAATTCATCTGGTACCTGTTGGATGTCCTTTATGTCTTCGGCCCCTTCTTTAGGCTCTTCTGGTAGAACATGCTCAGAAGCCCTACCGTCAGTCTTACATTCTACCTCTTCAGTCACATCATTATGGTCTCCAATATCTCCATTTATTCCAGCTTTCAAGTTCTCCTTGATAGCTGCATCTGTATACTCAGAACCCGCCGGATTCTTCTCTTCCACCACGTTCTGCATCCCATCTGAGCTCCCGTGTGTCTGCAGCGGCAACGGAGGGACACATCGCTTTTCTCATTTGTTGGGACGCGGCTCCGATGTAGACTCCATGAAAGTGCGCTTGAGCTCACCAATGCCAGCCTGATGTCTCAAAATCTCATCTTGTGATTTATCCAGATCCTTGGTGTCACTCGGGAACACTGCTGGGGCTCCAGGCGCCGAACTTCCAGCCTGAGCTTCACGAGCTACTGATCCGAACCGCAACCCGTCCACGCCGCTGTCTTCGGCAGAAACAGATTCCTGGACAGAGTCAGTCCCCATATCTTCAGTCTTGTTCCTCACAGCTTCACTTGAGACCTCAGCTTCTGATGAGGCATCTGGCTTGGTGACTACCACTTCTATGGCTTTTTCCACCTCTGCAGCATCTCCCTCAGAGTCCTTGGCACGATACAGATCCACACCATACCTTGGTAACTTCACATTTCCAACAGCATCTACTTGGGCTGTGTTCAGTTTCAGAGTCCTGCCTTTAAAGCTCAGCTCTCCTCCTTTCACCTTAGTCTTCGCCAGGGAACCGGCCAACTGTAAAACATCTTCAGATGCCATCTTCTGTCCGGCTGCAAGGTCAGCATCAGCCTTCCTCTCAGGACTCTCAACCTCCTCTGCTACCATGCCTTCCTCATTTGCACTGGTTGCTTGATTGTCATCAGATGATTCACTATCACTACCACTATCCCTGTCTGACCCCTTTTTCTCAGCCACATCTG
This sequence comes from Oophaga sylvatica, assembly GCA_033576555.1. Lineage (NCBI taxonomy): Eukaryota > Metazoa > Chordata > Amphibia > Anura > Dendrobatidae > Oophaga > Oophaga sylvatica. Next base: position 541,789,242 of record JARQOD010000001.1, read on the forward strand.
GCTCACTTTCAAGGTTATACACTTCATTTTCATTCACATCCTGCTCACTGTCAGGGTTATACAATTCATTCTCATTCACATCCTGCTCACTGTCAGGGTTATACAATTCATTCTCATTCACATCTTGATCTGGAACCTTAGTTAACATGTCATCCACAACATTAACTTAACCATCTGGTCCCTGGTTTCCCTCAGGTGGTCCCTCAAGTATGTGACTATGTGACAACCCCAGCACTATACTTCCATATAGCTCAGGTACTAGGAGCTGGCTCACGACCTCTCCCTGGACTTCAGTGTCCCTATACAACAGGTTATTGTTTATGGCAACATGAGGAAACCTCTCCTCAGAGCCAGGCTCTTGGGAAACCTCATTTAGAACATTTATATTTTCCTGTGCCGTTTTAAGAGTGGGGTCTCGCCATTGTTCACTCTCAAAATTGTCACAGGACACAGGTAAGTCAGGGACACTCGGTTCCCGAGAACCACCATCCTCGTCTCCCACCATCACCTGCAAAGGAATTTCATCTCTATCACAGTCATCATCACTATCAATATCATTATCATGATTATGATCAGTATCATCATCACTATCATGATCATCATCATTATCAGCATCAGCATCATTATCATGGTCATCATCATTATGATCATCATTATCATTATCAACATCATCACATAAGTTTAACGGCCCACTAGCATTGTGTTCCGCCCCTCGGGACTGCACACCCTCAGTAGGAGCTTCATCACACTGTCCATCAGAAACATTTTTCCCCCAGAGATCCTTAGACCGGGGAAAGTCATTACCCAATATGACGGGGTGCACCAGGTTCTTCACTACCCCCACTTCACATGAAACCTCCCCGCGTTTGGGGATCAAGTCCACGGCAGTCTCTGGGTAGACTTTGGTGTCTCCATGGATGCACACCACACTCAGGTGTTTATCAGGGATGAAGTCCCTATCAATCAGGCTGTCACATACGGAAGTCACTGGACTCTCTGAGTCCAAGAGGGCCTGTGCTGGGCAGTCATTTACAACCACCGGGGACTTCTGTGGTCCAGTCTCTTCGGCTGAGGTGAACACACACACAGGCTCTGCGCAGGGAGAGAGGGATCCGCCAACATCACAACACATAGGCTCCCCCTCTATTGGACAGTTGACTGCAATTTCACGACATCTCCAACACTGTCCATCACACTCTCCCACCCACACGACCCCAACAGCTGGAACGCTCTTACCAGGAGAGTTTGGCGTCCAGGAACTCTGAAGTGACGACCTCTCAGACGGCTGGTCACGGAGGCAGTCTTTGGTGGCGAAAGGCCCTCTCCATCAGGCTGACCAGACGATTGGCGTCCTGGTGGTCTCCTTGTCCGACCTCTGGGTGTACCTCAGGAGGACGTGCTTGGGTGTAGCGGTCCACTATCACCTTTTCAACTCCATAATCAGGTTTGCTGACTGCAGACTCCCAACTGCATCTCCAGTCATGAACTCCCCTGGCACGGGCTGTCACCGTAACACCCAGCCGGGTAAGAATCTCCGCTTTCAGCTTGGCATAGTCTTGGCTGTCCTGCTCGCTCAGGTCAGCATAGGCCCTTTGGGGTTCTCCAATCAGATAGGGTGCGACCATCATGGCCCATTCAGATAGGGGCAGATTCTCCTTTTCTGCCAGTCCCTCAAACCTAGTGAGATATACCTCCACATCGTCACGAGGTGTCATCTTTTTCAGGGACCGTCTTACCGCCTTCTTTACAGCGGACAATGCAGGTGACTTTGCAACATTACTTTGGGACGATGCGCTGCAAGTCTTTTGTAGTGCTGCAACCTGCTCAAAAAACAACCGGTTATTCTCCTGCTGCTGCTGCAGGAATTGCTGCTGGGCCTGCTGCATGCGCTGCTGGTGCTGCAGGCGCTGCCGCTCCATGCTCTGCTGCATGCTCCGCTGGGCCTGGACCAGGTACTCAACGAGCTCCTCCATACTGCCGGACTTATCTGTCTCAACCACGGCAGTCTTATGTTGCACATTAACTTGCGCCATTTGTTCAAACAGCGCCTCCATGCTGTCATCCATGCTGTCAGACTTCTCTGTCTCAACAACGGCAGTCTTCACTCAAGACATACACACTCCATAGTCTTTTCCACAGAAAATTCAGCCTTGCTGTGCAGACCCTTTTTTTTTTTTTCTTTGCAAACTCTATTAGGGCCACTGTCTCTTTAAGACTGCTCCAACAGACGTTTCTCCTTTATTGACACACTTTTTTTTTTTTTCTTTCTCTGCTGCTGCTTCAACAGACTTCACCTTTTATTGCTGTCTCTCGCCACTGTGCTGCCCGCATCCTCCACCAATTGTAAGCTTTTCAGGGGATATAGCTCTGGGATCGCCGTCCGGGTAGACGGAGTGGCACGGAAACAGTTCATTCACAGACAGCAGTTCTGGTAAAAACTGGCCGCAACCAGTTTTATTAAAGTCCACAGCAAACAGAACATAATCAAAACCAAATCATAAACATAAGACCTGGGCTTGTCCGGCCACTTACTACACTTAGATAGATTTCCCTATCTATCCGGGACCAGACTCTAACAGCCTGGGCCAAAACAACACATATGTTCAGCATTTACCAGCATGGAGGTTCGCAGAGGCTCCTCTTTGTGTCTAAAGGCATATCCCACGTCCAGACTTGAGAGAGCTCCCCTCCTATTCAGCAGCTATCCGCATGGATTCTCACAGAGACTACTCCTGTGTCCGGGGTACATCGAGCACCCAGACTGAGACAGCTCATACTCCTGGAGACTCCTTCTTGTGCCTGGACTCCTTGTCCAGACTAAGCGAGCTCTCTGTGTTCGCAGACACCTACTTCTGGTCTCCTAATTAACAGCTGAGTGGTTTCAGGCCTGAGCTGCAAGTGTGTACTGAATGTAAGGTGTAGTGACCTTTCTCTACCACTAGGTTTACAAAGCCATACATTTCCCTTATACCAGTCAGCAAAGTATCTAGGTGAAATGTACACCCCATTCAACACACATACTCTCACTGTCTCACAATATATATATATATATATATATATATATATATTGTGTGTGTGTGTGTGTGTGTATATATATATATATATATATATATATATTTTAGTGTGTGTATATATACACACACACTAGTTGGCCCATGTGAAATTTTCGCACATTGGTCGTTGGGGGCATAGGCAATTTCAGAAAATGCAAGCTGATCAGATGTAAATGTATTTAATGATATGATGAACACAAACAGGTATTTATATATGTAGATTGGTAATACACAATATTGGTGTGATAAGTAGAGACCAAAAAATGTTTTCGCAAAAAAAAGGGGTGTTATAAAGTTTTTGAAGTATATTGCTTTGTTTATTATTTATGCCACTTATCACTAGTTCCGAGCACAAATGACATCATCCTTATCTGATTTACCTGATACTTTCCCTACCCTTTCCTTGTATTTCCACCCTTCCTTTTTCTTTCCCTTCTACGCATGTTTATTTGACATATAATTTTAATAAAGCTTTGTTTGACGTGGCAAGAGCTACATGGTTTGTTAGTAAAAATCACATTTCCCTCTTTTTCTAGAATTATCCAGATCGCCATGGAAGAGACCGACGTGATGAGTGGGGACACTATGAAAGGCGTGGCAATGAGGGGAGAGGCATGCCAGCACATGCAAGGTTTGTAATAGCGTAAATGTTAAAATAAAAAATTATGCTTTTTTGTTCACCGTAAATGATCAGGCCCACTAGCTATAATGGTGGCGTAAGCTACATACAGCTGTTTTTTCAAGAAGCAGTCATGTGTTACCTATGCTATAGCTGTAATTATTGAGAAACAAACACAATTTAGACGTTTTTTGCTATTTACTGCATCTACTGTATGGGCTTGTTAACTTTATATTTTGCTAGACCACACTTTTATAGACCCAGCAACAGGGGTGTCGCTAGTCAGACATCCTGGGCTCATGCCCTGAATGTTTTCCCCAGAGCCCCGAACCTCCTGACGGACTGCAGTCGGAGCAACATCCAGTCAGGTGAAAGTTACTCTGCTTGTGCACTGACCGCTGCCGCCCCACTGTACTCCCTGCCTGTTACCTTCCCTCGCTGTGGGGAGAGGTGCCCGGCTGCAAGCTGGAGGACACGTGCCAGACATTGCATCCTCCTGTCTCCGTAATCAAAGCAGCCTCTAGTGTCGGAGGGAGCAGGGCAGAAGTCACAGGATGTGATCTGCCGAGCATAACAGCTGATTTAGGAGATGTGTAGGAGTGTGTCTGAGTGTATACACTGGTGTTTGTATCATTGTGTGTGTATATGAATGTATACACACACACTTGTGTGTGGTGTTATGGTAGCATGTAATGGGCAGAAGCATATGTAATACCAAATATGTGTATGTTTTCTTTATTTTGAAAGGGGGGTGAATTGAAGTTTTATGTATTTATTTTTTTAATATTTTTAAACATTTTTTTTTTCACTTTTGGCATGCTTCAATAGTCTTCATGGGAGACTAGAAGCTGCCGTAACCCGACCTGCTCTGCTACACACATGATCAGATCGCCTGTATGTGGCAGTATTACTAATTTGCTATAAGCGCCAACCACCGTGCGACGCTCATAGCAATCCAGCATTCACAACCATAGAGTTCTGCAGGAGCCCTCCGGTTGTCATACAAACCAATCGGTGACCCGCGATCACGTGACGGGGGTCACAGATGGGCGGATTTCCGGCGCCATTTCAGGAATCGCATGTTAAATGCTGCTGTCAGTTTGACTGCGGCATTTAACGGGTTAATAGCCGCAGGTGGATCGCAACTCCACCACTGGCTGTTCCGGGCACATGTCAGCTATTCAAAACAGCTGATATGTGCCCAGAACAGCTGTGGGTGGAGTTGCGATCCACCCTCGGCTACATGTCCAGCAAGGCTGACAAACTATGAAAGCTTGGTGTTATGTATTCCATACGATGAAAAAGTTAATTAAAAAAAATGCCAAAAATGTCATTTTTTCATCATACTGACACAAAATAATGTAACAAACAGCAATCAAAAAGTCATGTAAAAAATTTCTCTTTTCCAACAAAATTTACAAAACCATTTTTTTAAGTGACCACATCACAATTGAAGTGACATTGGAGGACCTATATGACAGAAAATACACAAAAGTGACACCATTCTAAAAACTGCACCCCTGAAGGTGCTCAAAACCACATTCAAGAAGTTTATTAACCCTTCAGGTGCTTCACAGGAACAAAAACAATATGGAAGGAAAAAATAAACGTTAACTTTTTTGGCTTCCTAATAGTTTAAAAAGTCACTTAGTTTGTTTCAGTAGGCTCCACAATCATGGGGAAGACTTCTGACTTGACATGTTGAGAAGGCAGTAATTGACACACTCCACAAGGAGGGTAAGATTCACAAGGAGTGGACTGCAGATGGAGTCATTGCTTCAAGATCCACCACACACAGACGTATCCAGGACATGGGCTACAAGTGTCGCATTCCTTGTGTCAAGCCACTCATGACCAATAGACAACGCCAGAAGTGGTTTAAATGGGCCAAGGAGAAAAATAACTGGACTGTTGCTCAGTGGTCCAAGGTGTTGTTTTCAGATGAAAGTAAATTTTGCATTTCATTTGGAAATCAAGGTCCCAGAGTCTGGAGGAAGAGTGGAGAGGCACACAATCCAAGCTACTTGAGGTCTAGTGTGAAGTTTCCACAATCAGTGATGGTTTGGGGAGCCATGTCACCTGCTGGTGTAGGTCCACTGTGTTTTATCAAGACCAAAGTCAGCGCAGCCATCTACCAGGAAATTTTAGAGCACTTCGAAAAGCTTGTCTGCAGAGGGAAGCATGGAGATGGAAATTTAATTATCCAGCAGACTTGGCACCTGTCCACACTGTCAAAAGTACCGATACCTGGTTTAAAAACAACAGTATCGCTGTGCTTGATTGATCAGCAAACTCTCCTGATTTTAACACCATAGAGTAATGGGTATTGTGAAGAGGAAGATGAGACACCAGACCCAATAATACAGATGAGCTGAAGGCTGCTATCAAAGCAATCTGGGCTTCCATAACGCCTCAGCAGTACCACAGGTTGATCACCTCCATGCCACGCCGCATTGATGCAGTAATTGATGCAAAAAGAGCCCCAACCAAGTACTGAGTACATTTACTGAACATCTATGTATGCCAACACTTCAGATTTTAAAATAATTTTTTTTCTCTAGCAACCTTCCACGACAGCATAGGAGGTTGTCTCCATGCCCTAATGGGGGACAGGAAGCAAAAGAGAGGTTAAAAAGCCCCTCCATCCTCCCTCTCACCAGTGTTTTTCCTGTCTCCCATGGGGCAGGGAGAGGTATCGGTATGCTGTGTGGCCGGCTGCTGCAGCTACCTGTAATCCTGGATGTGCCGGACAGCGGTGCTCGGTCGGCTTTGCCCTTCCTCCTCCGATGCTGTTCCCTTCTTCCTGCGGGACTTCGGAACCTTGCTGGCCCACCTGCGCCCCTTCTGGGGGTAAAGCGGGCCAGTGGTCCCCGACCGGAGGCCTCCTGCAGCCCTCCGGCCTCCTCCTCCTCCTGGTATGCGCGCGGCGCCAGCGTCCCGAAAGTGAACCCTCTGGTCCTAGGTCACTTCCTGTGTATGCGTTCCTATGGAGCGCAGGCCGCTCCCAGCGGCGTTTTGCCGGGCGCCGACCGCTCGCTGATGCATACAGCTCGCCCAGATCGAGGGCGTGCTCCGGACCTTGGGGAGGGGAAACTCGGTGGTCGCTGGGGGCGCTGTTATTCTACATAAAACCGACAGGTAAGGCGAATGATCCTCTGTCATTATGGACAGTGCTTCCTGCCCTGCATCCGCAGAGCCCTGCGCAGCCCCAGCAACAGTGAGTGCAATGGGGGGGTCCTAAACGGTGGTAGCAGGGAGGATCAATTCTGAATGATGCTTCTCTTCTTATCTTATAGGAAGACAAGCCTTCCCATGAAAGCACCACTAAACCTGCTAAATGCGGCATCTGCAGCAAAAGACTCTCTGCATCATGGAAGAAAAAGCTGTGCCAGGCGTGTACAGATAGTGTCATCAGAGCAGAGCACCCCTCTCTAATTGACGAGATCCGTAGTTTGGTCAAACAGGAGTTTCAGTCTTCGCTAGCTGCTCTTGCCCCCCCCCCTCCACCACCGCTGCCTTCAGCTTCGTCGCTAGGTCCTCCTCCCTCAAAAAAGCGTAGGCTTCAGTTTGATTGAGTCCGAGTCAGAACAATCATTTCATTCGGGCTCTGAAAGATGGGAAGAGCCCGAATTATATGATTCGGGCTCTGAAAGATGGGAAGAGTCAGGGGGCTTTAGGGGTGTTCAGGGGGTGTTCAGGCCACCATGGGGTTCGAGGAGGAACAGGTTTCTCGGATGACCCAGGATAAGATGTTTGGAGGGCTGGAGGGGTCTGAGCAAGCGGGATTCCCGGTGCATAAAACCATTCGGGGGATGATCTCTCAGGAATGGGAGTTACCAGAGAAACGCTATTCCTCCCCTTCTGAATTCAAACACAGGTGTCCCTTAGAGGACGATACCTTTAATTTAGATACACCGAAAGTGGATGTACAAGCGAGTCGGGTAGTTAAAGACTATCCTCCCCTTTGAAGATGTATCCCAATTGAAAGACCCGATGGACCGTAAAATAGAGAGCCTTCTGAGAAAGGCTTGGGAAACTCAGCTACTGCTTTAAAATCTGCTGTTGCCTCTACATGTGTCTCACGATCCCTCTTTAGGTGGCTGGAGGAACTGGAGAATCATCTCTCAAGGTACCTCAAGATGCGAGCTCCTCGACTTACTGCCCATCCTTCAGAGAGCTACAGGATACCTGGCAGATGCCTCTATGGAGACAATCCGTTCCTCTGCCAGAACACTGGCACAGTCCAACTCTGCCAGGCGAGCCTTATGGCTCAAGATGTGGAGCGGGGATGTTAAGTCTAAAATAAGGCTTTTCTCCATACTCTTTTAAGGGCTCATACTCACATGCGAGGAAATCGTCCGATGCTCGCATGTGAAAACCCAGCTCTGGCGCCGGCACTCGAGTGGAGCGAGCGGCTGCATATAAATACATGCTGCCGCGCACTCCACTCCCGAGTGCCGGTGCCAGAGCTGGGATTTTACATGCGAGCGTCAGACGTTTTCGTCGCCAGTGAGTATGTACCCTAAGGGTGAACTCTTCTTTGGCCCAGCTCTAGATGAAATCCTTGAGAGAGCCACTGATAAGAAAAAAAGCTCTTCCGGAGCAGAGGTCCTCCAGGAAATTATTTTTTTTGAGCCCCCCAGAACCAGGCCCTGCAGACAAGGGGCAAAGGAAAGACGGGGAGGTGGAGCTACAGCGAAGGGGTAGGAACATCATTGTTCCCCAGTAACAGCAGTAGAAATGACTCCGACCCTGTGGGGGGGAGGCTCTCGAATTTCCTACACGTTTGCCAGTCGATTTCCAACCATTGGGTCCTCAGTGTCATCAGAGAGGGCCTTCTACTGGAGTTCGAGTCTTCCACCCCCCCACCCTCCCCAGGGGTTTGAGAGTTGCCTCCCTACCATCTCGGGAGGCCCAGACGATCCTAACAGCGGGCATAAAAGACCTGGTTCGCTCGAATGCTGTCTCCCTGGTTCCTGTGGAAGAGCATGGGGAAGATCACTACTCCAGGCTATTCCTAGTAAAAAAAAAACCTACAGGGGGGCAAGGATAATAATAAACTTGAAGTCCCTCAATCAGCATATCGTATACTGCAAGTTCAAGATGGAATTTGTGAAAACTGCCATTCCGCTAATAACTACTCACTCCTTCATGGCCACAATAGACCTGAAGGATGACAGAAGAAGTTCCCTGTCCTCCCCAACAGCTGCAGGAACCTTTCCTTGCAAGCAGAAGAAATGCAAAACCTGTCCATTTATAATGACCACGGACAAGATAAAGATCCCCAACTCCCATCGGGACTACAAGATACCAGGTACTTTCAGCTGCATCACATCTAATGTGGTGTACCTAATTATATGTACTAAATGTCCAACTGGGGTCTGTATGTGGGAGAGACCGGGCAAAAACTGAGAGCAAGGATGAATTCTCATCGCCACAAAATAAGAGAAAAAAGAATGGATCTACCTGTGGCAAAACATTTTTCTTCCCCTGGTCATAGCATGTGGGATATGAAATTACTTGTATTGAAAGGTAGCTTCACATCTCAGAGACAGAGGAGAGTTTGCGAATACAAACTGATGGTGACCTTTGACACTCTTAATGCTGGAATGAACCTGTCACACGGATTTATGACTTTATACATCAATTAAGGAACTTACTCCAAAGACCCTGTGAAAACATCACAAAACATTACCAGACCCCAATCAGAGGGCAATAAAACTTTCACACTCCTTATCTATGAACTGTTCCAATATTTATGTTCATCTCTATCTCCCATAATGACAGTCCTGCTTTACGTCACTTGTCTTACCTATTGCATTTTTTCTGTGCTGTGTGGTGTATAAATATGTGATTCTTCAGATTTTGTATTAGTTTAGCCTGATGAAGAGACCTGAGTAGTCTCGAAAGCTTGCAATTTGTTACCATCTTTTCAGTTAGCCATTAAAAGGTATCAACCACTGAGGACTCTCAACTCTAAATATTTTTCTAAATCATCCCAGACAGATGTCTTTCCAGTCTCTGTTTGAAGACTTCCATTGAAGGAGAACTCACCACCTCTCGTGGCAGCCTGTTCCACTCATTGATCACCCTGTCAAAAAGTTTTTTCTAATATCTAATCTGTGTCTCCTCCCATTCAGTTTCATCCCATTGCTTCTAGTCTCTGGGAGTAGATGCGTTTGGCTACAAATGGGCCTTCAAACTGGCCTACGTCTTTCACCCAATTCCTATCTTAGCAGTGACCCTGCGGAAAATCAGAGAAGATCGAACCCCTACTATATTAGTGGCCCCAATATGGCCGAAGAGGAGCTGGTTCGCTCTGATAAAGAGAACTGCAAGTAGATGGTCCAGTCCACTTGCCCCTAGAGAGCGACCTCCTACTACAGGGCCCGCTACGTCACCCGAATCTTCAGGGATTAAAATTGGCTGCCTGGTTACTGAGGCCCAAATACTAAAAAGTAAAGGGATTTCGGATGCGGTATTCGCTACCCTGCAGGGGTCGAGAAAACCAGTCATCAATGCCATATATAATAAGATATGGAAAAAGTTTTCTTGATGGTGTCTTCCGGTTCCTCCCGACCCAGCATGCCCTAATATTTCCCGCATTCTGGACTTCTTACAGAAAGGGCTTGAATTAGGCCTCAGGCCTAGTACCCTAAAGGTGCAAGTGGCAGCCTTAAGCTCAATGTTTGATCAAGACTTGGATAGCCACCGCTGGATAAGAAGGTTTATGACCTCAGCTACTAGACTACATCCTAAAAAGCAACCTTTGGTTCCTCCGTGGGACCTGAATATTGTTCTTAAAGGGCTTACAAAGCCCCCATTTGAACCTCTGGCAGAATTTTCATTACAGTTTGTCATATAAAGTTGCCTTTCTCGTAGCAATCACGTCAGCTAGACGAATAGGGGAACTGCAGGCCCCATCAGTCAGAGAGCCATATCTGTCAGAGACGATTCCATATTTCTTTCCCTGGATCCATCCTTCTTACCGAAAGTAGTGTCTGACTTTCACAGGACTCAGAAAATTACTCTTCCCTCGTTTTGCCAGAATCCAGCAAATCCTAGAGAAGAAGAATTCCATACACTGGATGTGAGGCGGATAGTCTTACATAATTTAAACCTTACTAAGACCTGGAGAATAGACCAGAACTTGTTCATCCATCCGTCAGGAAGAAATAAAGGTAGAAAGGTGACCAGGAATACAATAGGGATCTGGATTATAAAAGGCCATTTCCGAGACACACCTGGCACAGAGTATAGCTCTCCCGACTAACACTAAAGCTCACTCAACGCGATCCACATCAGTATCCTGAGCTGAACGGGCAGGCGCTTCCTCTGAGCAGATCTGCAGGGCAGCAACTTGTTCTTCACTTCATACTTTCACCAAACATTACAGGTTGGACCTTTTGTCCAACAGTGATTTAGCTTTTGGCCGCAAAGTGCTTCAGGCCGTTGTCCCCCCCCAGTGCAGTATAGGTTGTTATTCCTCCTATACTGTCATGGAAGGTTGCTAGAGAAAATAGAATTAGCTTTTATCCTAAGTCATGTGACAAGGCTCGTTAAAGGGTCGACATTGACTTTTAGGATTCTACTTCCAATAGGTAGCACTAGAGTTCTAGTCCTCTTCCTCTCTGAAAAGACAATTTGCAGCAATAAATTATAATGCTTATGCTCCTAATAATCTCGTATCTTTTATTTGCCTAGAGATGGACGTGACTGGCGAGATCATGGCCATAAGATGGAGGAAGAACGTGCCAGACCTGGTAATAATAATAATAAAAAAAAAAAAAAAAGCTCTGACATCTACTTTCCGTAATTGCAGTATGCTGTGCTTTACAGCAGTGTTTCTCGTCTCAAGTCCTCACATACCCTCAATAGGTTATATTATATATAAATAGAATTGAGGAAAAAAATTAACAACGTTGCAGTATATTCTTACAAGCAGTGTTTTTTTTTCTGTGTTTTTGTTGAATTAAACTTTATTAAACATGTACTGTAGACAATTCACACGTAATCCACAATTGTAAAAAAAAAAAAACTCAGCAAAAATAAAACAAACATAAACATGCAAAGACAGCAAAATGTGTGTATGATGCAAACTATAGCAAACATTAATTTTTCAAGGATTTACTCACCCACCTGGTTACAAAAATTACTTTCAAAATACCTTGTGCTAAACCTTTTTAGTGAAATGTCTCAAGATTTAGATGTTGACCAGTTGCTTTAGAATGAAAATGAATATGTGCAGTAAAATATTTAGACTTGAGAGTCCTCAGTGGTTGATACCTTTTAATGGCTAACTGAAAAGATGGTAACAAATTGCAAGCTTTCGAGACTACTCAGGTCTCTTCATCAGGCATAGACTAATACAACATCTGAAGATACACATCTTTCCTATATGTGCAGTAAATCATTTTGTTAAAAAAAAAAAATTAAGGTGGTAAGGAGCCTTCAACTCATACTATAATACCACACCTAGCCTTGGCTTTTCTGCTGGAAATGACCTGTAGTAGTTCTAACTTTTAACAGTCGAGTATGGGCAGTACTTCTCTTATATACAGTCATGGCCAAAAGTTTTGAGAATGACACAAATATTAATTTTTACAAAGTCTGCTGCTTCACTTTTTCTAATGGCAATTTGCATATACTCCAGAATGTTATAGAGTGATCAGCTTAACAGCAATTACTTGCAAAGTCAATATTTGGCTAGAAAATGAACTTTATCCCCCAAAACACATTTCAACATCATTGCAGCCCTGCCTTAAATGGACCAGCTAACCCCTTTTCAGTGATTGCTCCATTAACACAGGTGTGGGTGTTGATGAGGACATGGCTGGAGATCAATCTGTCATGATTAAGTAAGAATGACACCACTGGACACTTTAACCCCTTCACCCCCAAGGGTGGTTTGCACGTTAATGACCGGGCCAATTTTTACAATTCTGACCACTGTCTCTTTATGAGGTTATAACTCTGGAACGCTTCAACGGATCTGCGCGATTCTGAGATTGTTTTCTCGTGACATATTGTACTTTACGTTAGTGGTAAAATTTCTTCGATATACCTTGCGTTTATTTTTGAAAAAAATGCAAATATGGCGAAAATTTTGAAAATTTTGCAATTTTCAAACTTTGAATTTTTATTCCCTTAAAACAGAGAAATATGTCACACAAAATAGTTAAGAAATAACATTTCCCACATGTCTACTTTACATCAGCACAATTTTGGAATCAAATTTTTTTTTTCTTAGGAAATTATAAGGGTTAAAAGTTGACCAGCGATTTCTCATTTTTACAACAAAATTTACAAAGCCATTTTTTTAGGGACCACCTCATATTTGAAGTCACTTTGAGGGGTCTATATGGCAGAAAATACCCAAAAGTGACACCATTATAAAAACTGCACCCCTCAAGGTACTCAAAACCACATTCAAAAAGTTTATTAACCCTTCAGGTGCTTCACAGGAGCTGAAGCAACGTGGAAGGAAAAAATGAATATTTAACTTTTTAGCCACAAAAATGATCTTTTACAAACTTTTTTTTTATTTTCACAAGGGTAAAAGAAGAAAATGGACACATAAAGTTGTTGTGCAATTTCTCCTGAGTACGCCAATACCCCATAAGTGGGGGAAAACCACTGTATGTGTGCACAGCAGAGCTCATAAGGGAAGGAGCGCCGTTTGACTTTTTCAAACTAAAATTGGCTGGAATTGAGATTGGACGCCATGTCGCGTTTGGAGAGCCCCTGATGCGCCTAAACAGTGGAAACCCCCACAAGTGACACCATTTTGGAAACTAGACCCCCTAAGGAACTTATCTAGATCTGTTGTGAGCACTTTGAATCCCCAAGTGTTTCACAAAAGTTTATAATGCCTGGGTGTGAAAAAAAAAAGAAACAATTTTCCACAAAAATGATTTTTTAGTCCCAAATTTTTGATTTTTCCCAAGGAAATTGGACCCCAAAAGTTGTTGGCCAATTTGTCCTGAGTACGCTGATACCCAATATGTGGGGGGGAACCACTGTTTGGGCACACGGCAGAGCTCGGAATGGAAGGAGCACCATTTGGCTTTTTCCAACCAAAATTGGCTGGAATTGAGATTGGACACCATGTTGCATTTGGAGAGCCACTGATGTGCCTAAACAGTGGAAACCCCCCACAAGTGACCCCATTTTGGAAACTAGACCCCCTAATGAACTTATCTAGATCTTTGGTGAGCAATTTGAACCCCCAAGTGCTTCACACAAGTTTATAACGTAGAGCCGTAAAATTAAAAAATCATATTTTTTCCACAAAAATGATCTTTTCACCCCAATTTTTATTTTCCCAAGGGTAACAAGACTCCAAAAGTTATTGTGCAATTTGTCCTGAGTACGCTGATACCCCATATGTGGGGGTAAACCACTGTTTGGGTGCATGGCAGAGTTTGGAAGGGAAGGAGTGCCGTTTGACTTTTTCAACGCAGAATTGGCTGGATGCCATGTCGTGTTTGGAGAGCTCCTGATCTGCCTAAACAGTGGAAACCCCCCACAAATGACACCATTTTGGAAACTAGACCCCTCAAGGAACTTATCTAGATGTGTGGTGAGCACTTTGAACCCCCAAGTGCTTCACAGAAGTTTATAACGTACAGCCGTAAAATAAAATTATTATTTTTTTTTTTACAAAAATGATTTTTTCGTCCCCAATATTTTATTTTCACAAGGGTAACAGGAGAAATTGGACCCCAAAAGTGATTGTCCAATTTGTCCTGAGTACGCTGATACCCAATATGTGGGAGAAAACTACTGTATGGGTACACGTTGGGGCTCGGAAGGGTAGTAGTGACGTTTTGGATTGTAGACTTTGATGGAATGGTCTGGGGGCGTCATGTCGCATTTGGAGAGCCCCTGATGCGCCTAAACAATGGAAACCCCCAACAAGTGACCCCATTTTGGACAATAGACCCCACAAGGAACTTATCTAGATGTGTGGTGAGCGCTATGAAGCCCCAAGTGCTTCACAGAAGTTTATAACGTACAGCCGTAAAAACAAAAAAATTTTTTTTTTTACAAAAATTATTTTTTTCGCCCCCAATATTTTATTTTCACAAGGGTAACAGGAGAAATTGGACCCCAAAAGTTGTTGTCCAATTTGTCCTGAGTACGCTGATACCCAATATGTGGGAGAAAACTACTGTATGGGTACACGTTGGGGCTCGGAAGGGTAGTAGTGACGTTTTGGATTGTAGACTTTGATGGAATGGTCTGGGGGCGTCATGTCGCATTTGGAGAGCCCCTGATGCGCCTAAACAATGGAAACCCCCAACAAGTGACCCCATTTTGGAAAATAGACCCCACAAGGAACTTATCTAGATGTGTGGTGAGCGCTATGAAGCCCCAAGTGCTTCACAGAAGTTTATAACGTACAGCCGTAAAAACAAAAAAAATTTTTTTTTTACAAAAATTATTTTTTTCGCCCCCAATATTTTATTTTCACAAGGGTAACAGGAGAAATTGGACCCCAAAAGTTGTTGTCCAATTTGTCCTGAGTACGCTGATACCCAATATGTGGGAGAAAACTACTGTATGGGTACACGTTGGGGCTCGAAAGGGAAGTAGTGACGTTTTGGATTGCAGACTTTGATGGAATGCTCTGGGGGCGTCATGTCGCATTTGGAGAGCCCCTGATGCACCTAAACAGTGGAAACCCCCCACAAGTGACCCCATTTTGGAAAATAGACCCACAAGGAACTTATCTAGATGTGTGGTGAGCACTATGAAGCCCCAAGTGCTTCACACAAGTTTATAACGTACAGCCGTTAAAAACAAAAAAAATCATTTTTTTTTTTTAAAAAATGATATTTTTGCGCCCAGTTTTTTATTTTCCCAAGGGTAACAGAAGAAATAGGACAAATTGCACAATAACTCTTAGGGTCCAGAGTACGCTGATACCCCATGTGGGAGTAAACTACTGTTTGGGCGCATGGCAGAGCTCAGAAGGGAAGGAGCACCGTTTGACTTTCTCAACGCAGAATTGGCTGGAATTGAGATCAGACGTCATGTCACATTTGGAGAGCCCCTGATGTGCCTAAACAGCGGAAACCCCCCAATTCTAACTCCAACCCTAACCTCTACACACCCCTAACCCTAGTCCCAACCCTAACCACAAACGTAACCCTAACACACCCCTATCCCTAATCCCAACCATAACCCTAATACTAACTTTAGCGCCAACCCTAACCCTAACTTTTACCGCAACCCTAACCTTAACCATAACCCTAATGGGAAAATGGAAATAAATACATTTTTGTAATTTTATTATTTTTCCCTAACTAAGGGGGTGATAAAGGGGGTTTGATTTACTATTTATAGCGGGTTTTTATGATTGGCAGCTGTCACGCTAAAAGACGCTTTTTATTGCAAAAAATAGTTTTTGCATCACCACATTTTGAGAGCTATAATTTTTGCATATTTTGGCCCACAGAGTCATGTGAGGTCTTATTTTTTGCGGTACGAGTTGACGTTTTTATTGGTACCATTTTTGAGCACGTGACATTTTTTGATCGCTTTTTATTTCGATTTTTGGGAGGTTAGAATGAACAAAAATCAGCAATTCATGAATTTCTTTTGGGGGAGGCATTTATACCGTTCCGCGTGTGGTAAAATTGATAAAGCAGTTTTATTCTTCGGGTCAGTACGATTACGGCGATACCTCATTTATATCGTTTTTTTATGTTTTGGCGCTTTTATAGAATAAAAACAATTTTATAGAAAAAATAATTATTTTTGCATCGCTTTATTCTGCGAGCTATAACTTTTTTATTTTTTCGCTCATGATGCTGTGTGATGGCTCGTTTTTTGCGGGACAAGATGACGTTTTCAGCGGTGCTATGTTTATTTATATCCGTCTTTTTGATCGCGTGTTATTCCACTTTTTGTTCAGCGGTATGATGATAAAGCACTGATTTTTTGCTTTGTTTTTATTTTTTTTTTTAAGGGGTTCACTAAAGGGGTTAACTAGTGGGACAGTTTTATAGGGGGGGTCGTTACGGACGCGGCGATACCAAATATGTGTACTTTTATTGTTTTATTTTTTTTTTACAGGAAAAAATGAATTTATTGGGGAATATTTTTTTTTTTTTTACTTATTTTGGTATTTTTTTTTTTACACGTTTATTTTTATTTTTTTTTACTTTTTTACATTGTCCCAGGGTGGGACATCACTGTAAAATGTGAGATCGCTGGTCTCACAGTGTGCACAGCACTCTGTGAGACCAGCGATCTCACAGGCAGCGCTGCAGCTTCTCAGTGCCTGCTCTCAGCAGGCACTGAGGAAGCCGCCTCCCTCCAGGACCCCGGCGCCATCTTGGATCCGGGTCCTGGGAGGGAGGAAGCCCTCAGAATAGCGCGATCACATCGCGCTGTTCTGAGTGTTTCAGGGGGGCGCGCAGGGAGCGCTCTCCTGCGCGATGCCCCCTGTGCCCCCAGTACACCGCGATCATGTTTGATCGCGGTGTGCAAGGGGTTAATGTGCGGGAGCGGTCCGTGACCGCTCCTGGCACACAGTCCGGGTGTCAGCTGTGATAATCAGCTGACACCCGGCGGGGATCAGCTGCGCTCCCCCAGGAGCGCAGCTGATCGCTATGACGTACTATCCCGTCCATGGTCAGATTGTCACGGGTTT
>JARQOD010000001.1:541806676-541904738 GCA_033576555.1 Oophaga sylvatica
CACCATCGAACGTCCAGCTACCCCAGCATAAACCCCCATTGGATTCTACTCCCACAAGCATAAACCCCCATCAGAAGCCCCTTCCCCCAAGCATAAACCTCACCAGATGGCACCTCTAACCCGACTATAAACCCCTACCAGTCGAGAGTCTACCCAAAAAACAATCCCCCCTTTCAAGTCACAACAGATGCAGACGGGCCCTCCCCGAGCACAAGCCCCCACCAGATACCCCCTCACCCAAGCATCAAGTCCCCAAGCCACTCACACACCAAAACTGTGCATTAACCCCCAGGGAGGACACACAGACCCCACAAGCGTGCATAACCCCCTAGGAGCACACACAGAATCCACAAGCGTGCATGAAACCCCTAGGAGGACACACAGACCCCACAATCGTGCATTGAACCCCTAGGAACACACACAGACCCCACAAGCGTGCATTAAACCCCCTAGGAGGACACACAGACCCCACAAGCGTGCAGTAAACCCCTAGGAGCACACACAGACCCCACAAGCGTGCAGTAAACCCCCTAGGACACACAGACCCCACAAGCGTGCTGTAAACCCCCTAGGAGCACACACAGACCCCACAAGCGGGCATTGAACCACTAGGAGCACACACAGACCCCACAAGCGTGCAGTAAATCCCTAAAAGCACACACAGACCCCACAAGCGTCCACAAGCATGCATTAAACCCTCTAGGACACACAGACCCCACAATCGTGCATTGAACCCCTAGGAGCACACACAGACCCCACAAGTGTGCATTGAACCTCTAGGAGGACACACAGACCCCACAAGCGTGCATTAAACCCCCTAGGAGGACACACAGACCCCACAAGCATGCAGTAAACCCCTAGGAGCACACACAGACCCCACAAGCGTGCAGTAAACCCCCTAGGAGGACACACAGACCCCACAAGGGTGCAGTAAACCCCCTAGGAGGACACACAGACCCCACAAGGGTGCAGTAAACCCCCTAGGAGCACACACAGACCCCACAAGCGTGCAGAAAACCCCTAGGAGCACACACAGACCCCACAATCATTCATTGAACCCCTAGGAGCACACACAGACCCCACAAGCGTGCATTAAACCCCTAGGAGGACACACAGACCCCACAAGCGTGCATTGAACCCCTAGGACACACAGACCCCACAAGTGTGCAGTAAACCCCTAGCACAAAGACCCCACAAGGGTGCAGTAAACCCCCTAGGAGCACACACAGACCCCACAAGTGTGCATTGAACCTCTAGGAGGACACACAGACCCCACAAGCGTGCATTAAACCCCCTAGGAGGACACACAGACCCCACAAGGGTGCAGTAAACCCCCTAGGAGGACACACAGACCCCACAAGGGTGCAGTAAACCCCCTAGGAGCACACACAGACCCGACAAGCGTGCTTTGAACCCCTAGGAGCACACACAGACCCACAAGCGTGCAGTAAACCCCTAGGAGCACACACAGACCCCACAACGTGCAGTAAACCCCTAGGAGCACACACAGACCCCACAATCATGCATTGAACCCCTAGGAGCACACACAGACCCCACAAGCGTGCATTGAACCCCTAGGAGGACACACAGACCCCACAAGCGTGCATTGAACCCCTAGGAGGACACATAGACCCCACAAGTGTGCAGTAAACCCCTAGGAGAACACACAGACACCACAAGTGTGCAGTAAACCCCCTAGGACACAGACCCCACAAGCGTGCAGTAAACCCCCTAGGACACAGACCCCACAAGCGTGCAGTAAACCCCCTAGGAGGACACACAGACCCCACAAGGGTGCAGTAAACCCCCTAGGAGGACACACAGACCCCACAAGGGTGCAGTAAACCCCTAGGAGGACACACAGACCCCAAAAGTGTGCAGTAAACCCCCTAGGAGGACACACAGACCCCACAAGGGTGCAGTAAACCCCCTAGGAGGACACACAGACCCCACAAGGGTGCAGTAAACCCCCTAGGAGGACACAGACCCCACAAGCGTGCATAACCCCCTAGGAGCACACACAGAATCCACAAGCGTGCATTAAACCCCTAGGACGACACACAGACCCCACAATCGTGCATTGAACCCCTAGGAGCACACACAGAATCCACAAGCGTGCATGAAACCCCTAGGAGGACACACAGACCCCACAATCGTGCATTGAACCCTAGGAACACACACAGACCCCACAAGCGTGCATTAAACCCCCTAGGAGGACACACAGACCCCACAAGCGTGCAGTAAACCCCTAGGAGCACACACAGACCCCACAAGCGTGCAGTAAACCCCCTAGGACACACAGACCCCACAAGCGTGCTGTAAACCCCCTAGGAGCACACACAGACCCCACAAGCGGGCATTGAACCACTAGGAGCACACACAGACCCCACAAGCGTGCAGTAAATCCCTAAAAGCACACACAGACCCCACAAGCGTCCACAAGCATGCATTAAACCCTCTAGGACACACAGACCCCACAATCGTGCATTGAACCCCTAGGAGCACACACAGACCCCACAAGTGTGCATTGAACTTCTAGGAGGATACACAGACCCCACAAGCGTGCATTAAACCCCCTAGGACACACAGACCCCACAAGCGTGCATTAAACCCCCTAGGAGGACACACAGACCCCACAAGCGTGCATTAAACCCCCTAGGAGGACACACAGACCCCACAAGCGTGCAATAAACCCCCTAGGAGGACACACAGACCCCACAAGGGTACAGTAAACCCCCTAGGAGGACACACAGACCCCACAAGGGTGCAGTAAACCCCCTAGGAGCACACACAGACCCCACAAGCGTGCAGAAAACCCCTAGGAGCACACACAGACCCCACAATCATTCATTGAACCCCTAGGAGCACACAGACCCCACAAGCGTGCAGCAAACCCCTAGGAGCACACACAGACCCCACAATCATTCATTGAACCCCCTAGGAGCACACACAGACCCCACAAGCGTGCATTAAACCCCTAGGAGGACACACAGACCCACAAGCGTGCATTGAACCCCTATGTAAGGTTCTGTGTATATGTTTCTGAAACTCAGTTTGTTCGTCAGCCATTTTACTTTCTGTCTTGCTGCAGCTATCTTGCCCTCAGTCAAAATGGAGTTTCCAGCTTGCATGTTCCCGCCCTGATTCTCTCCTTTTGCTTCTTAAGCAGCCACAGCTGAGCAATCAGTGCTTCAGAATCTAGCCTGCAGTGAACCTGTGACTTGACTTGACTCCTGTAAGCCTTGGACCTTGTACTCCAGCTATTCCTACTGAGGAACTCTGAAGCACTTGTGGACTCTGAACCCTGCTCTTTGAAAGACCCACGTTTGCATGGACTCACGGTAACAGAGAAGAAGATCCTGAATCTATTGTGAGAGTGATTGCTGAGCTTAGATTACTCTGGCCTGCTGTGTCTCCTGCTTCTGTGTCCGCAAACTGTGTGACTATATTTTGCCAACTTGTATGAAGTAATACAGGACTTTCTATATCAAACCTGTGTCTCATGTATGTTCATCGCACCCAAGCACAAGACGCTATATGAACTGTACTACATACATTACAAGATTCTGAAGCCAAACGTTAGTGTCTGCTGGGTCTGGAAAGGCTGTGTCTGCTGTAACTGTGGATATCAGACGTCCGGTTGTACTTTCTGTGATGACAGTGGTTGTGACTTCTCACAACCATTCCAGGTGAGCAATTCCCTTAAGTTTTTTCTTTCTGCAAGTGTTACCACAGGTAAACACTTGTTCTTTTTTCTTTTTTGTCTGCTGTAACTCTGGATATCAGATGTCTGGTTGAACTTTCTGTGATGATAGTGGTTGTGACTTCTCACAACCATTCCAGGTGAGCAGTTCCCTTAATTTTTTTTTTCTCTGCAAGTGTTACCACAGGTAAACACTATTGTTTTTTTTTTTTTTTTCCTCTCCTCTTTTTCCAGTAATCCTGTCTTAAAAGATCTGGAAAATGGAGGCCCGCATAAAGGAACTTTGCGGACTGACTGATAATATCCTTGCAGATTTGCAGAATATAAAGACCCGTTTTACAAATCTACAGGACCTCAATAATCACAATTTGCAAGTGGTTGGACAGACTACCCAGGATTTGCGAGCCAGGATTGAGGTTCTAGAGGGGCGAGTCCAGGCTCCTGCCGTAGCCCCGAGTTCTGGGATTCCCAAGTTGCCCCCTTTTCGTTTTGGCGGTGAACGTGAGAAATTCAGGGGATTTATTAATCAATGCAATCTTTTTTTTCTGCACATGCTTCACAATTTCCCACTGAACGATCTAAGGTGCTTACTATAATTATGTTGCTTACCAACAAGGCTTTGATGTGGGCAAACCCTCTGATTGAGACTGAGGATGATTGTTTGAATCACCTTGATGATTTTATTTCAGCCATGGGGCAGGTGTTTGATGACCCCAATCGAGGTGCAACAGCTGAAGCAGCCATGTTAGCTTTGCGCCAAGGTAAGCACTCGGTAGCTGAATATGCCTTGGATTTCAGGAGATGGGCCCTTGATACCACCTGGGACAGTTCCGCCAAAAAATCTATTTTTCGAAAGGGGTTATCTCCACTGATTAAGGATGAACTTGCTCGTGCCGACCCTCCCACTGCGTTAGGTGACTTTATTAACTACTGCATCCGTATTGATACTCGTCTGACTGAACGCAGGCAAGAGAGATGGTTCGAAAGCAATCGCACTAACCTTTTCCTACCTTCCTCTCCAGCTAAGGAACCTTTGAGTAGGATTACACGGGAACCTGAACCCATGCAGGTAGACTCTTTACAACGACGGGTTAGTGATGCACGCAAGGAACATCGTTTTAAGGAGAATCTATGTTTCTATTGTGGTAAGTCAGGGCACTTCATTATAAACTGCCCCAGCCGTTCTCGTAAGACTACTGCAGCACTCATTCATTGTGAGTGTTGCGAGAGGGGATCTGTCAGGTCCGAGCCTCAGGCTCCAGAGAGATCTGCAGCAACAGATCTTGATTTCTCGGACTTAAACTCTGTTACCTCTGAGGACGTTGACTGTGTAAACGCTGCCATTTTTCAAGTTTCCTCAGCGGTGTCCCAGCTGAGTTGTAAGAAAAACAATTCTCATTGCTTTTTTTCCATCAAACTCTGGGTTGACTCAGCTTGGGTGTCTAGCTCTGCTATGATCGACTCAGGGGCAAGTGGAAATTTTATGGATGTCTCCTTTGCTCTGAAACAGGGGATACGTTCAGTGAAGAAGGCTACTCCAGTACAAATGGAAACTGTGGATGGCTCCCTGCTGACCTCTGGACCAGTGGATCAGGAAACAGAGCCTTTGAAGGTTCTTATGGGTAAAGATCATCAAGAGAAACTGTCCTTTATGCTTATCTCTTCTCCCCACTTTCCCATTATTCTAGGGCTACCATGGCTGCAGGCTCAGAATCCTACCATTAACTGGGAGACCAAGGAATTACACTTTCCAGAGAAACAGATGAGTCCAAAAGTTTCAGCTTGCTCTGTTCCTAAAGGAACCATGTCAGTCCCTGAACTACCAGCTGTATACCAGGACTATGTGGATTTATGTGACAAGAAGAACGCTGACCAGCTTCCTCCTCACCGTCCATATGATTGTCCAATTGAATTATTGCCTGGAGCAGAGATACCTTTTGGTAAGATCTACCCCCTGGCGGGGCCCGAGTTAAAGGCTTTAAAGGATTACATAGACGAAAATCTAGCCAAGGGCTTCATACGCCCCTCTTCATCTCCTGCAGGTGCACCCATCTTCTTTGTAAAGAAGAAAGATGGATCTCTGAGACCATGCGTAGACTATAGGGAACTCAATAAGGTTACTATTAGAAACCGTTATCCATTGCCTTTAATCCCTGAGTTATTGGAGAGAGTGCGACATGCCAAAATTTTTTCTAAACTAGATCTTCGTGGGGCCTATAACTTAGTCCGTATTAGACCTGGGGATGAATGGAAGACTGCATTCAGGTCACGCTATGGACACTTTGAATATCTAGTTATGCCTTTTGGTCTGAGTACCGCCCCAGCCACTTTCCAACACTTGGTGAATGACATCTTCAGGGATCTCCTAGATACATTCGTGGTAATTTATTTGGATGATATTCTAATTTTTTCTAACTCCACAGAGGAACATCATGGACATGTGAGAATGGTCTTGGAACGTCTAAGACAAAATCATCTTTACATCAAACTTGAAAAGTGTGAATTCCATAGGACCGAAATTCAATTTCTGGGGTATGTACTGTCTACACAAGGAATTAGTATGGATGGAAGCAAAACCCAAGCCATCAAGGATTGGCCAAGTCCTAGAAATGTGAAGGAGGTACAGCGCTTCATGGGGTTTGCCAACTTCTATAGACGTTTCATTAGAAATTTCTCTGAGGTAGTGTCACCTATCACCCAACTTACCCGGAAAGAGTCTAAGTTCTCCTGGACTCCCCAAGCCCAGGAAGCATTCTCCCGTCTAAAAGATAAATTTACCACTGCACCTATCCTAGTACATCCCAACCCCGAGCTTGCCTTCATAATAGAGGTGGATGCTTCAGACTGTGCCGTTGGAGCTATACTCTCTCAGAGAACAGGTGAGAAGAATGTCTTGCATCCCTGTGCCTTCTTTTCCCAGCAGTTGTCTTCGGCTGAGAGGAACTACGATGTGGGCAATAGAGAGTTGTTGGCCATTATTGCCGCCTTCAAAGAATGGAGACACCTTCTTCAGGGAGCTGCACAGCAAATAGTCGTCCTGACAGACCATCGTAACCTTGAGTTTATCAGGTCGGTAAGTGCCTGACTCCTCGCCAGGCTCGCTGGAATCTTTTCTTAAACCAATTTAATTTTATCATTTCTTATAGACCAGGATCGCGCAATGGAAAGGCTGATGCACTCTCTAGGATTTACTCAGCAGAGACACGTCCAATTACTCCTCCTAAGACTATTCTTCCTGACTCTAGATTCCTAGGAGTAATTCATAATCAAGACCTACTTAAGGACATCAAGGAAGCATACCATGCGGATTCCTTTTTGGCACAACCCCCAAGGGACGTAAGTCTTGTCTTTAAGAATGGTGTGTGGATTCAGGGACAACGCCTGTATATTCCTGAAACAGTCAGATTGAGAGTATTGCAACTCATTAACGATTCCAAGATAGCTGGGCATAGAGGAATTCTTAAGACACAGGAATTTCTTTCTCGTTTCTTTTGGTGGCCCACTTGCAGGAAGGATGTTTTAAACTATGTCACTTCATGTGAAGTCTGTGCAAGATGCAAAACACCTCGCTCCTCACCAACTGGTCTGTTACAGCCTCTTCCCACCCCGTCCCGCCCGTGGGGATCCATTTCTATGGACTTCATTGTGGAGTTGTCATGTGTGCATTGCCACGAAGATCGTCGCGGTTGCACATTTTGACTTCTCACAGCTGAGCTGCTGTTTCTTTGTGTTTGGCAGCTAGGGAGTTAATTCTGTCTGTGCTCGGTGCTGGGACTGGGTGCAGTTTCTCCCGGCTGCAATTGATTATTTGTTGATTGGTTTCCTTTAAATTCCTGGTTGTCTGCTTGGGGAGTTGCCAGTGAAACCTTCATGCAGACCACAGATAGGAATGAATCTGTATAGACTTTAGTTGTGAGCTCCTTAGTTGTTCTAAGCTCAACTTGGTTAGAGTTTATTTCCCAGACCATTTATGTTCCTTTGGTGTTTGAGTGTGTATGCAAGCGAGTGTTATCCTGTCTGTCTTATATGTCTAATCTGTGTATTTAGCTAAGATCAGCCCATATCCCTTTGGTAGTAGTCAGGATCCTTCTTAGGACTGATTACAGGGTTCAGGGTCTGATAGGAGACAGGGTTAGGTTGGAGACTTGGACCTCTGAACCATTATCAGTACCTCCAAGGTGAGGGATTAGTTAGGACCCCAGTTTAGGGTCAGGTTAGATCCCGGTCCACCTCTTTCCTGTTTCAGCTCATCAAGTCCTCAAGATTAACCCTGGTTCAGCAGATATCGTGTCAGGTAAATCTATTCTATACTTACATGCTGATGTTGCTATACTAGTTGTTGTATAGAGTATTGTTCCTGTATTAATAGTTTACTGACATTGTATACATATCATTAGACAGCGTGACATTTTCACTGGCCATAAAAAATTATCTCCAGTTACCATGGATCCAGTAGCCCAGCTGGCTCTGCAGTTGCAGGGATTATCCATGGAGCTGACGGACATTAAGTCCAAAGTTTTGTCTCCCCTGGAGCAAACCAGAGTTGAACCTAAGGTTGCTCTCCCGGACAGGTTCACTGGTGGGCGAGACAAATTTTTTCACCTTCCGGGAGGCATGTAAATTGTATTTTCGGCTTCGGCCTCGATCATCAGGGAGTGAGGAGCAGAGAGTGGGAATTATCTCACTTCTGCAAGGGAACCCTCAATCCTGGGCATTTTCCCTTCCTCCGGGATCCCCGGCTCTACTGTCTGTAGATCAATTTTTTACTGCCCTGGGATTGGTATATGATGACCCAGATCGGGTCTCTCTTGCTAAGACAAAATTACGTAAGATACAGCAGGGAGATCGTCCGGCAGAGGAATTTGCTTCTGAGTTTCGTAGATGGGCCACAGATACTCAGTGGAATGACCCAGCTCTTAGGAGCCAGTTTTGTCATGGGCTTTCTGATAAATTAAAAGACGTTTTGGCTCAGTATGAGTCTCCTCCTTCTCTGGAGGCTGCTATGGCCTTAGCTATCCGTACTGATAGACGGCTTCGGGAGAGGGGTGAGGTAACCCCACTCCCTGTTGTTTCTCCACCTACCACTAAAGTCCCTTATGTTGAGGTTCCCCTTGTCTGTTCGGATGAGCCTATGCAGTTGGGAGGGACATCATTTCGTAGGAGGGGATTGGCGGTACGCCGCAGGACTAGAAGATGTTTTTTCTGCGGGAAAGAGGGACATTTTGTTGGAGAATGTCCATCCCGTGCCTTGTTGAGCCAAAAGTCGCCGGTAAACTGTTAATCCCAGGTTGTGTGGTGGACGACAACCTGGAGTATGTATTTCATCCGCCAGTTCTTCTCAGTTCCTTGTACCAGTGGAGGTGGTAGTTGGTACGAGAGTGGAGAGATTGTCTGTTCTTCTTGATAGTGGTTCCGGGGCTAATCTGGTTGACACTCAGTTTGCTCAGGCTCAAGGTATGCATCTGAGTGTATTGGTCAAACCGATCCCTATATTCTCCATTGACTCCAGGCCTCTCGGCCAAGGTAGCTTTGTTCATGAGGTTCATAACATTGACCTTCGGGTAGGGGCAATACATAGGGAACAATTATCTTGTTATGTGTTGGAGGGTCTACCTACTCCCATTGTGTTGGGACTTCCTTGGTTGGTTAAACATAACCCTGTGATTAATTGGCAGTCCAGAGAAATAAGCCAATGGGGTGAGTTTTGCAAAAGCAACTGCATGAACAGTCATCAGTGCGGTCGTGCCTAGTACATTGCCTCCTTTTTTGGAGGATTTTGGGGATGTTTTCTCTGAGGAGGGGTGTCAGGAGTTGCTTCCTCATCGCGTGTATGACTGCTCTATTAATCTCCTTCCTGATGCTAAGTTGCCTAAAGCTAGGTTGTATAATCTTTCTGGTCCTGAGAGGCAGGCTATGAAAGATTATATTTCTGAAAGTCTGGCCAAAGGGCATATTAGACCTTAATCTTCCCCAGTAGCCGCGGGGTTCTTCTTTGTGAAGAAGAAAGATGGAGGCCTACGCCCTTGCTTGGATTTCCGCGAACTTAATCGGATTACTGTTCGAGATCCGTATCCACTCCCTCTTATTCCTGATCTCTTCAATCAAATTGTTGGCGCCAAATGGTTTTCTAAATTGGATCTCAGGGGGGCGTATAATCTGATTAGGATAAAAGAGGGGGATGAGTGGAAAACGGCGTTTAACACGCCGGAGGGACATTATGAGAACCTAGTCATGCCTTTTGGTCTGACTACTGCACCAGCAGTATTCCAACATTTTGTTAATGACATTTTTCGTCACCTTGTGGGGCTGTTTGTGGTTGTATATTTGGACGACATTTTAATTTACTCGCCAGATCTTGTGTCTCATCAGGAGCATGTGAGACAGGTGTTGCAGATCTTGCGAGACAATAAATTATACGCCAAACTGGAGAAGTGTGTATTTGCCGTACAGGAACTTCAGTTTTTGGGTTTTTTGGTGTCAGCTTCCGGTTTCCGTATGGACCCTGAAAAGGTGAGAGCAGTGCTTGAATGGGATCAGCCAGGGGATCTTAAGGCTCTGCAGCGTTTTTTGGGGTTTGCTAACTACTACCGGAAATTTATTTGTAATTTCTCATCTGTCGTCAAACCTCTCACTGACATGACAAGAAAAGGGACGGATTTTTCTAAATGGTCGGATAAAGCTTGCCAAGCCTTTTCCTCTTTGAAAAAATGTTTTGCTTCGGCACCCGTTCTCATCCAACCAGATGCATCTCAGCCGTTCATTGTGGAGGTGGATGCGTCTGACGTAGGGGTGGGTGCTATATTGTCCCAGGGTCCGTCCCCTGGTAAATGGCATCCGTGCGCTTTCTTTTCTAAGAAATTGTCGTCCGCCGAAAGGAATTATATCGGCAATAGGGAACTTTTGGCCATTAAGTTAGCTTTTGAAGAATGGCGTCACTTTTTGGAGGGGCAGTCCACCCGGTTACCGTTATTACTGATCACAAGAACCTGTTGTATTTGGAATCCGCTAAGCGTCTGAATTCCAGACAAGCTCGATGGTCGTTGTTTTTTACCAGGTTTAATTTTGTCGTCACTTATCGCCCGGGGTCTAAGAATGTAAAGGCTGATGCCTTGTCTCGCAGTTTCCTAGGGCCGGGAAAACGGATGACCCGAGTCCTATCCTTCAGGAGGGGGTGGTAGTGTCGGCTGTATTTTCTGAGCTTGAGGAGGAGGTGTTAGAGGCTCAGGGGGACGCCCCTGCAGGACCTCCAGGGAGACTGTTTGTCCCAAATCTGTTGAGACAAAAGGTTATTGAGGCACATCATAATTCTGCTCTAGCAGGACGTCCAGGGAGTAAGGCTACTTTAGATCTCCTTTCTCGCCGGTTTTGGTGGCCTAATGCTAATAAAGATGTTATAACTTTTGTCGCGTCATGTGGGGTGTGTGCTCGCTCTAAAACCCCTCATACCCGTCCGTCTGGGACCCTTTTACCCTTGAAACTTCCGGAGCGTCCATGGACTCATTTATCTATGGACTTCATTACGGACCTTCCTCCGTCGTCAGGGAATACTGTCATACTGGTGGTTGTTGACAGGTTCAGTAAGAGGGCACATTTCGTTGCTCTTCCTGCACTCCCTAATGCTAAAACTCTGGCGCAGGTGTTCATTAGGGAGATCGTTAGACTTCATGGGTTGCCTTCTGATGTGGTGTCAGATAGGGGGTCTCAGTTTGTGTCCAAATTTTGGAGGGCATTTTGTTTACGTCGGGGGATGCAATTGTCATTTTCCTCGGCTTTTCATCCGCAGACCAATGGTCAGACAGAGCGTCTGAATCAGAGCTTAGAGACATATCTCCGGTGTTTTGTCTCAGAGAACCAAGAGGACTGGTCTTCTTTCTTGCCTCTGGCAGAGTTCGCTCTTAACAACAGGCGGAGCGAGTCCACTGGTAAGTCCCCGTTTTTTGGGCATATGGTTTTCATCCCCAGTTTTGTACTTTCAATGGGGGGGGCCCTTGGAGGAGCGTTTCTCGTCGTCACTTGCTTCTGTGTGGAGAGGTGTATTGAATAATCTGAGTGCGATGGGGAACCGTTACAAACGTATGGCTGATAGGAGGAGAGTTTCTGGTCCAGATCTGAATGTGAACGATCTGGTATGGTTGTCTACCAGGAATATAAAACTTAAAGTGCCCTCCTGGAAACTGGGTCCCAGATTCATCGGGCCGTACAGGATCAGTTCCATAATTAATCCTGTGGCATTTCGTCTGGACCTCCCTCCTACGTTTAAAATTCATAATGTGTTCCACAAGTCATTACTTAAAAGGTATGTGGCACCAGTCATACCGTCACCTCTACCTCCTCCTCCTGTGTTGGTCAATGGTAACTTGGAATTTCAAGTATCAAAGATCATTGACTCACGTCTGAATCGCCGGTCCCTTCAGTACTTGGTGCATTGGAAGGGGTATGGTCCAGAGGAGAGGACGTGGGTCCCTGCGTCTGATGTTAACGCAGATCGTTTGGTTCGGACCTTCCACAGAACTCACCCGGGCAGGCCTGGCCCTGAGGGTCCGGAGGCCCCTCGTAGAAGGGGGGGTACTGTCATGTGTGCATTGCCACGAAGATCGTCGCGGTTGCACATTTTGACTTCTCACAGCTGAGCTGCTGTTTCTTTGTGTTTGGCAGCTAGGGAGTTAATTCTGTCTGTGCTCGGTGCTGGGACTGGGTGCAGTTTCTCCCGGCTGCAATTGATTATTTGTTGATTGGTTTCCTTTAAATTCCTGGTTGTCTGCTTGGGGAGTTGCCAGTGAAACCTTCATGCAGACCACAGATAGGAATGAATCTGTATAGACTTTAGTTGTGAGCTCCTTAGTTGTTCTAAGCTCAACTTGGTTAGAGTTTATTTCCCAGACCATTTATGTTCCTTTGGTGTTTGAGTGTGTATGCAAGCGAGTGTTATCCTGTCTGTCTTATATGTCTAATCTGTGTATTTAGCTAAGATCAGCCCATATCCCTTTGGTAGTAGTCAGGATCCTTCTTAGGACTGATTACAGGGTTCAGGGTCTGATAGGAGACAGGGTTAGGTTGGAGACTTGGACCTCTGAACCATTATCAGTACCTCCAAGGTGAGGGATTAGTTAGGACCCCAGTTTAAGGTCAGGTTAGATCCCGGTCCACCTCTTTCCTGTTTCAGCTCATCAAGTCCTCAAGATTAACCCTGGTTCAGCAGATATCGTGTCAGGTAAATCTATTCTATACTTACATGCTGATGTTGCTATACTAGTTGTTGTATAGAGTGTTGTTCCTGTATTAATAGTTTACTGACATTGTATACATATCATTAGACAGCGTGACAGGAGTTACCAACCTCTCAGGGGAAGAACACCATTCTAGTGGTGGTTGACCGTCTAACAAAGGCAGCTCATTTTATCCCTTGTGTCGGCTTACCCACTGCAAAACAGACATCAGATTTGATGATTAAAGATGTGTTTCGCTTACATGGAGTACCGGATGAGGTTATTTCAGATCGAGGGGTGCAATTCACTTCTAGGTTTTGGCAAAATTTCTGTGCAGCATTGGACATTAAAGTAAACCTTTCTTCTGCTTTTCATCCCCAGACTAATGGACAGACCGAACGAACCAATCAAACCCTGGAGCAGTATCTCCGCTGCTTTATCTGCCACCTACAGGATGATTGGGTGGATCTACTTCCATTAGCTGAGTTCTCGTATAACAACTCTCAGAGTGCCTCCACTAAGCAGTCTCCTTTTTACTCTAATCTAGGTTATCATCCTAACATTCTACCACGATTTCCCATAGAAACGCCTTTACCAGCAGTGGCTGAAAGAATCACGTCTTTACAGAAGAATATGGATCTTCTAAAGGAAAATCTGGAATCGGCTCAGGAAAGGTATAAGAAAGCAGCAGATAAATTTCGTAAACCTGCACCAGCTTTCAAGGTAGGAGACTTGGTCTGGCTGTCAACCAGAAATCTTAAGTTAAGGATTCCATCGTCTAAGTTGGGACATAAGTACATTGGACCCTATAAAATCAGTAAAATTATAAGTGCCGTTGCTTGTCGTCTTCAACTGCCCAGAACTATGAGAATCCACCCTGTCTTTCATGTATCCCTACTAAAGGCTGCGACACTCAATACGTTTCCTGGACGTTCTTCTCCTTGCCCTGACCCAGTGCTAGTCGATGGTCAGGAAGAATTTGTGGTGGAAAGGATTTTAGATTCCAGGTTGTATAGAAATCAGTTACAATATCTGATTAAATGGCAGGGCTACCCAGTGGAGGACAACTCATGGGAACCAGTCAATAACGTTAATGCTCCTCGCTTGCTCCGTCAGTTTCATCCGAGGTACCCACACAAGCCTGGTCTGAGGTCATCCGGAGGTTGTCCCTAAGGGGGGAGTAATGTAAGGTTCTGTGTATATGTTTCTGAAACTCAGTTTGTTCGTCAGCCATTTTACTTTCTGTCTTGCTGCAGCTATCTTGCCCTCAGTCAAAATGGAGTTTCCAGCTTGCATGTTCCCGCCCTGATTCTCTCCTTTTG
Source organism: Oophaga sylvatica (assembly GCA_033576555.1). Classification (NCBI taxonomy): domain Eukaryota; kingdom Metazoa; phylum Chordata; class Amphibia; order Anura; family Dendrobatidae; genus Oophaga; species Oophaga sylvatica. The sequence goes on from JARQOD010000001.1 coordinate 541,820,908, forward strand.
CTTCTTAAGCAGCCACAGCTGAGCAATCAGTGCTTCAGAATCTAGCCTGCAGTGAACCTGTGACTTGACTCCTGTAAGCCTTGGACCTTGTACTCCAGCTATTCCTACTGAGGAACTCTGAAGCACTTGTGGACTCTGAACCCTGCTCTTTGAAAGACCCACGTTTCATGGACTCACGGTAACAGAGAAGAAGATCCTGAATCTATTGTGAGAGTGATTGCTGAGCTTAGATTACTCTGGCTGCTGTTCCCTGCTTCTGTGTTCGCAAACTGTGTGACTATATTTTGCCAACTTGTATGAAGTAATACAGGACTTTCTATATCAAACCTGTGTCTCATGTATGTTCATCGCACGCAAGCACAAGACGCTATATGAACTGTACTACATACATTACACCCTAGGACACACAGACCCCACAAGTGTGCAGTAAACCCCTAGGAGCACAAAGACCCCACAAGGGTGCAGTAAACCCCCTAGGAGCACACACAGACCCCACAAGTGTGCATTAAACCTCTAGGAGGACACACAGACCCCACAAGCGTGCATTAAACCCCTAGGAGGACACACAGTCCCCACAAGCATTCAGTAAACCCCTAGGAGCACACACAGACCCCACAAGCGTGCAGTAAACCCCCTAGGAGGACACACAGACCCCACAAGGTGCAGTAAACCCCCTAGGAGCACACACAGACCTGACAAGCGTGCTTGAACCCCTAGGAGCACACACAGACCCCACAAGCGTGCAGTAAACCCCTAGGAGCACACACAGACCCACAAGCGTGCAGTAAACCCCTAGGAGCACACACAGACCCCACAATCATGCATTGAACCCCTAGGAGCACACACAGACCCCACAAGCGTGCATTGAACCCCTAGAGGACACACAGACCCCACAAGCGTGCATTGAACCTCTAGGAGGACACATAGACCCCACAAGTGTGCAGTAAACCCCTAGGAGCACACACAGACACCACAAGTGTGCATTGAACCTCTAGGAGGACACACAGACCCCACAAGTGTGCATTGAACCTCTAGGAGGACACACAGACCCCACAAGCGTGCATTAAACCCCTAGGAGGACACACAGACCCCACAAGCATGCAGTAAACCCCTAGGAGCACACACAGACCCCACAAGCGTGCAGTAAACCCCTAGGAGGACACACAGACCCCACAAGGGTGCAGTAAACCCCTAGGAGCACACACAGACCCGACAAGCGTGCTTTGAACCCCTAGGAGCACACACAGACCCCACAAGCGTGCAGTAAACCCCTAGGAGCACACACACAGACCCCACAAGCGTGCAGTAAACCCCTAGGAGCACACACAGACCCCACAATCATGCATTGAACCCCTAGGAGCACACACAGACCCCACAAGCGTGCATTGAACCCCTAGGAGGACACACAGACCCCACAAGCGTGCATTGAACCCCTAGGAGACACATAGACCCCACAAGTGTGCAGTAAACCCCTAGGAGCACACACAGACACCACAAGTGTGCAGTAAACCCCTAGGACACACAGACCCCACAAGCGTGCAGTAAACCCCTAGGACACACAGACCCCACAAGCGTGCAGTAAACCCCCTAGGAGACACACAGACCCCACAAGCGTGCAGTAAACCCCCTAGGAGGACACACAGACCCCACAAGGGTGCAGTAAACCCCCTAGGAGGACACACAGACCCCACAAGGGTGCAGTAAACCCCTAGGAGGACACACAGACCCCAAGGGTGCAGTAAACCCCCTAGGAGGACACACAGACCCCACAAGGGTGCAGTAAACCCCCTAGGAGACACAAGACCCCACAAGGGTGCAGTAAATCCCCTAGGAGGACACACAGACCCACAGGGTGCAGTAAACCCCCTAGGAGGACACACAGACCCCACAAGGGTGCAGTAAACCCCCTAGGAGGACACACAGACCCCACAAGGTGCAGTAAACCCCTAGGAGGCACACAGACCCCACAAGGGTGCAGTAAACCCCTAGGAGGACACACAGACCCACAAGGTGCAGTAAACCCCCTAGGAGGACACACAGACCCCACAAGCGTGCATAACCCCTAGGAGCACACACAGAATCCACAAGCGTGCATTAAACCCCTAGGACGACACACAGACCCCACAATCGTGCATTTAACCCCTAGGAGCACACACAGACCCCACAAGCGTGCATTTAACCCCTAGGACACACAGACCCCACAAGCGTGCATTGAACCCCTAGAAGACACACAGACCCCACAAGCGTGCAGTAAACCCCTAGGACACACAGACCCACAACGTGTCAGTAAACCCCTAGGAGCACACAGACCCCACAAGCGTGCAGTAAACCCCTAGGACACAAGACCCCACAAGCTGCAGTAACCTAGGACACACACCCCACAAGCGTGCAGTAAACCCCCTAGGACACACAGACCCCACAAGCGTGCAGTAAACCCCTAGGACACACAGACCCCACAAGCGTGCAGTAAACCCCTAGGACACACAGACCCCACAAGCGTGCAGTAAACCCCTAGGACACACAGACCCCACAAGCGTGCAGTAAACCCCCTAGGACACACAGACCCCACAAGCGTGCAGTAAACCCCTAGGACACACAGACCCCACAAGCGTGCAGTAAACCCCCTAGGACACACAGACCCCACAAGCGTGCAGTAAACCCCTAGGACACACAGACCCCACAAGCGTGCAGTAAACCCCCTAGGACACACAGACCCCACAAGTGTCCAGTAAACCCCTAGGAGCACACAGACCCCACAAGCGTGCAGTAAACCCCCTAGGACACACAGACCCCACAAGTGTCCAGTAAACCCTAGGAACAAGACCACAAGCGTGCAGTAAACCCCTAGAACACAGACCCACAAGCGTGCAGTAAACCCCCTAGGACACACAGACCCCACAAGCGTGCAGTAAACCCCCTAGGACACACAGACCCCACAAGCGTGCAGTAAACCCCCTAGGACACACAGACCCCACAAGCGTGCAGTAAACCCCCTAGGACACACAGACCCCACAAGCATGCAGTAAACCCCTAGGACACACAGACCCCACAAGCATGCAGTAAAACCCCCTAGGACACACAGACCCACAAGCAAAGCAGTAACCCCCTAGGACACACAGACCCACAAGTGTCCAGTAAACCCCTAGGAGCACACAGACCCACAAGCGTGCAGTAAACCCCCTAGGACACACAGACCCCACAAGCGTGCAGTAAACCCCCTAGGACACACAGACCTCACAATCGTGCATTGAACCCCTAGGACACACAGACCTCACAATCGTGCATTGAACCCCTAGGACACACAGACCTCACAATCGTGCATTGAACCCCTAGGAGGACACACAGACCCCACAGCCGTGCATTCACCCCCTCAAACCCCACTATACAGCCCCAAATATCAGGTCCCCTCAACCAAAAATCTAAGGAGACATCAACCCGTTAATGAATAAATCCTCCTCGGTGTCACTGAGGACTCTGACCTCTGATTTCCCTCCTGCAACTACAGACGCGGACATCAGACTGCAGAGACCAGTGTCTAATGGCGTCTTCTCTTCCTGGCTTTGGCAGAACAAGCCCCCTCCGGTATGACACGCCCCCGGAATCGACGTCACACCTGGAAGGAGCCCATACAGTCTAGCATTTACCTTCCGCTTTGTGCCCTTGACGCGGGTAACATGGCTGCTGCCACCAGATTCATCCAGAGGTTGAGGAACTGGGCTTCTGGGGTAATGTACAGCAAGGCTGGTGGCGTTGCTGCTTGTAGTGAGTGCTAGTGACTGTTCCAGGGGGCAAGTGACGTATGGGACTGTTCACGCTAATGCTGTCCAGCCATGCGCATATTCAGGCTTCCAGGCGCCATCACTTTTTTAAGATATCTTCTGTCCTTTTTAGCCTACTGAATATTAAACGTTGTTCTCCATACATTGCTTTTTTTCTCTTGTATTAGTCTTTCTTTTCTGTCTGCTTTTCCTTTTTTTTTTTTGCATAACTCTGGGTGGGGGCAGATTTCGGCATTATAGTAGGTAGTTTTCTGTCTGCAGATTTTCCAGTTCCAGGTTAAATGCAACTAATCTGGACATAAAGCAGCTCATGCTTCCGGCAGTTACCCGGCACGTCACCACTAGGACAGGAAGATTCCCCCAAACTGTAGCCTTGAGCTCTGTTCAGTCATGTGTAACAGCGACATGGAAGGTAAAGACGGTAGTAAGCCTTCTACCCATCTATGCCTTTCTTATGGTGGCTGAGTTGGAGTTTTTTAACTAATCCATGTTTGGTGTACATATATAGTAAAAAAGGAAAAGCCTTTTTTATTTTGTAATCTGTTGCTTACACGTTACCTCTTAAAGAGCGACTATCACCTCGTAGGAAACTTTGTTGTAAAAAAAATATATATTTATAGTTTGTGTAGATTTAAAATAATCATGTCTGTCAAATTTGGTGATTCTAGTTCTGTCACTTAAAGAAGGAAGATCAGAAGTCGGGACTCGCTGCTTTCTCTTTCAGTCTGGCTGAGGTGTCATTGTGTGGGGACACTGGCCTGTGCAGTTTGGAAAGTGGGGAGGTGCTGTTGTTTTTGTACTCAGTGTAAAGCTGTAATATGGATTCCTGTGTGTTGTAGAAGCACCAATTGTTGCAGCTTCTGAGTGCTGTGGCTGTCTGTGAGACTTTGATTAGCCCTTTGCTGCAGTATGCACTGTAGCATGTTATTACATGGCTGACCATATTTGTTTTGACTCCTGATTGAAGGGGCATTTCTGGAAAGGTCACATAGTCAGTCATCTCCCCAACTGTTGTGCTTGGAAGTGAATACATCGAAAACTAAACTTGCAGTAATCTTCCCCATGCAAGTTATTTAAATAGATGTAGTCATTAGTCATGGTGATGCTAGTTAGGCAAGGTTTTTCTCTGTATATTCCTGCAGTTCAACCTCTAAGATGCGGCAATCGCGTATCCCCCACACTTTCAACATTGGACCTCTATGTGCATCTGCTGGGTGCTTCCTACCACTGTTTTATGTTCTCCCCTGTGTCATTTGACTACTTCTTTATGACCTGTTTCTTTAGGGAGCGTTCAAAAATTGATTTGCATTAACTTGTCATATTTTTAAACCACAGCAAAATCTTCAAAAGAAATTACAGCTTCGTTATACAGAAGTTGCAAGCAGGTAAGTACATGAAATATAATAATTTTCCCATAGAGGGGAAATTGTAGTATATTTTATTGTCTTAGGGTATGTTCCCACGGTCAGTAAATGCTGCGGATTGGATGCTGCGTACATCGGCAACGTCCAACCCACAGCGTCCAGATGTTACAGCATGGTGGATGGGATTTCAAGAAATCTCATCTCCACTTTGTATGCACGGCCGCCTCTGGCTTCCCTGCGGAGACACACATACGGCACATCTTTCCAGACCGCAGCATGTCTATTTTGCAGAGCCGCGAGTCTCCGCAAGATACATGAACACATGCGGAATCACCTGCGCTCAAAAGCCGGCAGCGCTTTGGACGCAGCGGATATGTGCTGTGTTCAAAGCTTTTGCCATTTTCTGATCATGTGGACGTAGCCTAAGGCTGTGTTTCCACCGTCAGGAAACACAGCGCTTTGGACGGAGCGGAAGGTCCGCTCTGCCCAAAGCCCCGCCCCCTTGTGAACGCGAGGTGAATCCGGATGTGCTCATTGAACACATCCGGAATCACCGCAGGGCTACATAGGCCTGTGTTATTTCCCTTGCATCGATGGAGCATCGCCGTAAGGGAAAAGGACATGCTGCGATCTGAAAAGACGCGCAGCATGTCCGTTAACGCAGGTGTGCCGCCTGCTTGTTGTTACACATAGTGGAGAGGGGATTTCTTGAAATCCCCTCCACCATGCTGTAACATCTGGACGCTGCGTGTTTGAGGCTGAGCCAGCGCACAGCGTCAAACACGCAGCATTTACTGACGGAATCCGGATGGTGGAAACACAACCTTAGAATCTCACCTTCACAATTTGAAGATCTTTCACCAGTTTGGGCTTGTTATATTATTGTTATATTGGCCTCATTATGGAAAAGTGGCTGCAGAACTGAGTGAAATTTTATTTTTTTTTAAGATGTCTCTGTTGCAAAGTTGTTAGCTTGTAACGGTTATACTAAGAGGGCGCTTACAGATTAGTCTCTGGGAGGTGTACTTTTCTCCCTGCATGCGTTTGACCAATCATAAGGTGGCGGTCTTGTGTAATGGTGGGGGAAAAAATAAAGATACCCTCCTCCACACACAGGATAAAGTCAGAACAGGCTTTCTTCTGTGAGATGTACAATGACACACAGTGCTGCTCTCCTCCATGATATCCCTGCAAGCATCATCTACCATGATTACAAGTGGGGGATGGGAGAAGAGTAGGGCTGTGTGACATTGGGAACACTTTTGCATCTGCAGTTTTCATCCCACAGTACTCGGTGTGGAAGGGCTAGTAGAGAAGAGCTGACTGATTAAAACTACAAGATAAGTTTATAACGACCTACATCTCTTCTCTAACCCCTCTCCCCATTACGTTTACTGAAAGTTGCAGGAGTCGTATGTAACGACACAGCTCTGCTCTACTTTGCGCATTAGTTATCAGCAGTGAGATCACAGAGTAGAGTAGGGCTGTGTCATTACATGTTTTAAACCTTTTTTTTTTCCTTCTGCTTATGATTGTATTAAGTATCACACAGGGCAGAATGTAGATAAATGAATCTCTAAGCCCACTTTGTTTTAACATAAAGTACTATCTAAAGTTTATAAGTTAATCTGCAACAGAGAAGAAAATTTAAAAATCTTATTTAATATTCAACTCTACACCCAATATTCCATGATGTGTCAAGTTTAAAACTGCAAAACTGGTGTAACGTCCTTTTTAAATAAGTTGTTCCACAATGTATTACGTTTCCTCCATGACTAAAGCCCGGGTCTCACATAGCGATACACCAGCGATCCCGACAACGATCAGGATCGCTGGTGTGTCGCTACATGATCGCTGCTGAGCTGCCAGACAGGCAGCTCAGGCTGCGATCAGCACAGCAACACTGCGGGTAACATCGCTTAGTTACCCCCAGTGTACGTTAGATACCAGCGCCCTGATGCAGGGAGCTGGTAACCAAGGTACACGTCGTGTTTCCAGGCGCTGCGCGGTGCCTGGAAACCCACTGTGTACCTTGATTACCAGCTCCTTTCATCAGGGCGCTGGTATCCAATGTACACAGCGGGTTTCCAGGCACCGCCCCGCACCTGGAAACCCGCTGTGTACCTTGCTTACCAGCGGATCGCTTGTCTCCCGCCTGTCACACGCAGCGATGCGTTCTGGCCAGCGGGAGACCAGCGATCAAAAAAATGTCCAGGACATTCAGCGACGATCAGCGATACCCAGCAGGGGGGCTGAATGTCACACACAGCGATATCTGTTGTGAATGTGTTAGAAATGAGTTCTGAGCAGAAGCTCCCTCTGGTGGTTGCAGACAGTGCTGAACCATTTAGTGAAGATTGACAATCAGGAGTTACAGACTGGTCCTATATAAGGGAGGTTCCCTCCCATCAGGGTTGCCGGTGATCAATTGTTCTTGTCTCAACTGTGGTTCCTGGTTCACTTGGAAGCTTGCTGAATCTTGCCTCTTCTCCTGCTCTCAGATAAGACATTTTCTGTTTTTATTTTGTGCTTGCTTTTTGCATTGTTTCCTGCACTTTTGTGGAGGTCAGCCAGGTCCCCTCCGGGGGCTTGTGCTCCTCTCAGTTTGTCTGAGCCACTGTTGTTTGTTCATTTGCCTTTTCCAGTTTTTCTTCAGTGGCTGCGGCTTAGTTTTGTTACACCAGAGAACTAATTTAGGTGGTAGAGGTCGTGTGATCTCAGGTGTTTTTGCAATTAGTAGAGTTGGTATTTTTTAGGTTTTTTTGGATTGCAGTAAGTGTCCTTCCTATCCTTTTCTGTCAAGGAAGATTGGGCCCCAGCGTTTTGCTCATACTATTTTCTGTCTGTGTCTGTATTTCCTCTTGTCTAACCGCCATTACATGTTTGGGGGCTTCCTATGTTCTTTGGGGATCTGCTCCGGGGCAGATAGCTTTTCCTCTTTCTATCTTTAGGTGTAGTTAACCTCTCAGGCTGTGACGAGGTGTCTAGGACCAACGTAGGTACGCTCCACGGCTGCCTTTAGTTGTGGTGGTTAGTCAGGGTACTGCAATCCAGTAGATTCCAACCTCTCTGGTGTATTGCCGTTTTTGCTTGCTCTCCTCAGCTACCAAATCATAACAGATATCGCTGGGGAGATCGCTGTTGCGTCACAAAACTAGTGACTTAAGGATCTAATTGCTGGGACCCCAACTGTTTAAGTGAAAAGAGGTTCTGAGTCTCTACATTCCATTTTTGTGTCCTCACACAAAAATATTTAGACTTGAGAGTCCTCAGTGGTTGATACCTTTTAATGGCTGGTATCAACCACTGAGGACTCTCCACTCAAATTATTTTTCTATCTACTGGCTAGCACGGTACGAAGATACACATCTTTCCTATGTCCTCACACAGTAATCATTCTAGTCATAGGTATATGATAAAACAAAAACTATGTGTGTGTGTATATATACCTATGACTAGAATGATTACTGTACAAGAAGAAAAGGTAGCACACTGTAGCGCTATAGCTTGCAAACACGAAATATGAAAAATATGAAAAATGAATTGCATCATTACCTTAGAAATATGAAAAATTGAGAAGTCTTAGCGCATAAGATGGCCAAATTATGTGAGCCTGATAGCCACGTCAAGGCTCTTCTCGTATATCAGGTCCTAACTAATGCCTATCCTCGCTTAGAAAAGTCTGTCTGCATGGGAACCTATGAATCCTCTCTTCAGACTAAAACCTACATCTCTGTGGAGGGTGATGAACCTGTTGTAATTAAAAAGCCTGTGACCACCAGGTGGAGTGCTCAGGCAGAAGGTAAATGAATACATATCAAAAAACTAACCGGCACATCCAAACATAGATTCAGTGTGAACAGGTGCTAAACCTAGAGTCACCAACTCATATACATACAAGAAGAAAAGGTAGCACACTGTAGCGCTATAGCTTGCAAACACGAAATATGAAAAATATGAAAAATGAATTGCATCATTACCTTAGAAATATGAAAAATTGAGAAGTCTTAGCGCATAAGATGGCCAAATTATGTGAGCCTGATAGCCACGTCAAGGCTCTTCTCGTATATCAGGTCCTAACTAATGCCTATCCTCGCTTAGAAAAGTCTGTCTGCATGGGAACCTATGAATCCTCTCTTCAGACTAAAACCTACATCTCTGTGGAGGGGTGATGAACCTGTTGTAATTAAAAAGCCTGTGACCACCAGGTGGAGTGCTCAGGCAGAAGGTAAATGAATACATATCAAAAAACTGACCGGCACATCCAAACATAGATTCAGTGTGAACAGGTGCTAAACCTAGAGTCACCAACTCATATACATACAAGAAGAAAAGGTAGCACACTGTAGCGCTATAGCTTGCAAACACGAAATATGAAAAATATGAAAAATGAATTGCATCATTACCTTAGAAATATGAAAAATTGAGAAGTCTTAGCGCATAAGATGGCCAAATTATGTGAGCCTGATAGCCACGTCACCTTGTGGTCACAGGCTTTTTAATTACAACAGGTTCATCACCCCTCCACAGAGATGTAGGTTTTAGTCTGAAGAGAGGATTCATAGGTTCCCATGCAGACAGACTTTTCTAAGCGAGGATAGGCATTAGTTAGGACCTGATATACGAGAAGAGCCTTGACGTGGCTATCAGGCTCACATAATTTGGCCATCTTATGCGCTAAGACTTCTCAATTTTTCATATTTCTAAGGTAATGATGCAATTCATTTTTCATATTTTTCATATTTCGTGTTTGCAAGCTATAGCGCTACAGTGTGCTACCTTTTCTTCTTGTATGTATATGAGTTGGTGACTCTAGGTTTAGCACCTGTTCACACTGAATCTATGTTTGGATGTGCCGGTCAGTTTTTTGATATAGAATGATTACTGTGTGAGGACACAAAAATGGAAAGTAGGGAGACTCAGAACCTCTTTTCACTTGAACAGTGGGGGTCCCAGCAATTAGATCCTTAGCCATGGAGGAAATGTAATACATTGTGGAACAACTTATTTAAAAAGAACATTACACCAGTTTTACAGTTTTAAACTTGGCAAACTTATATTCATTAGATCCAGGTGAAGACATCGGGATGTCCTTAGGACTGGAGAAGTGCGGCCGGTTGGTAATAAAGAGAGGCAAGGTAGTCAAGACTGATGGAGTGGAATTGACAGCAGGGCACATAACAGATGTACAGACATGCTATAAGTACCTTGGCATCCCACAGGGATACGGTAACCATAATGAGGAGACAAGGAAAGCGGCAACGTCCAAATACCATCAAAGGGTAAGACAGGTCCTGAAGAGGTAGGAAGGTAAGGAAGAATAAAATCAGCGACATCAATACATATTCCCTGCCAGTTATCAAATACCCTGTTGGCAAAGTGTGCTGGCCAAAAGAAGAGATGGAAGCTGCAGATGTGCAGACACGAAAGCTCCTCACAATGCATTAAGGTCTCCACCCTAAGTCTAGCACAAAAAGATTGTATACCAACAGAATCCTTTCCGTGGTCGAGGCTTGATAAGCATGCAAGCCACCATCACGAATGAAACAAGGAGTATCCAGGAATACATCAGAAAAATGGCACCAAAAGATGAGATGCTGAGAGAATGCCTAAGGCTGCAACAACAACAGATCTGGAAGGAAGAACAGGAACATGAAGCGCCATGGCAAGACAAGCCGCTTTATGGGATGTACCATCGACAGATAATGGAGGTGGTTGACATTGAGCAATCCTACCAATGGCTGGAGAAAGCTGGACTCCCAGACAGCACAGAGGCCCTAATCATAGCGGCACAAGAGCAAGCATTATGTACCAGATCAATAGAAGCAGGAATCTACAAGACTCAAGGTGCAAACTATGCGAAGAAACCTCAGAAACTGTCCAACACATAGTGGCAGGATGCAAAATGCAAGTAGGAACAGCGTATACTGAACGCTACAACCAAGTAGCAGGTATTGTATACAGGAACATCTGCACAGCATATGGTCTTATGACTTGGTAGCCGAGGAGGACAGCAGCAAAAATAGCCTAGGCAGCCAGACACCCAGAGAGGTTGGTAACTAGCGGATTGCAGACCCCTAAACTGACAGCACAACTAGAAGCAGCCGTGGGATGTGCCTACGGCGCCCTAGACGCCTTGACACAGCCGGAGAGTTAACTAAGCCTAAAGAGAGAAAGGGGAAAGCTAACTGCCCTGGAGTAGAGCCCCACAGAAATAGGTAGCCCCCAAACATATATTGGCGGTGAGACAAGATGAAATACAAACACAGGCAGAAAATAGAGCTAAAAAATTCTGGGGCCCAAACTGTATAGATAGAACAGGACAGGAAAGAATACTGTCTGCAATCCAGCAAAAACTCTTAAGAAAAATTCCAACACGTCTGATTGCAAAAATACTGAGACCACATGATCTCTCCCCCGCTAGATCATAACTCTGGTGGTGTGAACTGGAAGCAAATCGGCAGATACAGAAATAACAGGGAACTGAAAATACTTAAACTGTCTCTGGTGTGAACTGGTAGCAAATCGGCAGATACAGAAATAACAGAGAACTGAAAATACATAAACAGTGACAAATGAGGAACCTGGCTGTACTAACTTCAGAAGGGCAGAAAACTGAGAGAGACCAAAGGAAAAACAAATGCCACAGAAATAAACAGCAAATAACTTATCTGAAAGTTGCAGGACAAAACAGGAAGCAAGCTGACTTCCAAAAGGGACCAGGAAAAAACAAATCATCGGCAAGGATCATGGGAAGGTTGCTTACTTATTTCTCCCCAGTCAGTAACACATGATTGCCAATCATCGCGCCCAGCTGATAGACTTCTGTTAGCCAAAGCAGCTTCATTACGATCAGCAGCCACCAGGGGGAGCCCAAACTCAGAAGTCAGATGAAGAGCGTTCACAACAATATGGGCTAAGTCCTCCTAAGTCCATTTGGGCGAACCCAGAGAAAGTGGTGTAGAATGAAAGGGCTAAAATCCTGAGGGACTTCAAGATTCAGACAGATAAGCAGGTGTTGGCTAACCAACCAGACATTGTGATAGTAGACAAGGATCAGAACACAGGTGTGAAGGAAATCCGGTTCCTCCTACGTCACTAGTGTGACGTAACTACACAGTCACAGCTCTCCGGCGCCCCCTTTGTCTCTCAGGGCAGTAAGGGAACTGCACCTAGAGCAAATAGCCGCCGGGGAGGATGTCCTGTTACCCACTGGGTATTCTAAGATTCGTGGTCAGAGTAAAAGCATCAGCCCAAAATTAATTTTATAGTTTAATTGCCTTAAGGGTGCACTAGATAATTACAGAAATATACAGTAAGCTATACAACGGAATTACAGTGGATTTGCAGTCAGAGTAAAATATAACAATAAGGTACAAGACTTAGAGGTATTAAGCTAGAGGTCAATTTTACCACGCTGTAGGTTGCATGTGGACCCTGGGAGCTCTGCTGTCCACAGGTAAGAATCTTAGTTGCCGGACAGTCCCCAAAACGTGTGCCGCTGCTCCCTTGGCAGATCTGTCCCTTGTTCCTTCTTAGATCATCATCGTCTTGTTCTTCTGTGAGAATAGAGTCTGCCATCCGCTCACAGTTCTTAAACCTGCTAGGTCCCTCCCCTCTGTGTCAGAGGGTGGGCTAATAATCCTCACTCTTCAGCTCCCTGCAGAATTTATTCCCAATATCTAAGAAGGGGGTTAACTTTCTCCAGGACGATCGGATCAGGGCACGAGAGGTACCAGTGAATGCAGTTTGTTTTGCCTGTCGCGTGGAGATCAAACATGGCCCGATTGGCCCTCCACAGCTACCCAATCTCTATATCTCAGGTCCTTGAGCCATCACCAACTCGGGAGTCGCACTTTCAGATGCGCGAGGTCCGCTTGATCACGCAGATATTTTTTGAGTCTGTACCTCGAAAGGCGTGCTTATAATTCATAATCCTAGAACGGAGTCGTAGTGGCTGTGAGAGACAATGGATGTGTTTTCTGTGTCTAGCTGACAGGTATAATCTAATTGAAGCCCCCAGGCATGCTGGCGTGGCTCCTGACTCCAGCTTTGAAGTCCTGTTTTGCCCTGATCTACTTAGCATACTAAAAGACCTTGTTATTCAACAGTGGAGCACTAAACCCTGTTTTCTTCAATATACCTACAGGCCATGGGGGTTAGGATCAGTTAGCTGCCTATGGCTTTGTGAACTCAGACAAAATGGCCCCTGGGACAGGCCAAGCTCAGACATGAGGCGAGCATTATGCCCCATATCCAAGATGGTGGCTGTTCCTTCATCACACCTCCCTGCTTTAGAGGGCGCTAGGGGGTAGCACATTCCTGTGTTCCGCCATGCGCCCATCTTCACCCTCTCCTTGCCGGGACAACCCATCAGCGTTACCATGGTCCCTACCTCTTTTGTGGCGAATTGTGAAGTGGTACTGCTGGAGAGCGAGGCTCCAGCGTAGCAACCTCCCATTCGTCCCAGAGACCGTGTGTAACCAGCTGAGGGGGTTTTGGTCTGTTTCCAGGGTGAATTGGCGTCCATACAAGTATGGTTGCAGACGCTGCAGGGCCCACACAATTGCCAGACATTCCTTCTCCATCATGGAATTGGCCACTTTCCTTGACAGGAGCTTCCGGCTCAGGTACAAAACTGGGCGTTCATGGCCCGTAGTGTCGACCTGGCTGAGCACAGCACCGAGGCCGAAGTCGCTGACGTCGGTCTGCACTAACAACGGCCGCGTGAAGTCGGCTGCCTGTAGTACAGGAGAGCTAGAAAGGGCGGTCTTGAGCGCCTGGAAAGCTGTCTCACAGGCAACTGTCCAGTCGACTGCGACGGGCAGCCTTTTCTTGGTGAGGTCCGTCAGGGGCTTGGCCAGGGCACTATAGTGTGGAACAAACCTATAGTTCACAGCAGTCCCCAAGAAGGACATCACCTGCTTCTTGGTCCTGGGGGTGGTCCAGGATGCGATGGCATCCACCTTCCCGGGCTCTGGCTTCAGAGCTCCCCCACCTACCCGGTGTCCCAGGTAGTGGACCTCACTCATACCCAGCTGGCATTTTTCCGGCTTAATGGTCTAGCCTACTCGCTGGATCCATCCGAGCGCCAGGTGCTCTAGGTGATCCTCCCAGGTGGGACTGAAGATGGCAGTCATCCAGGTACGCGGTCGCATACCCTTCCAGTCCCTCGAGCAGCGTGTTGACCATCCGCTGAAAAGTAGCAGGGGCATTCTTCATGCTGAAGGGCATCACCGTGGACTCGTACAGTTCGAATGGGGTGATAAAGGCAGAGCGTTCCCGTGCCCCAGGGGTCAGGGGAATCTGCCAATACCCCCTGCTCAGATCCATGATGGTTAGGCACCTGGCCCCGGCCAGCTGGTTGAGCAGGTCATCGATGCGCGGCATTGGGTACGCATCGGTGACCCTCACAGCGTTGAGCCCCCGGTAGTCCACCCAGAAACCGCGTAGTTCGGACCTTCTTAGGGACGAGGACTACCTGCGAAGCCCACGTTCTGTTAGATGCTTGGATCACCCCCAGCTTCAGCATCTCGTCTATCTCTTGGTGCATTTGCTGCTGCACCTCAAGAGAGACCCGATATGCTGAACTCCGGATCGGGGGTGATTGACGGTGTCCACGTCATGGACTTCTGTCTCAGTCCTTCCGGGCAGGCAGCTGAACAGCTCCCGAAAGGGGTGTAGGGTGACCCCCAGCTGGGAACGTTGGTCTTTCGAGAGCTGGTGGCCAACCCCCACATCCTTGATGGATCCACCAGCCTTGGCTTGGGTGAGCAGATCCAGGAGGGTTTCTGCCTCTCCTTCCTCGGGAAGGTTGCACACTTCATGTTTACATGATAGGCCTTCCTCCTTCCACGGGCGTGGTCCAGGGTGACCAGGTAGGTGACGGCGTTGAGCTGCTGGTGCACGAGGTATGGACCCTCCCAGGCCGCTTGAAGCTTGTTTTGAGGTACGGAGACCAGTACCCACACCTTTTGACCCACCTGGTAGGTCCGCTCACAAGCATTCTGGTCGTACCACCGCTTCTGGTCAGCCTGGGCTTGGGCCATACTGTCATGCACCAGCCGTGTCAAGGCCATCATTCGGTCCCGGAAGCGCACGACATACTCTATGACCGACACTCCAGGGGTGGCCAAATCCCCTTCCCATGCTTCCTTCACCAGAGCAAGGGGCATACACGTCGCCCGTACAGGAGCTCAAAGGGGGAGAACCCCGTTGAAACCTGTGGGACCTCCTGGTAGGCAAACAGCAGGTGTGGGAGATACCGCTTCCAGTTTCTCCTGTGGGAGTCGACCAACATCTTCAGCATCTGCTTTAAGGTGCCATTGAACCGCTCACACAGGCCATTGGTCTGTGGGTGATACGAGCTGGCTACCAGATGTTGCACCTGTATCTGCTTACAGAGAGACTCCATCAGCTGCGACATGAACTGGATCCCTCGGTCAGTGAGCATTTCCTGGGGAAACCCCACTCTGGAGAAAATCTCCAATAAGGCAGTGGCCACTTTGTCGGCCCGAATGGACGACAAAGCTACTGCCTCCGGATACCAGGTTGTTATAAATGTGCTTGAGATGGTTTCTGAGCAGAGGCTCCCTCTGGTGGTTACAGACAGTACTAAACCTTTCAGTAAGGAATGCCAATCTGGGATCACGGACTGGTCTGATATAAGGGAGGTTCCCTCCCAGGATGGTTGCCGGTGATCAATTGTTCTTGTCTCAATTGTGGTTCCTGGCTCATTTGGAAGTTTGCTGGAGTCTTGCCTGCATCTCCTGCTTTCAGATAAGATATTTTTTGCTTTTCTTTTTGTGCTTTTTGCATTGTTTTCTGCACTTTTGTGGAGGTCAGCCAGGTCCCCTCCTGGGGCCTGAGCTCCTCACAGTTTTATCTGCAGCCACTGTTATTTGCTCATTTGCTTTTTCTTGTTTTTTCAGCGGCTGCGGCTTGGTTTTTGTTCACACTGAGATCTGATTTAGTGGGTGGCGAGATCGTGTGATCTCAGTATTTTTGTAATCAGAATTGTTGGATTTTTGTAGGGATTTCTGGGTTGCAGAAAGTAATCTCTCCTGTCCTATCCTATTTAGTCAACTTGTGGCCCCAGCGTTTGCTCAGTCTATTTTCTGCCTATGTTTGTATTTTCATCTTGTCTAACCGCCATTATATGTTTGAGGGCTTCCTATTTTCTTTGGGGATCTGCTCCGGGGCAGATAGCTTTCATCTTTCTGCCTTTAGGTGTAGATATCTCTCAGGCTGTGACAAGGCGTCTAGGATCAACGCAGGAATGCTCCACGGCTACCTCTAGTTGTGTCGTTAGTTTAGGAATCTTCAACCCATCAGTTACCAACATCTCAGGTGTTCGGCTGCCCTGCTGTTGTTCCTGTCCTCCTCAGCTACCGAAACATAACAGTATCACCGGCCATAACTGAAAATTATATGGTACTCACAGAAGGGAAAAATAGTGTGGAAAGAAAAAAGTTGTCAGAGAATTTTTTTTTTTTTCTGTCACATTTTTCCCCTCTTTTTTTCTCTGGGTGCTGAGGAGTTTTTTTTTTTTCTCTCAATGGAGTTTGCACAGTTGTCTGGCCTTGTGGATCAGCTTGCCACTGAGGTTCGGAGTATTGCTACCTATCTTGCTAGGTTGCTGGTTGTGGAACCTAGGATTCCCATGCCAGATTTGTTTTTGGGGGATCGGGCTAAATTTCTGAATTTCAAAAATAACTGTAAGTTGTTTTTTGCCTTAAAGCCTAAGTCCTCAGGTAACGCAGCACAGCAGGTTCAAATTGTCATCTCTCTCCTGCGCGGCGATCCTCAGGATTGGGCTTTTTCCCTGACACCTGGGGATCCTGTTTTGAATGATATTGATGCATTTTTTCTGGCTCTGGGGTTATTGTACGATGAACATAATGTCACTGATTAAGCTGAAAAAACCTTGTTGGCATTAAATAGGGTCTTGAAGACGCTGAGTTGTACTGTCAGAAATTCCGAAAGTGGGCAGTCCTGACCAAATAGAATGATGATGCTTTGGCAGCCCTTTTTCGGAAGGGGCTGTCAGAGAATGTAAAGGATGTTATGGTGGGATTCCCTGCTCCCTCTGGTCTCAATGATTCTATGTCATTGGCTATTCAAATTGACAGACGTTTGCGTGAGCGCAGAGGTATGCGTGAGATAGTGTTGCCTTGTGAGCCAGCTTCTGAGCCCATGCAGTGTGATATAGTGACTTCTGAGGCACAGCGTCAAGAGTTTCGAAAGCGCAATGGGTTATGTTTCTACTGTGGTGATGACTCTCATGCTATTTCAGTCTGCCCTAAGCGGGGAAGACGTTTTGCACGCTCAGTTGTCTTGGGTAGTGTTCATACTAAATTTCTGTTGACTGTTACCCTGATTTGCTCCCTGTCCACATTTTCTGCTCAGGCTTTTGTTGATTCAGGAGCAGCTATTAACCTGATGGATTTTGACTTTGCCAAACGTTGTGGGTTTCCCATGATACCCCTGCAGAAGTCTATTCCCCTACTGGGCATTGATTCTACCCCTTTGGCGGAGAATAAACCCCAGTTTTCTACTCAGGTGATAATGAGGGTTGAACCAGATCATCAGGAGAGTTGAAAATTTCTGGTGCTGTATAATCTGCATGACATTATTGTACTAAGTTTCCCTTGGTTACAGTTTCATAATCCTGTTTTGGATTGGAATTCTGTGTCTGTGACCAGTTGGGGCTGCCAATGTGTTAATGCCGACACTCCTGTTTTTTCTGCCTCTCCCAAGTCTCAGGATGTTCCTGACTTTTTGACTGATTTTACGGATGTATTTAGTGAAAGTAAATCTGCATCTTTGCCCCCTCACAGGAGCTACGATTGTGCTATTGAATTAGTGCCTGGTGGTATATTTCCCAAAGGTCGCCTTTTTAACTTGTCTGTACCTGAACACGATGCAATGCGATCTTATATCAAGGAGTCATTGGAGAAGGGTCATATCAGACCATCCTCTTCACCCTTGGGTGCCGGTTTTTTCTTTGTGGCCAAAAAGGATGGTTCATTGAGGCCGTGTATTGATTATCGTCTC
The DNA here is from genome assembly GCA_033576555.1 of Oophaga sylvatica. Lineage (NCBI taxonomy): Eukaryota > Metazoa > Chordata > Amphibia > Anura > Dendrobatidae > Oophaga > Oophaga sylvatica. Next base: position 541,839,107 of record JARQOD010000001.1, read on the forward strand.
TTGAATAAGATCACTGCAAAGTATCAATGTCCGTTACCCTTGATTTCTGACCTGTTTTCCAGGGTGAAAAGTTCTAGTTGGTTTACCAAGCTTGACCTCAGGGGGGCGTATAACCTTATTCGCATTAAGCACGGGGATGAATGGAAGACGGCGTTTAATACCCCAGAGGGGCATTTTGAGTACCTAGTGATGCCCTTTGGGCTCACTAATGCTCCTTCCGTCTTCCAATCATTCATGAATGATATTTTCAGGGATTTTGTGGATAAATTTCTGATTGTTTATTTGGATGATATCTTGATTTTTTTCCAGTGACTGGGACTCTCATGTGAAACATGTTCGGACTGTGTTCCAGATTTTGAGAGAGAATGCACTGTATGTGAAGGGATCAAAGTGTATTTTTGGCGTACAGATGGTCTCATTTCTGGGATTCATTTTGTCTGTCTGTTATTGAAATGGACCCGGTCAAGGTTCAGGCCATCTGTGATTGGGTCCAACCTACTTCTTTAAAGGCTCTTCAGAGATTTTTGGGTTTTGCCAATTTTTATCGTAAATTTATTGGTAATTTCTCTGGTATTGTTAAACCATTGACTGATTTGACCAAAAAGAGTTCTGATTTGGTGAATTGGCCTCCTGAGGCAGTCTCTGCGTTTCAGGAACTTAAGCAGAGATTCACTTCTGCTCCTGTTCTAAGGCAGCCTGATGTTTACCGTTTCAGGTGGAGGTTGATGCCTCTGAAAATTGGGGCAGGTGCCGTTTTGTCCCATAGAGATCCAGAGACCTCTAAGAGTAACCCTTGTGCCTTTTTCTCTCGAAAATTTTCTCCAACTGAACGTAATTATGACGTGGGTAATCGGGAGTTATTGGCCATGAAGTGGGCCTTTGAAGAGTGGAGACATTGGCTGGAAGGAGCCAAACATCAGGTGGTGGTCCTCACTGACCAGAAGAATCTGGTTTATCTCGAATCAGCCAAGCGACTTAATCCTAGACAGGCCAGGTGGGCCTTGTTTTTCACACGTTTTAATTTTGTTGTTTCTTTTCTTCCTGGCACTAAGAATGTTAAGGCGGATGCCCTCTTGAGGAGTTTCTTTGCGGACTCTCCTGAGTTATCTGATCCTACTGTTATTTTGAAAGAGGGTGTAGTTCTTTCCGCCATCTCGCCCAATTTGAGACTGGCCTTGGAAGGGTGTCAGGAGGATAAACCTGAGTTCTGCCCTATTGGGAAATTGTTTGTCCCAGACCAGTGGAAGAAGAGTGTGATGTCTGAGATTCATTGTTCCGCGTTGGCTGGTCATTCCAGGATTTTTGGTACTAGAGACTTGGTGAGTCGGTCCTTTTGGTGGCCTACTTTGTCTTGTGACGTCAGTGAATTTGTGCAGTCCTGTGGGACTTGCTCTCGCTCCAAGCCTTGCTCTCGTTCTAGTGGTTTGTTAATGCCATTACCTGTGCCCAAGAGGCCATGGACCCATATCTCTATGGATTTTATTTCCGACCTCCCTGTTTCTCAGAGAATGACTGTTGTCTGGGTGGTCTGTGATAGGTTTTCCAAGATGATACATCTTGTGCCATTACCTAGGTTGCCTTCCTTCTCCGAATTGGTGCCTTTGTTCCTTCAGCACGTGGTACGGTTGCATGGCATTCCGGAGAACATTGTGTCTGACAGAGGAGTCCAGTTTGTTTCCAGATTTTGGAGGACATTTTGTTCTAAACTTGGTGTTCAATTATCTTTCTCCTCTGCTTTTCATCCTCAGACCAATGGACAAACCGAAAGAACAAACCAGACCTTGGAGACTTATTTGAGATGTTTTGTGTCTGCTGATCAAGATGACTGGGTCTCTTTTTTGCCTTTGGCTGAGTTTGCTCTTAATAATAAGGCTAGCTCTGCCACCTTGATGTCTCCATTTTTTCTGCAATTTTGGGTTTCACCCTCGATTTTCTTCGGGACAGGCGGAGGCTTCTGTCTGTCCAGGTGTTGACTCTGTTGTGGAGAGAATGCAGCAGATTTGGGACCAGGTAGTGTAGAGGTTGTCTCTCTCTCAGGAGAAGGCCCAACGGTTTGCCAACCGGCATAGGACTGATGGTCCTCGGTTTAAAGTGGGGGACTTGGTTTGGTTGCCCTCAAGAAATATCCCTATGAGGGTTGCATCTCCAAAGTTTAAGCACAAGTTCATTTGACCTTTTAAGATCATGGAGATTCTTAATCCTGTTTCCTTCTGTTTGCTTCTTCCAGGGACATTTAAGATCCATAACGTGTTCCACAAGTCCTTATTGAAGAGGTTTGTCGAGCCAGTGGTTCCTATGGACACTAGCTGCCCCAAATCGGTCTCAAGCAACACATTGGCAGGAATATTTGGCGTTACTCCCATCTCCTGCATCCCTCTCCCGGCGCCTCAGTCCAAATACACCTTGGTGACGGGCAGCGCCGGTTCAACTCAAATTCCGGAGACGGAAAGGGTTTTCCCAGGCACCAAGTCTTGAGGGGACACCACCTCAGGACGTACCAGGGTTCGTTCAGCGCCTGTGTCCGCTGTCCAATGACCGCTGAGCGGCCGATGGTGACTGGTTGGTAATTGTCCAGGGACCTCCCACCACCTCCTCCCACACACAAAACAGTGGACGGTTTCTGGGACAGGGATGGGGCCTTATGGCGCTGGGGACACGCAGCCTTAAAGTGTCCCGGCTGGTTACAATGATGACAACGCCTGGGTTCTGTTCCTGGCCTGGAGAGGGCAGCAGGGGGGTACACCCTTTGCACTCTGGGGGCTGGATATGGGCCCGGGGCAGGATTGGGCTTACCTCCTCTCCAGGTGCTGCTGGCAGGCTTCTTCGGCTCAGGCACCCTTTTGTTGGCGTACTCGTCTGCCAGGGCGGCTGTAGCAGAAGCCCCCTTTGGTTTCCGGTCACTGAGGAACTTCTGGAGATCCTCTGGGCAGTTCCACAAAAACTGCTCCATGACACAGTTCCTGGACCTCCTGGCAGGTGGTGAGCTCTAGACCCGAGGTCCAGTGCCCCGCAGCTCTCAGCAGGGCCCGCATGTGGTCGGTCCAGGTGTCCTTTGAGACCCGCTGCAGACTTCTGAACTTCTTGCGGTATGACTCCAGGGTGAGGTTGTAGTGCTGGATCAGGGCCCGCTTGATGCTGTTGTAGTCCTACTCCTCCCCGGCAGGTAAGTCCCCCAAAACTTCCAGGGACTTACCCCTCAAACGAGGGGTCAGGTACCTTGCCCACTGATCCAGGGCCAGATAGTGTTGGAGGCAGGTTCTCTCAAAGGCCAGCAGAAAGGAATCCAGGTCTCCATCCTTTTCAAGCAAGGGAAAGTCCTCCGCCCGGACCTTGGAAGCCTTGGTCTCCGGTGGGGCTGGAGCGCCCTGCGGGGGCCCGTGCTGAACCATCTCCAGTCGGTGCCAGCGCACCGCAGCTTCACGGCAATCTGCAGCCTGCAGCACACGTTCTGTATGCTCACGCTCGGCTGCTTTCTCTGCCGCTGCTTGCTCACGCTGTGCTGCTTTCTCTGCCGCCACCAGGAGTCTGTCATGGGCGGCGTCATAACCAGCCTTTAGCTGTGCCATAGCCGCTTGGAAAAGGGCCTCCGATCTGGACAGGCTGGGATGGGCAGGGGGTGGACAGTCCACTGCGGACAGAGCACAGGGGTCTGGCTCCTTGGGGAGCCCTGGCTGAGCTCCCCCTCGCCTTCTTCGGTATCGACCTCCTCATCATAGACCATAGCATTTCCCTCCCCCTTTGCCTTACTCCTGGTGCCTTCCACCATCTTGGGAACCTCTGGTTACTGACACAGCTGCAACCCTGACCTTGCACACAACTTATTATATTTACACTCTGACCGTCTAGTGCTGGCCTGACCTTAAGACACCAGCAGTGAAAGTTACCGCTGGTAGTCTTTAGTGTCTGGGAGTAGGGGTCACACGCACATTAGTACTCTGATCCCACCGCTCCCACCAATGTTACGTAACTACACAGTCACAGCTCTCCGGCGCCCCCTTTGTCTTTCAGGTCAGTAAGGGAACTGCACGTAGAGCAAATGGCCGCCGGGGAGGATGTCCTGTTACCCACTGGGTATTCTAAGATTCGTGATCAGAGTAAAAGCATCAGCCCAAAATTAATTTTATAGTTTTAATTGCCTTAAGGGCGCACTAGATAATTACAGAAATATACAGTAAGCTATACAACGGAATTATAGTGGCTTTACAGTCAGAGTAAAATATAACTATAAGGTATAAGACTTAGAGGTATTAAGCTAGAGGTAAATTTTACCACGCTGTAGGTTGCATGTGGACGCCTGGAGCTCTACGGTCCACAGGTAAGAATCTTAGTTGCCGGACAGTCCCCAAAACGTGTGCCGCTGCTCCCTTGGCAGATCTGTCCCTTGTTCCTTCTTAGATCATCTTCGTCTTGTTCTTCTGTGAGAATAGAGAGAGTCTGCCATCTGCTCACAGTTCTTAAACCTTCTAGGTCCCTCCCCTCGGTGTCAGAGGGTGGGCTAATAATCCCCACCCTTCAGCTCCCTGCAGCATTTATTCCCAATATCTAAGAAAGGGGTTAACGTTCTCCAGGATGATCGGATCAGGACACGAGAGGTACCAGTGAATGCAGTTTTGTTTTGAAAACAAATCACAAATGAATATATGTACCTAGTTTTTCTTTGATCATGTACCTATGACTAATGGCACTAATTTTAAAAACATAAAAGGGTGAAGGTTAAAAACCACCTGACACGTTTATGGCTGATGTGCCAGAAACGCGTCAGCTTGTTTTTAACCTTCACCTTTCTATGTTTTGAAAATTAGACTTTTTTTTACAATACCTGGATGGCTGTGCTCACCAACTCCTCCCTCCTTCCTTGTCACCAGTGGAATAGTAAGGATGTATACCCTTGTTTTGCTCATGGATCAGCCATAGGAAATCATGTTCACTGTGGTTTTGAACAACTTGTTCTCCTTTAATAGAATGTTACATGCATGAAAATTTCTATTTTATTTAGGTTTAAAAAATATTTTGCCCTTTAAAGGTCGCCTTAATATGTCCCCCTAACTTGCTGTCCACTGCTTGTCAAGGTAAATCCATCTCTTATAACATGACTGGCTAGCTCCCTCTGCTGATACAGACGAGCTCTGCTACCTTCCCCAGCATGGACTGAAACTGCTCCTAGCCTGCAGTTATTATATTGCAGTATCATGCTTTCCTTTGCCTAACATCTCTCATATGTGCTGGACATGTGTATTTTCATGCAAAGGAGCAGGCAGGACATTAATTGTCATCCTGTGTGTCGGTGCCAAAGAATCTTGCATTATAGCAGTTTCTCATTCAGGGCTGAAATTAGTTTCTTAGGCAGCAGTTTATTCACAATGTTCTAATGATGACCCAAAAGTATAACAATATTAAAATGCAGTGAGGTGCCTGAGTTGAATACACTTAAAAGCAACTACAAAAAAATATATACAAGGGATACAAAAAAGGCATCAAATTGGGCACCAAAGCGTGTTATGAAAAGGGTTAAATGACTTTGGGCCACTGATCTCACACAGCAGCCATACAGATAAGGAATCCTCTTGTCCAAAGCAGACTGGCACCAAATACATTCTGGACTTAAAAGCTGGCTTGAAAGTAAGCAAATCGCTTGAATGACTGCTTTGCATAAGTAACTAGTATTTTTAAAAGGTTACACAACTAGTACACAGATGAGTCCCTATCTGTGTTCATGATATGAGATCTGTGGTCCAAAGTAATGTAACCCTTTATAAAAACCAGTTACTTATTTGAATCAGTACTTTGATGCCACTTTTTATGCCCACTGCCCATTTGGGCTAGCCTGACATGAACTGAATTTGAAACTGGGCATATTTGTGTTGGGCTACTGATTTCTCATCACCAAAGTTATTTAACCCTTTAAAGGGAACCTTTCATGTGCGAGATAGGGTTAATAGTGTTACAATGCTGTCTGTCCACTTAACTGAAAGCACGGCTACCGGGCAGAAATGAACTATCGTATATACTCGAGTATAAGCCGACCCGAGCATAAACCGCCCCCCCCCCCCCCTAATTTTGCCACAAAAAACTGGGAAAACGTATCGACTCGCGTATAAGCCTAGGGTGGAAAATGAGATTATGCCCCATGGATTATGCCCCACAAGATGCTCCATGTATTGTGCCCCATATGCTGCCCCATGTATTATGCCCCACAAGATGCTCCATAGATTGTGCCCCATATGCTGCCCATGTATTGTGCCCCATATGCTGCCCATGTATTGTGCCCCATATGCTGCCCATGTATTGTGCCCCATATGCTGCCCATGTATTGTGCCCCATATGCTGCTCCATAGATTGTGCCCCCATAGATGCTCCATAGATTGTGCCCCCATAGATGCTCCATAGATTGTGCCCCCATAGATGCTCCATAGATTGTGCCCCCATAGATGCTCCATAGATTGTGCCCCCATAGATGCTCCATAGATTGTGCCCCCATAGATGCTCCATAGATTGTGCCCCCATAGATGCTCCATAGATTGTGCCCCCATAGATGCTCCATAGATTGTGCCCCCATAGATGCTCCATAGATTGTGCCCCCATAGATGCTCCATAGATTATGCCCCCATAGATTATGCTCCCATAGATCCCCCATAGATTATGCTCCCATAGATGCTCCATAGATTATGCTCCCATAGATGCTCCATAGATTATGCTCCCATAGATGCTCCATAGATTATGCTCCCATAGATGCTCCATAGATTATGCCCCCCTAGATGCTCCATAGATTATGCCCCCATAGATGCTCCATAGATTATGCCCCCATAGATGCTCCATAGATTATGCCCCCATAGATGCTCCATAGATTATGCCCCCATAGATGCTCCTTAGATTATGCCCCCCTAGATGCTCCATAGATTATGCCCCCCTAGATGCTCCATGTATTATGCCCCCATAGATGCTCCATGTATTATGCCCCCATAGATGCTCCATGTATTATGCCCCCATAGATGCTCCATAGATTATGCCCCCATAGATGCTCCTTAGATTATGCCCCCATAGATGCTCCATAGATTATGCCCCCATAGATGCCCCATGTATTATACCCCATAGATGCTACACAGATTATGCCCCCATAGATGCTCCATGTATTATGCCCCCATAGATGCTACACAGATTATGCCCCCATAGATGCTCCATGTATTATGCCCCCATAGATCCATAGATGCTCCATAGATTATGCCCCCATAGATGCTCCTTAGATTATGCCCCCATAGATGCTCCTTAGATTATGCCCCCCTAGATGCTCCATAGATTATGCCCCCCTAGATGCTCCATGTATTATGCCCCCATAGATGCTCCATGTATTATGCCCCCATAGATGCTCCATGTATTATGCCCCCATAGATGCTCCATAGATTATGCCCCCATAGATGCTCCTTAGATTATGCCCCCATAGATGCTCCATAGATTATGCCCCCATAGATGCCCCATGTATTATACCCCATAGATGCTACACAGATTATGCCCCCATAGATGCTCCATGTATTATGCCCCCATAGATGCTACACAGATTATGCCCCATAGATGCTCCATGTATTATGCCCCCATAGATGCTCCATAGATTATGCCCCCATAGATGCTCCTTAGATTATGCCCCCATAGATGCTCCATAGATTATGCCCCCATAGATGCCCCATGTATTATACCCCATAGATGCTACACAGATTATGCCCCCATAGATGCTCCATGTATTATGCTTATGCTGCCGCAGCTGCTGCTGCAAAAAAAACATACTCGCCTCTCGTCGCTGGGGGCCAGGTGCCGGTGTCCTGAGCAGGCGGGCACACCGGCGCGCTATGGGGGACAGTTGTCAGTGTCACCGCTCGCTCAGGGCCCCGGCGCCTGCGATATTTACCTGTCATCCGGTCCACCGCTGAGCGCCACTGTCTTCTGGGTCCTCCAGCAGTGAATGATCAGGCAGAGGGCGCGGCGCGCAGTAACCACGTCATCGCGCCCTCTGCCTGAACATCGCAGCAAGAGGACCCAAGGACACAGCGGCGAGCCACGGTGGAACGGGACAGGTAAATATCGCTTATACTCACCACTCCGCCGGCGTGTCTCTGCCCCGCTTTTCTCCCGCGGTCTCCGGCGCCAGTATTCAGCAGTCACGTGGTACCGCTCATTAAAGTCATGAATATGTGTCATGACTTTAATGAGCGGTACCACCTGATCGCTGAACACTGGCGCTGGAGACTGTGGGAGAAGAGCAGGGGCTGCAGAGACCGTGCTGGCGGAGGGGTGAGTATATAGAACAGCTGCGCTCCGCCTCCCCCTGTATATGACTTGAGTATAAGCCGAGAGGGGGACTTTCAGCCCATTTTTAAAATGGGCTGAAAATCTCGGCTTATACTCGAGTATATATGGTATATTCATTGGAACACTATTAACCTGCATATTACCCCATTATCTGTATTTGGGGATGTGACAGGTTCCTTTAAAAACACCAGTTACTTATTCAAGGCAGTGAAGTGTCTTCTATAAGAGCTAGGTGGGAGATGGAGCTAAGCGCAGACAAGGATTCCTATTCCCTAGGGTCTGACCAGGAAGAGGGCGAAGTTTTATCGGAAGGTCAGGAACGAGGCTGAAGATATGTTTTTGTCCGACGATACAGATGAGCTAGTACGAGCTGTCGGGGACAAAATGCAGGTGGAGGAGGTCCCAAAGCCTCAGTCCAGACAAGACTTAATGTTTGTGGGCCTCAGAGCACAAAAACAACGTGTGTTCCCAGTGAATGATCACATTCAGGCTATGGTTCTGGAGGAGTGGGAAGATACGGAGAGGCGCCTGCTGATATCCCGGGAGTTTAGGAGAAGTCTTCCGTTTGATCCGGAGGACACTAGAATTTGGGAAGAAATTCCCAAGATCGACGTGCCTGTGGCAAAGGTTGCCAAAAAGACGTCTATTCCCTTTGAAGACTCGACCAGCTTAAAGGACCCTATGGACAGAAAGGTGGATAACCTACTTAAGAGTTTGGGAGTCATCAGCACCTTTAATTATGACCAATATAGCCGCCACCTCAGTTGCCAGATCTGTTTTTGTGGATGGGGCAACTGTAAGAGCATCTGACTAATAAAACCCCAAGGGAGGAGATCTTACTACCTCTGGATGACATCCTAGAGAAGGCCGCTGATAAAAAGAAAGGGTTTCTGGAAGAGAGAGTTAAAATGAACCAGTCCTTTTGTAGGCCAGGTACCTCTCGGAGACAGAGTACAGGAGCCAGGGAAAATCCTCTAGGGGTTCCTACAGCAGTACCCACAGTTGAGGTGGGAAAGGTAGAAGTTCCCTGTTTGGATCTGGCTCAAAATCAAGGCGGCAATGACGCCTGTTTGATTGGGGGGCTCCTCAGGCATTTCTCGGCAAATTGGTCTCAGATCACCCAGAAACAGTGGGTCTTAAAGACCATATCAGAAGGATACAGGATAGAGTTTATTTCCCCTACCCCCGAGAGAGTCATCGCTCCCCTTATAGTAGAGTCATGCTCCCCCATGTGGGCAGACTTAAACGATCTAATGAGCCCGGCCATTATAGTCCCTGTCCCCTCGGGCAGAAACAGGCGAGGGCCACTTTTCCTCTCTGTTCTCCATCTCATAATGCCATCAGGACAGTCTCGCACAATAATAAACTTAAAGACCTTAAACACCTGGGTCAGTTACAAGAGATTCAGGATGGAGTCTGTAAAATCCACTGTCCACCTAATAGACAAGAGATGCCTGAATGTGCACCCTCGACCTGAAAAGCGCCTACTATCAGGTTCCTGTCCATCTTGCATTCCAGAAATACCTGAGGTTCACAGTAAGGTTTCAAGAGCGGACCTGCCACTTTCAGTTCCAGTGCCATCCATTTGGCCTGGCTTCAGCCCCCTGAATTTTTACTAAGCTGGTCGCAGAAGTAGAAGCCTTTCTAAGAAGCCAGGGCATCATCATTGTACCATATCTGGACGGTTTCCTCCTTGTGGCAGGCTCTGCAGAGGAACTCCGATGGCACAGAGAAAGGACTATAACCACTATGGAATCCCTCGGCTGGATAATTAACAGGCAAAAATTGGACTTAGCCACAAAAAGAAAGAAAGTTTTTTTTTTTTGGTGGTGTTGTTGGATTCCAGCTGCAGAACATCCTTCCTGCCTCTGAAAAAAAACAGATCAGTGTTGAACATAGTGGAGGAACTCATGAAGGGTCATGTGTCTATCAGGTCCGCAATGCAGGTCTTGGGCCTCATGACGTCCTGTATCCCATGTGCCTGCTGGACAGTTTCTTTCGAGAGCCTTCCAGAGGGATGTCCTGTCAGTCTGGGATCGATGTTAGTCCTCCCTCAACAAGAAAATATCTTTATTCCCCCTGCAGGAATTAAGTCTCTACTGTGGTGGATTCAGCCTGGAAACCTAAAGGATATATTCCCCATGCATAGTAATTGTCACAAATGCCAGCAAGTGGGGATGGGGAGCACACCTGGATGGCAAGATCCTCCAGGGAGAGTGGCCAGCAGACATACAGTCTAGGTTTTCAAATTACAGAGAACTTTGCGCTGCGTGGGAAGCCCTAAAACTGAACTTGTCTGTGAGGCAAGCATGTAAAAATCCTATCAGACAATGTGACAGCAGTATCCTTCCTGCGCCACCAGGGAGGACCCAGACATCGAATGCTCCAGGATCTGGCAAATGTGATTTTTTTTTTTTTTTCCCCCTCGGGCAGAGAGGACAGTCCTGTCAGTAACGATGGTCCATCTCGAGGGGTCCCAGAATGTCGTGACAGATTACCTGAGCAGACTTAAGATCTGGTCAACAGAATGAATGCGACCAGGGAAAACATGAAGACTGACAGGTTTTACTCGCTGAACTCTTCAGATAACCCAGAGGATGTCGATGCGCTAAGTCAGAGATGGGGACGGTACCTCTCCTCCGCTCCAAATCCCCCCCTCCTCAATAGCGCTCATTCCAGCCGTCCTCAGGAAGATACATTAGGATCAGGTGAAGGTACTCCTCATCGCCCCATATTGTCCAAAATGGAGTTGGTTTCCGCTTCTGGGGATTATGGCTGTAGAAGTTCCGGCGCTGCTTCCACAGAGGGAAGATTTCATCCACCAGGGTCCAGTCTTCCATCAGGATCCGGGAAGACTCCACCTTTCGGCTTGGATCCTGAGCGGGACATCCTGAGAGCTCGGGGGCTGTCGGACCAGGTCATAACAATGATCCAGGCCAGCAGGAAGCCAGTTACTTCTGGAAGAAGATCTGTCTAGAGGGTGGCAGGTAGGAGTTGACGGCAGGGAAACAAGATATTCCAAGCGTCTTAGATTTTTGTCAGGGGGGCTTTAATAAGGGCCTCAGACCCAGTACCCTAAAGGTCCAAATATTGGCCTGAAGCACCTTTTTTGACTACTTTCTGGCCTCTCACCCATGGGTAATAAGGTTTGTCAGGGCAATACAGCGTCTGCCCCCCACAATCAGGCGGTCAATTCCCCCCCACCCCCGGGATCTTAATGTGGTCCTTAGGTCCCGTGCCCAGACCCTTTCGTCCCTGGCGAAAACGTGTCCATTTCTCACCGAACCATGAAAACTGCATTCTTATTTGCCATTACCAGAGCAAAATGTATAGGCGAGATCCATGCCTTGTCCGTTCAGGACCCATATCTGCAAATTTGAAATGACCGTATAATCCTGAAATTAGACCCTGCATTTGTTCCAAAAGTAGCCCCCTGTCAGAATTTAGCCAAGGAAATTTTTCTGCCCGCATTCTGCGAAAATCCCTCAACCAAGAAGCGGGCCCTGTATGCGTTAGAATGTCAGACAGGCTGTCATTGATTATTTCGAAGCCACTCGTAGTTGGAGGCAAGACCATAAATTTCTCATTTTGTTTGGAGGGAAAAATAGAGGGAAGAAAGCCTCTAAGGCCACCATCGCAAGTTGGATTAAGTCAGTAATTTCTAAGTCACAAGGCATCAGCCCCCTGAGGGCTTAACCCCTTTACCCCCGAGGGTTGTTTGTACATACATGACCGGGCCAATTTTTACAATTCTGAACAATGTCCCTTTATGATGTTATAACTCTGAAACTCTTCAACGGATCTTGGCGATTGAGAATGTTTTCTCGTGACGTACTTCATGATAGTGGTAAAATTTCTTCAATGTAACTTGCATTTTAGTTATGAAAAAAACGAAATATGGCTAAAATTTTGAAAATTTTGCAATTTTCAAAATTTTAATTTTTATGCCCTTAAAACAGAGAAATATGTCACACAAAATAGTTAATAAATAACATTTTCCACATGTCTACTTTACATCAGCACAATTTTGGAAACATTTTTTTTTGTTAGGAAGTTATAAGGGTTGACCAGCGATTTCTCATTTTTTACAACAAAATTTACAAAACAATTTTTTTTAAGGACCACCTCACATTTGAAGTCACTTTGAGGGGTCTATATGGCATAAAAGTGACAAAAGTGACACCATTCTAAAAACTGCACCCCTCAAGGTACTCAAAACCACATTCAAGAAGTTTATTAACCCTTCAGGTGCTTCATAGGAATTTTTGGAATGTGGAAGGAAAAATGAACATTTAACTTTTTAGTCACAAAAATGATCATTTACAGTTTTATTTTCACAAGGGTATAAGGAGAAAATTGACAGATATAGTTGTTGTGCAATTTCTCCTGAGTACGCCGATACCCCATATGTGGGGGAAAACCACTGTTTGAACGCATGGCAGGGCTCTGAAGGGAAGGAGCGCCGTTTTGAGTTTTTCCAACCAAAATTCGCTGGAATTGAGAACGGACGCCATGTCATGTTTGGAGAGCCCCTGATGTGCCTAAACGTGGAAACCCCCCTAATTCTAACTCCAACCCTAACTTTAGCCCTAACCCTAATAGCAAAATGGAAATAAATATTTTTTTTTCCTTCCCCATGACAGCACCGACATGAGAGTATGGTATCCGCCCCCAGGAACAGGAAAACAGCAGAGATAAAAGGGGGGCGGTACCTCTCCCTCATTTTTGGTTTCCTGTTCCTGCAGGTGGATGCCTGTGGGTACGGAGTACCTGTAGGGGAATCTTCCCCTGGATGGCCTGTCTGGAGACCGAGGTCTGTAGGAGAGGCATCGCAGCTGAGCGTGGCAGCGCGCGCTCTTCATCCCGGCGCATGGGGGCTGCCTGGCCGCGTCTCGCCCCCCGATGGACTCCCCGGCGGTCGCTCCAGGCAGGAGACAGAGCCGGGGGAGGCGTGTCCACCACGACGCTGGCGCCGACTGAGTGGAGCGGCTTCCGGTCGCACCGGAATGACGCTACACGTCGGGAGAAGCGGTGTGCTGGACACTTCCGGGAGGAAGTCGCTCCAGAGACGCGCACACCGCTCTCCCCCTTAACCCCCCCTCACACATATAAACTGCCTGAGGGCAGGAAAACGCCAGCGTCAGCTCCCAGGGTGAAGATGGACCCCGCAGATGAGCGCGTGCCGGAGGACGAAGGCCAGCAGACCGCTGTGGTACCAGGGGGTCGGTGGGTGAGTGCCTTTGTAAGGCGAAGAACATAGATAGTGATGGCCTTTATCGTGTTCCCCTCTCCTTAGGGTAGGAAAGCCACGGACAAACAAAAAAACAAAGCATGTGCTTTGTGCAAGAAAACGCTTCCCAGAGGGTACGACAAGCGACTGTGTCGCTCATGTGTGCAGAGAACGGTGGCGGAGGAATCACCGTCCCTGTTACAAAATATTAAAGCCATCATCCGTCAGGAAGTAAAGTTAACAATAAAACAGGAGTTAAAGCAGCACACTCCAGTTAGTTCGGGGCCCACCCCTCCTCCCCCCCTCCTGCGGGACAAAGTGATGTAGAGTCGGATGGCGAGCCGACGGAGTTAAGGCCCTCTGGAAGCTCAGACCTGGATTCCTCGGACGAGGAATATGGTCACCCTTATTTTTTATCCGAGGACATCGGAAAGTTATTAAAATTGGTCAGATCTACCATGGGGGTTGAGACGCCAAGAGAACACCTTTCAGTACAGGACTCTATGTTCAGTAATCTAGAGGGGAAAAAACGTAAAGTTTTTCCCTTCCATGATAATCTACTAAACTTGATTAAAAGAGAGTGGAAGAAACCCAATAAGAAGATGTCCATTCCACAAGCATTAAAACGGAAATATCCGTTTGATGAGGAAATTTGTGGGGAATGGGAAAAGGCGCCTAAACTAGACGCCGCCATTGCTAGCACATCCAAAGGAATAGCGTTACCATTCGAAGATATGGGTGCCCTAAAAGACCCCCTTGATAAAAAAAACTGATGCCTTTCTAAAATCAGCCTGGGAAGCATCGGCCTGGTCAATTAAGCCTGGGGTAACCGCCACTTGTACCGCTCGGGCCATGATCAAGTGGTTGGAAGAGATCCGTGAACAGATAAAAAATAAGTGCCCAAGGGAGAATCTATTGGACGCAATACCGTCACTACAAAAAGCGGCAGGGTTCTTGGCAGATGCGGCGGTGGATTCCGTGCGAAGTGCCGCCCGTGCATGTGCTCTCTCTATTTCAGGTCGCAGAGCACTGTGGTTGAAGAATTGGCCGGCAGACTTCCAATCGAAGGTAAAACTCTGCACAATTCCCTGTGAGGGGCAATACCTGTTTGGGAAAACACTGGATGATATATTGGAAAGAGCGTCGGATAAGAAAAAATGATTTCCGCCACCACCTGTGTCAAGACGTAGTTGGAGTGATGCTCGCTCGTCCTTTCATGGAGCAAGGAATAGAGGGGGCAGAAGTCGACCAGATGATAGGTCTATGCGGGGCAGACCTTGGGGAGAGAGGAAGGAGAAAGGATTTCTCTTCAGTAAAGGTCCTCCCAGATCGGATGCTAAACGTCAATGACGCCAAGACTCCGGTGGGAGGAAGACTGCGAAAATTTGTACATCAGTGGTCAGCATTGCCCGCCTCACGGTGGGTAACCAATCTGTTATCCGAAGGCCTACGATTAAGTTTTCTCAGCCTCCCGCCGCAGCGACTAAAGATAACTCAGGTCGCCAAAAAGAACCAAGCCACGATGGAGAAAGAAGTCACTCTCCTCATGTTTAAGAAAGTGTTAGTGGAAGTACCAAGCCACCAAGTAGGAGAAGGGTTCTACAGTACCCTGTTCCTTACTCCAAAACCAGACGGCTCACTAAGAGTGATATTCAACTTGAAAGCGCTGAACCAGTACATTCGAGTGGAAAAGTTCAAAATGGAGACATTAAGATCAACAGTGAAGCTGCTCGAACCAGGCTGCTACATGGCGGTGATCGATCTAACAGATGCCTACTACCGTGTACCAATCTGGGAAGAACACCAAAAATATCTAAGACTGTTTGGTAGAGATTGCGCAGGTCCCTACTCATCTGCAGTACCAATGTCTTCCCTTCGGGGTATCGGTGGCACCCCGTATACAGTCATGGCCAAAAGTTTTGAGAATGACACAAATATTAATTTTTACAAAGTCTACTGCTTCACTTTTCTAATGGCAATTTGCATATACTCCAGAATGTTATAAAGAGTGATCAGCTTAACAGCAATTACTTGCAAAGTCAATATTTGGCTAGAAAATGAACTTTATCCCCCAAAACACATTTCAACATCATTGCAGCCCTGCCTTAAAATGACCAGCTAACCTCTTTTCAGTGATTGCTCCATTAACACAGGTGTGGGTGTTGATGAGGACATGGCTGGAGATCAATCTGTCATGATTAAGTAAGAATGACACCACTGGACACTTTAAAAGGAGGCTGGTGCTTGGCATCATTGTTTCTCTTCTGTTAACCATGGTTATCTCTAAAGAAACATGTGCAGTCATCATTGCAATGCACAAAAATGGCCTAACATGGAAGACTATCGCAGCTAGAAAGATTGCACCTCAGTCAACAATCTATCGCATCATCAAGAACTTCAAGGAGAGAGGTTCCATTGTTGCCAAAAAGGCTTCAGGGTGCCCAAGAAAGACCAGCAAGCGCCAGGACCGTCTCTTAAAAGTGTTTCAGCTGTGGGATCGGGCTACCAGCAGTGCAGAGCTTGCTCAGCAATGGCAGCAGGCAGGTGTGAGTGCATCTGCACGCACGGTGAGGCGGAGACTCTTGGAGCAAGGCCTGGTCTCAAGGAGGGCAGCAAAGAAGCCACTTCTCTCCAGAAAAAACATCATGGACAGACTGATGTTCTGCAAAAGGTACAGGCAGTTGACTGCTGAGGACTGGGGTAAAGTTATTTTCTCTGATGAATCCCCTTTTCGATTGTTTGGGACATCAGGAAAATGCCTCATTCGGAGAAGACAAGGTGAGCGCTACCACCAGTCTTGTCTCATGCCAACTGTAAAGCATCCTGAAACCATTCATGTGTGGGGTTGCTTCTCAGCCAAGGGAATCGGCTCTCACAGTCTTGCCTAAAAACACATCCATGAATAAAGAATGGTACCAGAATGTCCTCCAAGAGCAACTTCTCCCAACCCTCCAAGAGCAGTTTGGCGATCAACAATGCCTTTTCCAGCATGATGGAGCACCTTGCCATAAAGCAAAGGTGATAACTAAATGGCTCAGGGAACAAAACATAGAGATTTTGGGTCCATGGCCTGGAAACTCCCCAGATCTTAATCCCATTGAGAACTTGTGGTCAATCATCAAGAGACGGGTGGACAAACAAAAACCTAAAAATTCAGACAAAATTAAAGCATTGATTGTGCAAGAATGGACTGCTATCAGTCAGGATTTGGTCCAGAAGTTGATTGAGAGCATGCCAGGGAGAATTGCAGAGGTCCTGAAGAAGAAGGGTCAACACTGCAAATATTGACTTGCTGCATTAACTCATTCTAACTGTCAATATAAGCTTTTGTTACTCATATGTTTGCAATTATTATATTTCTGTCTGTGATAAAAACATCTGTCAAACACACATAAAAACCAGAGGGCAGCAGATCATGTGAAAATATAATATTTGTGTCATTCTCAAAACTTTTGGCCATGACTGTATTCACAAAACTAATTTCGGAAGTGGCATCTTTTGTGAGAAGAGAAAACATATTACTGGTACCCTACTTGGACGACTTCCTCGTGATAGCAAATACCGATGGAGAATGCAGGAAAGCAATAACAAGGGTGCTGGAAGTCCTAACCAGCTTAGGCTGGATAATAAACGAGAAAAAATCAAAGCTAATCCCAGCCCAAAAACAAGAATTTTTGGGAATACTGTTAGACTCCTGCAAACAGCAATGTGTCCTCCCAGACAGAAAAATAGGCTCCATTCAGCACAACATACGACAGTTGAGGCCGAGCAGGGCCATAACAATCCGACAAGCAATGTCGCCGTTGGGTACATTAACAGCAACAATGCCGGCGGTCCAGTGGGCGCAAAGCCACACAAAAGATCTGCAGTGGCAAATTTAGCCGAGCAGGCAAAAGACCCGGCCAGCTTGAATCGACTGTTCACCCTAACGTCACAGATCCACAGCTCATTGGAATGGTGGCTACAACCCAAAAACCTAAAAAGAGCAGTACCCTGGTCAATTCACAACCAAGTGGTATTAACCACGGATGCGAGTCCCTCAGGATGGGGAGCACATCTAACGGGACGGCTTGTACAGGGCCAATGGGAACCCTCGATGAGGGAAACATCCTCCAATTTAAAGGCGCTAACAGCAGTGAAGCAGGCACTTCATCAGGTGGAAGAAGAGGTACGAGGAAGACACATCACAATACTGTCAGACAACAACATGACGGTAGCCTACATAAATCGACAGGGAGGTACAAGATCACCATCCCTGATGGCGGAAGCAAGAGAGCTGTTCACATGGGCGGAAAACAACCTGTTGTCCCTATCGAGCACACACTTAAAAGGGACAGACAATATGGTGGCAGATTTTTTAAGTCGACATGTGCTGCACCAAGGAGAATGGTCCCTAAATCGGGACATATTTGGAAAGATTTGTGTCAGCTGGGGCAGGCCAGAAGTGGACCTGTTTGCTACAAAAGAGAACCGGAAGGTAAACAGGTTCTACTCCCTGAATCCAAGAGAACATCCAGAAGGAGTAGATGCACTGCTACACCGCTGGAGGTTCAAACTGGCGTATGCCTTTCCACCGTTTCCCCTAAAACCAGTAGTCCTGAGAAAAATACGGGAGGACAAAGCCCGTGTAATTCTTATCGTGCCCTTCTGGCCGAAGAGAGCGTGGTTCACATGGCTCACACGCATGTCTGCCTCGGACCCATGGATCTTACCCGATGTTCCCAATCTACTACATCAGGGACCAGTGGAACATCCTCAGGTGCACAGACTACATCTCACTGCCTGGAACTTGAGAGGGGACTCTTATTAGCAAAAGGATTCTCAGGGCCATTGGTGACCACGTTGCTCACAAGTAGGAAAAAAGTCACCTCGGCCAAATATCATCAGATCTGGCAAAAGTTCCTAGACTTCTCAGGACGACGATTATCGGAAACAGTCCAGAAGGTCCCGATGACGGAGGTCCTGGAATTCCTACAGAAAGGCCTGGAAAAAGGATTGTCTACAAGCACCCTAAAGGTGCAAGTCTCTGCACTAGGTGCGCTATTTGACAAAAAACTGGCTGACCACCCATGGGTCTATAGGTTCATTCGAGCGTCCTTTTCAGCCAGACCCTCAAAATTAGTACCTAAGGTGGCTCCCTGGGATCTCAATTTAGTATTGAATGCATTAACTACGGCCCCGTTTGAGCCTATCTCATCCATTTCGGTAAAGGCTCTAACACTAAAAACAGTGCTCTTGGTTGCCCTGACGTCAGCTCGGCGAGTCAGCGAGCTGCAAGCTATCTCTGTAAATCCCCCATATACTACCTTTATGGATGACAGAGTGATCATAAGAACTGACCCAGCCTTCCTCCAGAAGGTTAATACAAAATTTCACAGGGACCAAGAAATAATTTTACCCTCGTTTTGTGCCAACCCAAAATCCCAGGGAGAGCAAACCTTTCATTGTTTAGACGTAAGACGTTGCCTACTTCAATATATAGAAGTCTCAAAATCTTGGCGACAGTCGTCGGCCCTTTTTGTCTCCTTCCAGGGGACAAACGGGGAAAAAAGCTTCCAAAGCTACAATTGCACGGTGGCTACGCATGGCTATCTCACTTTCCTATTCTTCATCAGGTCAGACTCCCCCACTGGGTGTAACTGCTCACTCCACAAGAGTGGTTGCGACATCCTGGGCCGAACGGGCAAATGCATCAATAGAATAGATTTGCAGAGCAGCGGTATGGTAGTCACCCTCCACCTTTTTTTGTCATTATAGGCTAGATATAGGTCTCTAGAATTTAGCCTTTGGTAGGAAGGTGTTATCTGCCGTTGTCCCACCCTAGGAGGCTCTTCTATTTCTTCCTCTCATGTCGGTGCTGTCATGGGGAAGGGAAAAAATGATAATTACTTACCGGTAATTTGATTTTCCAGAGCCATGACAGCACCGTATTAATTCCCGCCCTATCTTGGTGATGGTTGTGTGATTCACAAAGAAAAAAAAAAAGAGTGTATAAATTGATATATAAAGAAGGTAGATGTCGTAACTATGCTAGTGTATATGTAACGACTAATTTTGGCGGTTACCTTGCATACTCTGAAACAAACTGAGGGAGAGGTACCGCCCCCCTTCTTTTATCTCTGCTGCAGGTTTCCTGTTCCTGGGGGCGGATACCATACTCTCATGTCGGTGCTGTCATGGCTCTGTAAAATCAAATTTCCGGTAAGTAATTATCATTTTTCCATTACGTCCCTCCGGACAGCACCATGGAGGTAGTCCTTCCTTGACATATAAGAGACAGGATCACAAGGAGATTAAAGGGAATCTGTCACCCCATTTTAGCCATATCAGCTAAAGATATGACTGAATAGTGCGTCCCGTAAGCAAGCTATCGGTATGTAGCTTATATCCTGACACCCCCGTTTTGATAGCAAAACACCTTAGTAAAGTTGGGATTATTTTCTGTAAATCAGGGCGGTCGGGTTCGGAGGGCGGCGGTTTCTCTGTCCTCTCCCTCCCCCGCCCCCCCGCTCCTCGGCATCACTTGCGTATGGCCGTCTGTGAATCCCACAGACTGCGTATGCGCGTGGTGGGATTCACAGACGGACATACTCAAGTGATGCCGAGGGGGGGGAGGACAGAGAAAACGCCGCCCTCCGGTCCGGACCGCCCTGATTTACAGAAAATAATCCCAACTTTACTAAGGTATTTTGCTATTAAAACGGGGTATCAGGATGTAAGCTACATACTGATAGCTTACTTATGGGACGCACTATTCAGTCATATCTTTAGCTGATATGGCTAAAATGGGGTGACAGATTCCATTTAAAAGGCCACTCCACCCTCCAGTGTTTTTTTCCTGTCCCTGCAGGGAGGGACACATGAGAGGAGCAGCAGCAGAAGCTTACCGGGCTCAGGGGGGATAGTGCGGCTTGTCCAAGATCCTTCCCCGTCAAGTGGCACAGGGTGGGGATCCCTCAGCCCGAAAGACCAGTCGAGCGGACGTGCTCCTGGGTGGGTGGCTCTCGGCTCGGGCACCGGCGGCAGGCTTCTTCCGGAAGTCGCGCTCCTGAAAAACGTTGCACTTCCTGTGACATCACTGACAGCGTGCGTTCCAGGAGGAACGCTGTTGTGAATGTGTTAGAAATGAATTCTGAGCGGGAGCTCCCTCTGGTGGTTACAAACAGTACTGAACCATTCAATGAAGATTGTGAAGATTGGCGATCAGGAGTTACTGACTGGTCTTATATAAGGGAGGTTCCCTCCCATCAGGGTTGCCGGTGATCAATTGTTCTTGTCTCAACTTTGGTTCCTGGTTCACTTGGAGGCTTGCTGTGTTTTGCCTGCATCTTCTGCTAACAGATAAGTTTTTTTTCTGCTTGTATTTTTGTGCTTGCCTTTTGCATTGTTTCCTGCACTCTTGTGGAGGTCAGCCGGGTCCCCTCCGGGGGCTTGTGCTCCTCTCGGTTTATCTGTGCCTCTGTTATTTGTTCATTTGCCTTTTCCAGTTTTTTCAGTGGCTGCGGCTTAGTTTTGTTACACCAGAGAACTAATTTAGGTGGTAGAGGTCGTGTGATCTCAGGTGTTATTGTAATTAGTAGTGTTGGTACTTTTTAGGGTTTTTTGGGATTGCAGTAAGTGTCCTTCCTATTCTTTTCTGTCCAGGTAGATTGGGCCCCAACGTTTGCTCATACTATTTTCTGTCTGTGTCTGTATTTCCTCTTGTCTAACCGCCATTACATGTTTGGGGGCTTCCTATGTTCTTTGGGATCTGCTCCGGGGCAGATAGTTTTCCTCTTTCTATCTTTAGGTGTAGTTAGCTTCTCAGGCTGTGACGAGGCGTCTAGGACCAACGTAGGTACGCTCCACGGCTGCCTTTAGTTGTGGTGGTTAGTCAGGGTACTGCAACCAGTAGATTCCAACCTCTCTGGTGTATTGCCGTTTTTGCCTGCTCTCCTCAGCTACCAAAACATAACAGAACGCGGAATAACGAGACCAGATTGAGTCCTTGGATCTCGCAGAGCGTAAGGTGGCAGCATGGAAGAGCCGGGAGATAGACCAGGACGGTGGGGTAAGTGCACTGTGCGTAAAAGATCCCCAGCTCCCAGTGGTCACTTATAACCTGTCCTCAGCACTTAGAACATCCTCAACACGTAGCCACTTTCAACCATTCAGCCTCTAGTCAGCTTCAGCCGGTAATTAGTCCGTCTCCTTCAATATGCAGGACAATGGAGCACTAGCTACGCCCCTGCCTACGCCCAAGTGGATGGGCAAAGCCTCATCAAAATCCATCATAGTGCTTCATAGCCTAACAGAGGATGGTTGTATGAGAGGTTGCTCCTAGAGTGAAGATAGCTTGGGGATGTTTTATGGCTTTCCCTTCCCCCTGGCAGGCGGTCCGGGGCTGATACCCCTCTAGGTAGAGGTCCCTCAGCCATCAATCACTGTACCGGACGGTCTCAGGGATTGGAGGTCTCGACATTCCCTTCCCCCTGTCAAGCAGACCATGGCCGACACCTCTTGGAGAGATTCCTCAGCCAACAGCCAGCCAGCGCAATGGGCTCAGGGGGATCGTGCGGCGCGTCCAATCCTTCCCCCTGTGAAGCTGCTCGGGGCTGACACTTCCTGTTGGGGAGTCCCTCAGCCACAGAGACCAGTCGAGAGGACGGGCTCCTGGATAGAGCCGCTTCCTCCCGATGGGGGGCTCTCGGCTAGGATGCTGACCGGCAAAACACCGCTACTTCCAGAAGTCACGCGGTAGAGATGGCCGTTGCGCCTCCAGTGACGGCAGGGCAGTACTGCAACATTCCTGACCAGGACTCCGCTCTCGACGTTACCAGCTCCCCCTGTTTTTCTAGCAGGTATGGAGCCAGCACAGGTGAGTGCATGTTGGAATGTTGTGTTGATGGCCTAGGCCTCTGGGCTGATGCTAGTCTCATGCCTTTGTGCCAAATCCGGGCCTAGAGCCTCATGTGCTGAGATGTGTTTTCACATATAAGCAGCTAGACCTTGGACCTCTAAGCTATAGTAGCCATATGTCCAGACTACATCTCACGCTGTGACTTCAGTTACTTGCAGGCCATGTCTGCACAGAGCCTTATGACTAGACACATGGTAGCAATGCAGCACATTGTTATGAATTGGTAGCTGAGGAGGACAGGAGCAAAAAACAGCCAAGGCAGCAGAACACCAGAGAGATTGGGAACTAATGGGTTGCAGATCCCTGAACTAACCGCACAACTAGAAGCAGCCGTGGGACGTACCTACGGTGACCTAGACACCTCGGCACAGCCGAAGAGTTAGCTACACCTAAAGATAGAAACAGGAAAGTTAACTGCCCCCTGAGTAGAGCCCCAAAGGAATAGGTAGCCCCCACACATATAATGGCGTGTTAGACAAGACGAAATACAAACGCAGGCAGAAAATAGAGTGAGCAAACGCTGAGGCCAAACACTGCCTAGATAGGACAGAATACTATCTGCAACCCAGCAAAACCCTAGAAAAACTTCTGATTCCAAAAATGCTGAGATCACACGATCTCGCCACCCGCTAAATCAGATCTCTGGTGTGACCAAGCGGCTAACCCGCAGCCACTCAAATAGCAGGGACAGTGCAATGGAACAAATTAACCGTGGCTACTGAAAAACAGAGAGTAGCACAGGCCCCTGGAGGGGAACCCAGCTAACCTCCCACAAAAGTGCAGACAAAAAAATGGAAATAGCAAACAAGATAGAAACAAGCAGAAAATATCTTCTCTGAAAGTAGCAGACGAAGGCAAGACACCAGCTGACTTCCAAATGAACCAGGAAACAACAATTGATCACCGGCGAGGATCAAGGGAAGGCAGCTTCCTTATATCAGCCCTGTCCGTTTCTCCTGATTGCCAGTTATCGCTCGCAGGTGATGGACTTCTACTATTCAACACTGGTTCAATACCCTCAGCAACCACCAGAGGGAGCCCCAACTCAGAAGTAATTTCCAACATGCTCACAACAGCACATAGCCTCCATGAAGACTGCCCTTCATGAAGACTGCCCTCCAGCTGCTTCTCATTAATTAGCTCTTTTAGGTGGAGCCAGTCTGACAATTGAGATGTACTATTCAGAGTGGGGATTATCCGGAACTCTGATTGCTCTATTGGATGTAACTGTGGACCTGGTCTCTCGTTTGGCACCTTCAAGCATGGCCTTAAGGGTATGCCACACTAAACGAGATCGCTAACGAGATCGCTAAAACGTCACTATTTAGCGATCTCGTTAGCGACCTCGTTGTGTGTGGCATGTGGCAACGATGTGGCCCCTGCTGTGATGTCGCTAATCGTTCACTAGCGTTCTGGACCGTTTTTTGATCGTTGGCGTCCCGCTGGTGAGCCTATATCGCTGTGTTTGGCACCTTTTGCGAACGACGAGCGACCTCGTTTGTGATGCATATGACAGCGGTGCAGGGGGACTAGGGTTTTTAGCGTCACGGAGTGTATCGCAATATCTGTAAGTTCTCTTTTGCGTCACAGAGAGGATCGCAGAAGTTGCAAAGCAGGCTAGCAGGACGCAGAGAGCAGGAGCGATGCTGGAAATTCCTATGAATCAGAAGCGCTCAGTACATGCTAATGACATCCTAACGACCGCCAAAGTCGTTAAAGAGATCGCTGACCGCTGATGTGTCGTTTATGAGATCTCCTGTTTGGCAGCTACTAGCGACCTAAAAGCGATCACACCAACGATCTCGTTAGCTTGCGTCGTTATCGTGATCGCTAAGTGTGGCAGTACCTTTAGTCTGTGCATCATATTGCATTATAGCGCCTCTGTGCATCATAGTGCCTTTGTGCATCATATTACATCATAGTGCCTTTGCGCATCATATTGCATAATAGCCCTTTATAGTGCCTCTATTCATCATATTGCTTCATAGTGCCTCTATGCATCATATTGCCTCATAGTGCTTCATAGTGTCTCTATGCATCATATTTCATCATAGTGCTTCATAGTATCTTTGTGCGTCATATTGCATCATAGTGCTTCTGTGCATCATATTGTGTCATAATGCTTCGGTGTGTCATTTGTGTGTCATAGTACCTAAGTGCTTCATAGTACCTCGGGCGTTGTGGCTTTGTGCCTCTGGCTGTGGGCCTCTAGATTAGAGTTTCTGACTTGTTAACACCTTGTGCTTGGATGCACCTTGTATGGTATGCCTATCACTTCACAATTTGTTTCGGGCCCCAGCTTCGGCTATAGAGTCCTCGTGTTTTGGGAACCAGGTCCAGCTTATGTTGCTTCATTCTTTGCAACTTCTTTGCAAAGGATGCATTCTTTGCATTTTCTCTTCATTCTTTAGCCAGACGAACAGCTTTGCTTGAATTGGCCTAGTAACTTAGCGCTTCTTCGTTTGGAACAGAACTCTCAAGTGAGCTACTGCGTTGAGTGCTAAAGGCAAGTCTCTTTCATAGTTAGTTTTAAAGGGAGACATACGTCTTTGGGGTTCATCCAATAAATGTACATACTACTGTTCTGGGTGCAGGAAATACCACGAGGGTGAAGAAAAGAATCCTTCCCAACTCCACATATGGCAATCATACTAGTTTCCTTGATCAACATTCGGTAAACAGATTCTTGTCCCATAAATCCGTTATGTTTACCAGGGTCGGCATCACTGCCTTTGTACCTTGTGGCGAATCAGCAGCACTGTGTCATGGTGGCAGAGGATCCCATACTCGCTGCTCGTACAGCAGTCAGGGTTCTTTATGGTAGAAGAATCTGTATCCAGGACTCTTAGGGTCCCGTTTCATTTAGCGAAGCACCAGCGATCCCGACAGCGATACGACCTGGTAAGGATCGCTGATGCGTCGCTAAATGGTCGCTAGTAAGCTGCCAAACAGGCAGATCTTTTTAGCAACGCAGCAACGATCCGGCGATCCGTATAACGACCTCGGCTGTCGTTGGTACCTTTTTACACAGCAGCTTTTCTGACGATTCCTTTCTGTGTCCCTGAGTTCTGCGTCGCCAACAAGGTCGCTCGTTGGGGTCAAACACAGCGGGCCAGCGGGACACCAAAGATGAAAAAATCGTCCAGGACATTCGAGGACGATCAGTGATATCCAGCAGGTGGGCCGGTCTCCGCTGCGTGTCACATGTAGCGAGATCACTGGCTAGGTCACTGTTGCGTCACAAAATCGGTGACGCTTCAGCGATATCATAGTAAAATAGTTATTAAGGTTGAAGGAAGACTTTAAGTCCATCTAGTTCAACCCATATCCTATCCTAACCTGCCCTAACATGTTGATCCAGAGGAAGGCAAAAAAAACCATGTGGCAAACAGTAAGCTTCACATTGGGGAAAAAAATTCCTTCCTGACTCCACATACGGCAATCAGACCAGCTCCCTGGATCAACGCAATATCTAGCAAACTAGTGAATATAGCCTGTAATATTATATTTTTCAAGAAAGGCATCCAGTCCCTTCTTAAATTTTAGTAGGGAATCGCTCATTACAGTAAAGTCTCACTGTTCTTACAGTACAGAATCTGTATCTGTGATTATGACTAAATCTTCTTTCCTTCAGACGTAGAGTATGCCCCCTTGTCCCCGTCACAGGTCTAAGAGTAAAAAGATCATTAGAAAGGTCTCTGTACTGTCCCCTCATATATTTATACATTGTAATAAGATCACCCCTAAGCCTTCATTTTTCCAAACTAAATAACCCCAAGTGTAATACCCTGTCTTTGTATTGCAGACCCCCCAGTTCTCTAATAACCTTGGTCGCTCTTCTCTGCACCCGCTCCAGTTCAGCTATGTCTTTCTTATACACCAGAGACCAGAACTGCACACAGTATTCTTAAGTGTGGTCGCACTAGTGACTTGTATAGAGGTAAAATTATGTTCTCCTCATGAGCATCTATGCCTCTTTTAATGCATCCCATTATTTTATTTGCCTTTGCAGCAGCTGCCTGACACTGGCCACTAAATGTGAGTTTGTCGTCCACCCATACACCCAGATCGTTTTCAGTGACAGTATTGCCTAGTGTTTTACAATTAAGCACATAATTATACTGTACATCTTGTTTGTTCTACCCAAGTGCATAACCTTACATTTATCCCCATTAAAGCTCATTTGCCATTTATCAGCCCAAGCTTCTAGTTTACATAAATTCTCCTGTATAATAAAATTGTCCTCCTGTGTATTGATTACCCTGCAGAGTTTAGTGTCATCTGCAAATATTGAAATACTACTCTGTATGCCCCTTCAAGGTCATTAATATATATGTTAAAGAGAAGCGGCCCCAATACTGACCCTGTGGTACCCCACTGCTAACCGTGACCCAGTCCGAGTGTGCTCCATTAATAACTACCCTTTGTTTTCTATCCCTGAGCCAGTTCTTAACCCACTTACACATATTTTCCCCTATCCCCATTGTTCTCCATTTATGTAACAACCTTTTGTGTGGCACTGTATCAAAAGCTTTTGGAAGTCCATGTATACCACGTCCACTGCGTTCCCTTGGTCCAGTTCGGAACTTACCTCTTCATAAAAGCTTATCAGATTAGTCTGACAAGAAGGGTCCCTCGTAAACCCATGCTGATACTGGGTCATGAGGTTATTTTTCTTCAGATACTACAATATAGTATCCCTTAAAAACCCTCCAGGATTTTACCCACAGTAGATGTTAAGCTCACTGGCCTATAAATTTCAGGTTCAGTTTTTGTCTCCTTTTTGAATATTGGCACCACATTTGCTATACGCCAGTCCTGTGGTACAGACCCCGTTATTATGGAATCCTTAAAGATTAAAAATAATGGTCTATCTATGACTGTACTTAATTTCTGCAGTACTCGGGGGTGTATCCCATCCGGACCCAGGGATTTATTAATTTTAGTGATTTTTTTTTTTTAGATGCCGCCGTACTTCCTGCTGGTTAAGCAGGTCACATTTAATGGAGAAATCTTTTTTTTTTTTTTTCACTGATCATGTTACCTGTCATGGGATTTTCTTGTGTAAATACTGTTCAAAAAAAGTAATTTAGCATATTGGCTTTTTCCTCATCCTCATCCACCATTTCTCCCAGACTATTTTTAAGGGGACCAACACTATCATTTTTTAGTTTCTTGCTATTTATGTAGTTAAAGAATATTTTGGGATTATTTTTACTTTCTCTGGCAATGAGTCTCTGTCTCAATCTTTGCTGTCTTGATTTGCTTTTTACAGAATTTATTTAATCTTCTGTATCTATTTAATGCCTCATCACTACCTACTTGCTTTAATTCACTAAATGCTTTCTTTTTGTCACTTATTGCGCCCCTTACAGCTCTATTTAGCCATAGTGGTTTCCTCCTTTTTCTAGCATGTTTATTCCCATAGGGTATATATTGTTCACAGGTCCTATTCAGGATGCTAATAAACGTCTCCCATTTTCTTTGTGTACTTTTATGTCTCAGGATATCGTCACAGTTAATTGCACCAAGATTATCTCTCATCCGTTGGAAATTTGCCTTCCTGAAGTTTAGTGTCCTTGACACCCTCAACTACACATCTTACTAAAAGATACATGAAAACTTATTATTTTGTTACCACTATTACCCAACCCTTATATTTGATATGCGGTTTGGCCTGTTGGTTAATATTAGGTCTAGCAGTGCCCACCCTCTTGTTGGGTCCTGAACTAGTTGTGAAAGGTAATTGTCTCTCATAGTCAAAAACCTATTACCTTTGCTGGAACTGCAGGTTTCTGTTCCCCAACGGATTGCGCATGTTCCGATTACGGCGCCACAACCCGCCCTCTCCTGACATCCCAGCAAGATCCCGCGGCAACTCCGGATCGGTAAGGTGTTGTGCCGGAGATCGCGCATACGCATACCTCGATCTCCTGGGCCACCCTCCTCATCCCGGGTGCGTTACTCTGTCCAGACCGCACAGGCGCGTCGCGCTTGCGAAGTCTAAAGGCTTCAAACAAAGTGGTGACACTCCCAGCGTTATATTATAGAGAATATATATATAATACACACATGTACATGAGGCGCACACACACACGTACATACATGGCACACGTACAAGGCGCACATGTGCCGCACAACAAATTCTTATTTGATACATGTCATTTCATATAAATACATATACATAGCTCACAGCCAGCGCACACACACTACACATATCGCACACTACACACACCTCAGATACACACACTGCTTTATGCTGGAGGGAATGAGATGTTGCACACTATGAACTGCAGCTTTTTCCTGCTCCCAGCAGACACCTCCTGCCATCTCCTCTGCTGTGACTGCCTACAAGAATAGGAGGAACTAACAGCAGGCCAGGAATCATTTTACCCAGGAGCAGCACACACATTAGGTACTGCACTACCTGTGCTGACATCACTGTCACCTGGCAGGTCACATGGTCGTGATGTCACTACAGGTTCTCAGTCTCTGCATCGGAACTTCACTGATTTATCAGTGGAGCTTCTGCTGTAGACGCTGGGGGGCCCCAAGGGACTGGGGGCCCTAGGCAGCTGCCTAGTTTTCCTTGCCCTAACGCCGGCACTTTCTGTGGGATCTGAACTTAATGCTAAATGCCCTATGCAGGTCACCCTACGAACCTAAAGTAGACATAAGAATTAGCAGATTTTAATGTAAGACAACACTTTTAGTGGCTATCACCTCCGCTAAAAGAATAGGGGAAATTCAGGCCCTATCTATCCAGGATCCGTACCCAAAAAGATCGAATGGTTCTCAGGTTCGGTCCAGCATTTCTTTCTAAGGTGGTAACCACTCCAGATATGAATCAAGAAGTCCTGCCCTCGTTTTGTCACCATCCAAAGAATCAGAAGGAGCAGCTATTAGACAAGCAGTCCTGGCATACCTGGAGGGTACTCAAGAATGGAGGCAGGACGCCAACCTCTCCATTCAGTGTGAAGGTAGAAATAGAGGGCAGAAGGCATAAAAGGCCACCATTGCAACGTTGATCAGGTTCACAAAATATCTGGCCTATTCGTAAGAAGGGAAATCTCTTGACGTCCTTAAAGCTCATTCCACAAGAGCAGTCTCCATGTCATGGGAAGTGAGCGGGGGAGAGGGGGCATCTGTAGATCAAATTTGTAGGGGGAATTTGCTGTGGACATGTCAGGACAACAGACTATAGCAAATAAACTCAGAACTCAACTTCAGTAGAGTGATGATTTTTAATCGTGTCCACAGTAATAACAGAAACGTTTCGGTCCTGAACTTGGACGTTCATCAGTCACATGGACTACTGTGAGTAGGTGGACCCAGCAAAAAGAGGGGCTATGCCCGGAATATCAGGTTTAAATTCTGTTCGATATAGGTGATCAAATATGGCAGCGGTTACCTGAGGGGTCCCGGTGGAGCAAAAAATGTGCCTGCGGTGCCAACAGACTGTCTGGTAGGAAGGTTCTCCAGGGTGTTGTACCCCCTCCCCCCACCTCTTCCTTAATACCTTGTTCTGGTGTTCTCCTTTGTACTGTCAGTAGGGATGACCTGGAAAGGGAGAATTGGTCTTAACAGTAATTATGTTTTTAGGCGTCCATCCTCACAGCACTGTTGGGTTCCCTCCCTTACAATATCTTGTGCTCATGTGATTTTTAACATTTTTGTAGGAAGATTCAATAAAATAGCATTGCATCCATCCTGGTGTGGTACTTGGAAAGACATTAAGGAGTGAGGGTGGGAGGGGTCTTTTAAAATATGTGTATCCTTTCCCTATAAAGGATAAGAAGAATGACTTCTATTGTGCTGTCAGGAGGGACTCCTGGAAACCTATTTACCTGTAGGACTAATTCCCCCTTCTTACTTGGTTACTTGAAAATTGAATATATGAAAACTGGCTGTTTTTCTCACTTTAAAACCAATGGAAAAAAGGGGGATTACTCCAGCTTCATAAAATCTGTTTTTATTTGTGATCCGGTTTCAAAGATGCATGATATTCCATATAGCAACGCGTTTCAAACGCTAACAAGCCTCCTTTATCTAGCTACATAGGCTATCTTACCCTAAGTATTTAAACATTAGCATGACCATGGAGAATTGCCTCGCACGTCACCTGATCAATTGGGAACATGTGTAAATTTGATCCGACAAAAAACACTTAAAATGCTTGAAAAATTAATATAAAATACAATAAACAATATATGCCAGATGACATAAATAAAAGTTCCAAACTTAGAAATCCATAAAGGAACATAATCTCTGCATGCATTCAGTCCATGAGGGTGACAGGTCCCAAGAAAAAACATCCTCTCTATTTAATAGGTGTCTTTTTTGATCCCCCTTCTCTTGGTGATTTTCTTATTCATTCAATACTCTGAACGATGACTTGCGTCTTTCATGACGGACTATAAAGTGCTTGGATGCATAGGAGATTGCCCTATTGCTGCAGGAGTTAATAATATCAGTTGGATGCTCAGATTCTGACCAGCCAGTATGTTGGGCAGCAACTTTCTCATAGACAAGTGAGCTGAGGTGGCAGTAGGACAAAGCATTGTCCGGCCATCAGCTATTTAATGTGTATGGCCATCTTAAGAATAAGTGTAAGACTATGCTTTGGAATCAAATTGTTGCCTTAGACATGCTGAGGTGGGGACAGGGAGAAGAGTTGGACACTATCCTCATAATTTTCATTGGGTTTTGCCTCTTGTCCACCACTTCTTTTTGGGGCCTTTTATCTGAATACACAAAAAAAAATTGTATTCAGTGAGTGACATCCTGCACCACCGCTTGTGCAAGGAGGCAGGATACACAACATGTCATATACTAACTTCTGACTATTAGCTCTCTCTATGCCACCCTGATGACTGGAAGTAAGTTGATTCAGGGAGAATATAACTTCATTTTCTTCCTGTAGCTACACTTCCAATTAGAAAGCTGCACATGTTTAATAATGTGGCTTCCGGTGAATATTACTTTTTTTTGTTTGTTTTTTTTTTAATTTTGCTGTCAGGTTCCTTGAATAAGATTGTAATGGGCAATAGCGAAGTGTTACTTATGTCATTACTAACCAATTTCTTATCATAAGGCCTGTACATAGAAGTTTCATGTAGTAAAGATATGTAATTCTCAACTAGGACTCCGCCTCTACCACATCTTCCAGTGGGTCCAAGTCACAAGTTTGCTAACAATTACTACTGCACCCGAGATGGGCGGAGAGAAACTTTACCACCTACTATCATTATGCCGTCACAAAAGGCTCTGGTGTCTGGAGAATCTTCACCCAGGTTAGTTGAGTCATTATTTTCCACTAGTACTATAATTTTTTTAATTGATATACCATATTTTTCGCACTGTAAGATGCACCGGATCATAAGATGCACCTAGGTTTTAGAGGAGGAAATTAGGAAAAAATAAATTGAAGCAAAAAATATGGTCAATTCTGTACTTAATATCCCCTACCCCTATCTGGTATATATGGTCCCCTCATCCCCATTCTGGTATGCATGGCTCTCTCATCCCCATTCTGGTATGCGTGGCTCTCATCCCCATTCTGGTATGCGTGGCTCTCTCATCCCCATTCTGATATGCGTGGCTCTCTCATCCCCATTCTGGTATGCGTGGCTCCCTCATCCCCATCACCATCCAAATTGGGTGAATATTCATTTCTGTTAAGTAGCGGCACACGTGACCGCCGGAAGCAGCAGGAAGTCTCCGGCTAACACTGTGCTCGCTAAGAGCAATGAATACTCACTGCTTTGCGCTCACACAGGCCCGGCGTGCAGAATATTGAGTATTCCGGCAGCTGCTTTTTCTCTTGCTAGCAGCGCATGACATCCCTGCCAAGCGCTGCTTACAAGCATAAAGCTGTTGTGGCATCAGAACAGGACGCTGCGACAGAGAGGGAGCGCCAGGAAGGTAAGGCCTCTTTCACACATCCGTCTTTTTGTATCAGGCATGATCCGTCCTATGCCTGAAGGGACGGATCCGGCGCTGAAACAAAAAAACTGATGCAACGGATCCGGTTTTTTGCTGGATCCGACCTGAACTTTTGAACCCATAAAAAGAGGGTTTCTGATGCCCGGAGACACTGGAAAATGTAGTAGTAGTAGTTTCCAGAATCCGGATCAGACTTTTGCCTGATTGCACAAAAGTCTGATCCGGTTCCATTGAATTCTATTGTTTCCGGCCGCCTGATGCGCCGCTTCAGGCACATCAAGCGGCTCCGGCAAAAAATAAAAACGTTACATGCTGCGTTGTGTCCGGCCGCCGGAATGTACATTTCCGCCGGATCCGGACAAAAACGGATACAACGCACTGACATGCGACGCCGTCCTGCGCTAATGAAAGTCAATGCAAAAAAAACCGCATCCGACATTACATTTCGCCGGATGCGGTTGGACAAAAAAATGCCGGAGGGCGCCGTCAGGCGCACAACGGATGTGTGAAAGAGGCCTAAGGATAATGGTTTGTTTTTTTAATGTTTTCTGATGGGGCCATGCATACCAGAATTGGGGTGAGGGCCAAAAATACCAGGATAAGGAAAGGATGGGACTAATCATTTCAGGACCGGGATGAGGGGCCAATCATACCAGGATGCCATTAAAGAGAAATGAATATTCATTGCCTTCCACGCCCATGGGCGTTGAATGCAGTGAATATTCATTTCTTTAGCAGTGGGCACAGGAGTTAGCCGCAGCAGCCGGCTCCTGCCTCTGTGACCCCTACTCCACCGAAACCGCTCCCCCACCATAGCCAGAGTTGGTACATCCGGACAATAAGACGCAGCCCCTATGTTCCTCCATATTTTTGGTAGAGCAAAGGGCGTCTTATAGTCCCAAAAACTATTAATAACCTAATTTAAAGATGTCTTATGATTAAAAAAAAAAAAAAAAAAAAGATGTTTTTAACTAAGTAAAATATGAAAAATAATTTTAAAAAGGTTTGGCATTTCCACTTTTAGATACTGAGGGGAGCAGCTGCTGAAATTTGCCATGAAAACCCAGTGTATAACCTGCTCACATTGTGACTACAGTAAATGTGGGCTGAATCTGCTCACATGTGTGATGCTTCCTCTTACTTTATGGGTTGTGAGACAGTGAGGATATGTGGTGAATGGGGTGTACATTTCACCTAGGTTCTTTGCTAACTATAAGGGAAATATGTGGCTTTGTAGACCTGGTGGTAGAGAGAGGTCACTACACCTTGCATTCATTGCACACTTGCAGCTTAAACCTGAAGCCAATCAGCTGTTAATTAGGAAGCCAGAAATAGGTGTCTGCGGACACAGTCAGAGAGCTAGTTTAGCCTGGACACAGGGAGGTGTCCTGGCACAAGAAACAGTCTCCAAGAGTGTTAGAGCTGTCTTTAGCCTGGACACAGAG
This sequence comes from Oophaga sylvatica, assembly GCA_033576555.1. Classification (NCBI taxonomy): domain Eukaryota; kingdom Metazoa; phylum Chordata; class Amphibia; order Anura; family Dendrobatidae; genus Oophaga; species Oophaga sylvatica. The sequence continues at coordinate 541,872,924 of JARQOD010000001.1, forward strand.
AGGTGTCCTGGCACAAGGAAGCAGTCTCTGTGAGAATGCATGCGGATAAGCTACTGAAGAGGAGGAGAGCCGTCTCAGTCTGGTTAGATGTACCCCGGACACAGGAGTGTCTCTGTGAACCTCCATGCTGATGATTACTGAAGAGGAGGAGAGCCGTCTCAGTCTGGGTTAGATGTACCCCGGACACAGGAGTGTCTCTGTGAACCTCCATGCTGATGTTTACTGAAGAGGAGGGGAGCCGTCTCAGTCTGGGTTAGAGGTACCCCGGACACAGGAGTGTCTCTGTGAACCTCCAGGATAATGACTACTGAATAGGAGTGGATCTCTCTCAAGTCTGGACGTCGGGTGGACCTTCAGACATAAGGAGGAGTATCTGGGAAACTCCATACTGGTAACATATATCATATGTGTTGTTTTGGGCACAGACTGATAGAGTCTGGGTTCCTGATAGAAAGGGACATTACATAAGTGTAATTTAGTGGCTAGACAAGCCTAGGTCTTTTGTTTATGCTTTGTTTTATCTGTGTGCTGTGGACTTTAATAAAACTGGTTGCGGCCAGTTTTTACCATAATTGCTGTCTGAATGAACTGTTTCTGTGCCATTCTGTCTACCCAGACAGCGATCCTAGAGCTAATACCCCTGGAAATGTTACAATTGGTGGAGAATGCTGGGGCAGCGCAGGGCCTGGTACAGTTAGTGCTGGAGTGTGCATGCAGCACAGTGGCAAGAGACAGCATTAAAGGTAAAGTCTATTGAAATAGCAACAGAGGAAAAAAAAAAAAAAAGTGTGTGTCAGCAGAAACGTCTGTTTGGAGCAGTCTTGGAGAGACAGTGGCCCTGATAGGGTCTGCAGAGAGAAAATGTATGCACAGCAAAGCTGAACTTGTTGTGAAAATGACTGTGGAATGTGCAGCAGCAAAAGAAAAGTTTGTGGAGCAGTCTTAAAGAGACAGTAGCCCTAATAGACTTTGCAAAGGAGAAAAAAAAAAAAAAAAAAAGGAAAGTGTCTGCACAGCAGAGCTGGATTTTTCTATGGAGAAGACTGTAGAGTGTGTGTATGTCTTGAGTGAAGACTACCGTTGTGAAGACAGAGAAGTCTGACAGCATGGATGACAGCATGGAGGCGCTGTTTGAACAAATGGCGCAAGTTATTGTGCAACATAAGACTGCTGTGATTGAGACAGATGAGTCCGGCAGTATGGAGGGGTTCGTTGAGTACCTGGTACAGGCCCAGCGGAGCATGGAGCAACAGCGCCTGCAGCACCAGCAGCGCATGCAGGAGCACCGGCAGAAATTCCTGCAGCAGCAGCAGGAGAATAACCGGTTGTTGGAGCAGATTGCAGCTCTCCGCACCGCGTCTCAGAGTAATGTTGTGAAGGCACCTGACTTGTCCGATGTAAAGAAGGCGGTAAGACGGTCCCTGGAAAAGATGACACCTCGTGATGATGTGGAGGTATATCTCACTAGGTTTGAGAGACTGGCAGAGAAGGAGAATCTGCCCCTATCTGAGTGGGCCATGATGGTCGCACCCTATCTGATTGGAGTGCCCCAGGTGGCCTATGCTGACCTGAGCAAGCAGGACAGCGAAGACTATGCCAAGTTGAAGGCAGAGATTCGTACCCGGCTGGGTGTTACGGTGACAGCCCATGCCAGGGGAGTTCATGACTGGAGATACAGTTGGGAGTCTGCAGTCAGCAGGCCTGATTATGGAGTTGAAAAGGTGGTAGTGAACCGCTACACCCGAGCATGTCTTACAGTGAACCGCTACACCCGAGCATGTTCTCCTGAGGTACAGCCATCTGAGAGGACGTCACTTCAGAGTTCCCGGACGTCGAACTCTCCCGGTAAGAGCGTTCCAGCTGTTGGGGACATGGGGTATGCTGATAAGCGGGTTCAGGCCCGAGGGGACATGTGGGTGGAAGAGTGTGATGGACAGTGTTGGAGATGTCGTGAAATTGCAGCCAACTGTCCACTAGAGGGGGAGCCTATGTGCCGTGATGTTGGCAGATCCCTCTCTCTCTGCGCAGAACCTGTGTGTGTGACCACCGCAACCGAAGAGACTGGACCACAGGTGTCCCCGGTGGTTACAAATGGTTGCTCAGCGCAGGCCTTCTTGCAATCAGAGAGTCCAGTGACTTCCGTATGTGACAGCCTGATTGATAGGGACTTCATCCCTGATAAGCACTTGAGTATGGTGTGCATCCATGGAGACACCAAAGTCTACCCAGAGACTGCCGTGGACTTGGTCCCTAAACTCGGGGAGGTTTCATGTGAAGTGGGGGTAGTGAAGAACCTGGTGCACCCCGTTGTGTTGTGTAATGACTTTCCCCGGTCTAAGGATCTCTGGGGGAAGGGTGATTCTGATGGACAGTGTGATGAAGCCCCTACTGAGGGTACGCAGTCCCGAGGGGCGGAACACAATGTTAGTGGGCCGTTTATCTTGTGTGATAGTGATGATGATATTGATAATGATGATGATGCTAATCATAATAGTGATGATACTGATGATGACCGTGATAAAGATGAAATTTCTTTGCAGGTGATGTTGGGAGACGAGGATGGTGGTTCTCGGGAACCGAGTGTCCCTGACCTGCCTGTGTCCTGTGACAATTTGGGAGAGAGCCGGTGTGAGACCACACTCTTAAAACGGCACAGGAAAATGTAATTGTTCTGAATGAGGTTCCCCAAGAGCCTGCTCTGAGGAGAGGTTTCCTCATGCTGCCATGAACAATAACCTATTGTTTAGGGACACTGAAGTCCAGGGAGAGGTCGTGAGTCAGCTCCTGGTACCTGAGCTATATGGAGGTATAGTGCTGGGGTTGTCACATAGTCACATACTTGAGGGACCAGATGGTGAAGTTAATGTTGAGGATAACATGTTAACTAAGGTTCCAGATCAAGATGTGAATGGGAATGAGTTGTATAACCCTGACAGTGAGCAAGATGTGAATGAAAATAAATTGTATACCCTGAAAGTGAGCAGGATGAGAATGAGAATAAATTGTATGACCCTGACGGTGAGCCGGATGTGAATGAAAGTGAAGTGTCTAGCCCTGAAGGTGAGCCAGATGTGGCTGAGAAAAAGGGGTCAGACAGGGATAGTGGGAGTGATAATGAATCATCTGATGACAATAAAGCAACCAGTGCAAATGAGGAAGGCATGGTAGCAGAAGAGGTTGAGAGTCCTGAGAAGAAGGCTGATGCTGACCTTACAGCCAGACAGAAGATGCCATCTGAGGATGTTTTACAGTTGGAACAAAGAGAGCGACTACTTCCAGCCCAAGAAAGGGAGAGACGAGAGGCTTCCCTGGGGATTGGCAGTAGACGTGCTAAAACAATGAGGGGTAGAGATGACGCTTCTGTTAGCTCACGGCTGAGTGTGAGACCCGGTGGCGGACGAAAAGACAGAGAGTCAGACTCAGAGCTACCAGTAAGCTTGACTGGACGATGGACTCGTGGCCGCAACGACGGTAGGAGTCAGTTCGGGAAAGAAAGGTCGGGTGAGGTGACACCGACACAAGGACAAGGCCAACGTTCTGACCGCTGGGGGCGGGAGAGGCCTAACAAAGAGGTGATATTGCATAGTGCCCAAAATCAACTGAGACGGGGTGACTGGCAGAGGCGACCGAGGGGGATCTCTGGTCGGGTGGCAGGTGTTCGACCCCACAAATTTGAACAGAGGGGGCACTGGGTATGGCCCTCAGGATATGCATGGAGGCATGTGATGGATGGACGGTATGTATCGCAGAGGTGGGTGGCCCTGTGATGGAAGCCTGGATATATTTTGGTTCAGCAGATCTACTGCTGAGACTTGTGCTATACATTGGGAGGCTTCCAGGTGACTTGGAGAGCTGGGCGGGTCCAGTCACCTACAAACCCACCCAAGGGGTATGTGTCTAAATACCTAGGATAAAGTTGTATGCAGAGGGGACGGATGGGTAATGCAGCGCTGGCTGGCATCCATTTAATGGATCAGTGTGTATGTTTTGACTGTCCATGTTCCTTCCCCTCAAGCTGACTGGTTACATGACTGTGACATCACACAGTGTGTGTGTGTGTGTAAGGGTATAGAAACCCTGCTTAATGGAAAATGTAGATGAAGCTAATGATGGTTATACTTCAGGTAAAGATGAAGCTGATGTTGGCTATGACTTGAGCTGTGTTCACTGTCTCTTTAGGTTTGTTGACCAGTCCTCCGGTCTGGATGACCAGCCCTCCGGTCTGGAGAAGAGGGGGGGGATATGTGAGACAGTGAGGATATGTGGTGAATGGGGTGTACATTTCACCTAGGTTCTTTGCTAACTATAAGGGAAATATGTGGCTTTGTAGACCTGGTGGTAGAGAGAGGTCACTACACCTTGCATTCATTGCACACTTGCAGCTTAAACCTGAAGCCAATCAGCTGTTAATTAGGAAGCCAGAAATAGGTGTCTGCGGACACAGTCAGAGAGCTAGTTTAGCCTGGACACAGGGAGGTGTCCTGGCACAAGAAACAGTCTCCAAGAGTGTTAGAGCTGTCTTTAGCCTGGACACAGAGAGGTGTCCTGGCACAAGGAAGCAGTCTCTGTGAGAATGCATGCGGATAAGCTACTGAAGAGGAGGAGAGCCGTCTCAGTCTGGGTTAGATGTACCCCGGACACAGGAGTGTCTCTGTGAACCTCCATGCTGATGATTACTGAAGAGGAGGAGAGCCGTCTCAGTCTGGGTTAGATGTACCCCGGACACAGGAGTGTCTCTGTGAACCTCCTTGCTGATGATTACTGAAGAGGAGGGGAGCCGTCTCAGTCTGGGTTAGAGGTACCCCGGACACAGGAGTGTCTCTGTGAACCTCCAGGATAATGACTACTGAATAGGAGTGGATCTCTCTCAAGTCTGGACGTCGGGTGGACCTTCAGACATAAGGAGGAGTATCTGGGAAACTCCATACTGGTAACATATATCATATGTGTTGTTTTGGGCACAGACTGATAGAGTCTGGGTTCCTGATAGAAAGGGACATTACATAAGTGTAATTTAGTGGCTAGACAAGCCTAGGTCTTTTGTTTATGCTTTGTTTTATCTGTGTGCTGTGGACTTTAATAAAACTGGTTGCGGCCAGTTTTTTACCATAATTGCTGTCTGAATGAACTGTTTCCGTGCCATTCTGTCTACCCAGACAGCGATCCTAGAGCTAATACCCCTGGAAATGCTACAGGGTGTTAAGAATCACAGTGCAGAGCCATATTGTTGGTGGCTGCCAGTGATACTGAGAAGTAGACCATGTTACAGAGGACTGGCGATGGCATCGATTCTGTTAGTGCTGCTCGCTGGATCGTAAACTGAGGTTAGATACAAGAAGTGTATCCCATACGTGATTAGATGCTTTTAAAGTAACATACATTGGGATTAGATATAGGGCTCAGTGTAGTTTCTTACATGATGGGATTAGATATTGAACTCAGCAGAGTGTATCACATAGGATGGGATTAGATATACAGTAACTAATGAACTAAAGTGTGATTTCCCCCCCCCCCCCGCTCCTTCCATTTCTATGGAAGCAGTTCTGTGGAACCCCACTCCATCTACTTCTGCAGAATATAAACTTGCACCCCTTAGTGCATTTCATGTGGCACCAAAGAGTGTTTATCCTAGTAAAGAAATAAAAAAAAAAGTGATGTGGGGTCACCTTTATTTTTGATAACCAGCCAATGTAAAGCAGTCAGCTGTAGGCTGGTATTATCAGGCTGGGAAGGTCCTTGGTTATTTGGCCCTTCCCAGCCTAAAAAATACCAGCCCACAGCTGCCCTTGAAATGGCATATCACATTATATGTGCCAATTCTTTGCTCAGCTCTTCCCGATTACCCTAGTGTGGTAGCAATCAGCGTAACAGTAGTTGGGGTTGATGTCAGCTGTGAGTTGTCAAAAATCACATCTGTCATCAAGCCTTGGTGTTGGTAATGGAGAGTTGTCTATCAGACACCCCCATTACTAACTTAGTAATGAGAAACAATATTGTGAAGGAAAAAAAACCCATGCAGGTCCGCCTTAGTCCGCAAATGGAAACCTGAAACACCATATATTCAAAGCATAGAAAAAAACAAAACAAACGCTTCTACTCCTCTTCCCTCCTCTGCCCCGCAGTGTGCGCCCTATTCTAAATCCATTTTTTAAAGAGCACAACAGGGGGTGATTTCCCTGCTTGTGTTCTGAACAGTTTGGCGCTGATTGCAGCATGTACTGAAATACTGATGAAAGGCTGCGATCACCTCTTCCCGCCGCAGATATTCACCTCACCCTGAACCTCCGCTCCCTGGCAGCTCCTGTCATCGCATGCACTCAGCATTGTGGGCAATGACAGGGGCAATGTTCAGCCTGCAGCATACGCTGCTGGCTGCACAAAGATGGCACCAATTTTCTCCCACAGCTGTGACCTGGAGAGCCCAGGGCTGTTCCCAGGTCACAGCTAGAGGCAGGAGGAGCAGCCTCAATACAAGAGATGCCCAGGGGCTGCCATATATGAGGTATGTAAGTGTTGTGCTCAGACACTTAAACACCCCAGTGGCTGAAGTAAAAATTAATAAACTAACAAAGTGGTAAATTTTAATTTTTGTTTTAAAAAGGAGTATACAATCAATAATTATTAATATAAAAATTGTGGCACCGTCCCTTTAACCCCTTTGCATTATATTATTATTATTATTATTATTATTTATATAGCACCATTAATTCCATGGTGTTGTACATGAGAAGGGGTTACATACAAAGTTATAGATATCGTTTACAGTAAACAAATTTACAATGACAGATTGGTACAGAGGGGAGAGGACCCTGTCCTTGTAGACTTACATTCTACGGTATATGCCGGTATATCCTTCTAGAGCTGACTTGTAAATTAGTGATGGATAGCTGCTTCATGGTGGTTACACAGGTACTGTCTGAATACCCTGTAAGAAATGGCATTATTGTGAACAATGTTGCAAACCAGTATCAAGCAATATTGACAATATCGATTAAGAATAATGCACAATGACTATATCCCTACGTACAACCCCAATTGCAAAAGGGTATGCTAATATGTAAAGAAAACAAGAATGAATTGATTTAGAACCTCTTATAGCCAGACTGTATGCACAACAGAATATAAAACACAGATCAGAAGATTCATTTTTATAAAAATGAAACTTGTCTAGTATTTAATGGCTGCAACAGATCTCAAAAAGTTGGGAGGGGGCGGGTCTACCATTGTGTAGATTCTAGTGATGAGCGAACATGCTCAAATAAGGTGCTATTCAAGCATGCTCGTGTGCTAATAGAGCATCTTCGGCGTGTTTGAATACGATACGATACGATACGATACACTTTATTGATCCCGGGGGGAAATTACAGTATTACAGCAGCAATACAAACAGCAGTACATAAAATATACATAAAATAGGACACAAAATACATAAAATAGGACACAAATCTTGCACAGGTGTACCAACATTACATAATAAATAAAAGTGTGTAGTTCAGGTATATATAAGATAATGTTAATTGACATTAGTACACCAGCCATCAGTCATTATTTTCTACCACTCTTAGGAAATTATTATACATCCCCATAGCAGTAGGTACAAACGATTTCCTGAATTTCTCCTTCTTGCACCTTAGTAGGATTAGACGGCTGCTGAATGTGCTCTTCTGATTCAAGAACAGCTCGTATAGTGGGTGTGTGTTATTGTTCATTATTGCCCTACACTTCTTCTGAATTCTATCCTCCAATACCTCCTCAAAAGAGTCAAGATGGAGGCCAACAGCTGCGCTTGCCTTCTTGATAAGTTTGTTGAGTTTATTAGCGTCAGCTACTCGCACACTACTGCCCCAGCAAATGATAGAAAAAAAGATGGCGCTTGCTACAACGGACTGGTAGAACATCTCCAGCATTTTACTGCACACATTGAACGACCTGAGCTTCCGCAGAAAGTACAGTCTGCTCATTCCCTTCTTGTAAACCTTTTCTGTATGACACCTCCAATCGAGTTTACTGTCAAGGTGAACCCCCAAATATTTGTAGCTCTCAACAATGTCAACCTCCTGGCCAGCAATCGTGATTGGTATGTAATCCTCCTTTTTCCTTCTATAACTCACCACCATCTCCTTGGTTTTCTTTACATTTAGTTCTAGACAGTTAGTCTGACACCAATCCACAAAGTCAGAAACCACCCTTCTATATTCCTCCTCCCCCCGGCCCCCCACAATGCCCCCTACAATCACGGAGTCATCTGAGAATTTTTGGAGGTGACAAAAATCAGATTTATACTGAAAGTCAGCTGTATACAATGAGAAGAGGAAGGGTGACAGCACTGTACCCTGAGGGGCTCCAACACTGCTCCGTACACTGCCAGATACCACCTCCCCCATCCTTACAAACTGCGGCCTGTCTGTCAGGTAGTCACTTATCCAGTTCACCATCCCCTCATCTACCGCCATAGCAGTCAACTTATTATGTAGTAAGAGCGGCTGTAGGGTATTGAAAGCACTAGAGAAGTCAAAGAACATAGCGCGCACTGCAGTTCCATCATTGTCCAAGAACGAATGCATTGTATGTAGCAGAGACGCTACAGCATCATCCACCCCCAATCTCTGCTGGTACGCAAACTGCAGGGGGTCAGTGTAGGCCCTCACCCTCGGGCACAAGTAGGCGAGTATTATTCTCTCCAAGGACTTCATAGCATGCGATGTTAATGCCACTGGACGATAGTCTTGTAGGGAAGTTGGAAAAGTAGTCTTAGGAACCGGCACCAGGCAGGTGGTCTTCCACAGTTCTGGTACCCCCTGTGATAGAAGGCTCCAGTTAAACTTTGCAAGAGTCTTTGAGATCATGGCTCTGTTAAAGTCCCCAGAGATTACAGTTAACGAGTTTGGGTGCTTTGTCTGAATGCGGTCTAACACCCCTGACAATACTTCCCATCCACCTCTTGATTTGCGGATGGAGGGATATACAGGACTACTGTAATGCAAATGGAAAATTCTCTAGGTAAATAGTAGGGCCTGAGGCCAACTGCTAAGAGTTCAATGTTTTGAGTGCAGTGAATTTCTTTAACAGTAATATGACGCTGATTGCACCATCTGTTATTAATGTATAATATCACTCCACCACCCTTCTTCTTACCAGACTTAGCTTTGTCTCTATCAGCCCGGACCATGTGAAACCCTGGAATCAAAACACTTGAGTCAGGAACATCCCCATGTAACCAGGTTTCTGTGAAGCACATGAGACTGCATTCCTTGTACTCCAAGTGGGTTTTACACAGAGCTAGAAGTTCATCCGTCTTATTTCCCAGCGATCGTACATTACCCATGATAATGGATGGGACTGCAGGTTTAAACCTTCTTCTCCTGGACTTCACCTTTTTTCCTGCTCTGCAGCCTCTGAAAGGTCTCCACACTTCACAGGGAATAAGTGGTATGTCCGCAGCTGTAGTAGCCTTCATCTTGCTCAGCTCCAGAAGTCGATCCCTTGAATATACAACACGTTTAGTGACAGACTTAGGGGCAACCAGCACATCAGTGTCCCTGTCCTTTGCTCCAGTCCGCGCCATATCTGACTGTTTCCAGTGATCTCCTCTGTACACGGATGGCTGCATCAGTAACCAACAAGGTTGAAGCTGTGTGTATTGTGGAACTGTAGCTGGTAGTGGTTGAATTAAATTCATGTCCATGGGTGAGTCGCATTACTGGTATCCATTTAGGAGTTGCATGTACCTGTAGGGGAATGTACGTAGTAGTGGCAGATCCAGGTGCTGATCCAGAGCTGCGTGTCCAGAGGCAGTTGGTTGTATGGGTAAATAGTTTCCACCTTCCCACAATGGTCCGTCAAACAGGAACAGTGCGATCCAGAGTATAAACCATCCATCAATCCGCGGTTGCAAATTAGGAGTCCATAAAGGTACCAAAGCCAGTAGAAAGTCCAAAAGAATGTCCAAAAGGACAGACAACATACAGAGACAAAAGAAACAAAAGAGTAGCTGCTGCTGCAATGGGCTGCCAGTAGAATACTATGATCACTAGTACTAGAATACTATGATCAAGTCGCCGTGGCTGCGTGTCTCACAGCTGTTCGACAGCTGCAGCACATGCAGGGATTGCATAACAGACAGGTAATCCTTCATGTGTTGCAGCTGTCTAACAGCCGCAAGACATGCAGCCATGGCGACTTGAACATAGAATTTCCGCACTCCGAAGATAGTCTATTAGCATACGAGTGTGCCCAGATAACACCTTATCCGAGCACGTTCGCTTTTCACAAGTGGATTCCCCTCCTCTTTTTACAACAGTCTATCAATGTCTGGTAAGTGAGGACACCAACTGCTGGAGTTTTGGTAGAGGAATGTTTCCCCATTCTCGTATGATGTAGGTCTAGCCTGTCAACAGTCTTGCGTCTTTTGCCATAGTGTTTATTTCATAATGCGCCACATATTTTCTATTGGAAAAAGGTCTGAACTGCAGGCAGCCGGTTCATCACTCAAATTCTTCCTCTGAGAAGCCGTGTTATTGTGATAGATGCAGAATGTGGTTTAACATTGTCCTGCTGAAACCTGAAAGGCCTTCCCTGAAATAGACGTTGTCTGGATGGGAGCATATGTTGGTTGTTGTAAAAGGGTCATTCCACATCAAGTGGACCAGTTTTAAAAATCGTCCCCACTCGACCTTCTCCGATTTTGTTGAAAATTTATAAGGATGTACATGTATGTTTGAAAAGAGGTTCTGTAAATTTTTAGGGCCAGATCTCAAATACATTGGGCACTGTTGACCTTTCACTGGAGGTTCCACCAAGCCTGCGGCTTCAGCTAAGAGGATTTTGCAAACTTTGGCACATAGCCATTAGAGTTCTATACTGGCTATGATGCTGAAATTTGGCATACTAGCTCAACTTATGCTGCTAAACACAATAAAATTATTACCGGCTATGACAAAGCAATAATTCGGCAGCAATTTTGTGTCAAAGTAGCTTGTAAATCGCGTCGCATAAAATTTATGCCAAACTTTGCCCATATATAACTCAAGACCAAAAACCAATAGTAACTGGTGCTTTGCCCTGTACACCAAACATCTACATGACTTTGCATTGCTGCAATATCACGGTCAAACCATATGTATTTGTGGAAATATTCACACCCACATATGATGAAAAACTTAAACCCGAATTTTACCTATTTTTAGGTCAAATTTCTCAAAAAGGGTACCCCTAAAATATATTAATTCTGATATCATTAGAAAGAGCACATTTTTTTCTACAAGGATCATTGTTTTATTTTTGGAGTCTCTCAGTTTAAGAAAGAAAAATGCCACTGAACATGGTGTTATTTATGCGCGTAATGCATTGATTTTGTGTTTCAGAATCTTATAACATGTTACAGAGTTGTATTGTTGCTAGCAATGTCTATTATAATCAAAAACCTATAAACCTTTTTGGTTATGAAAAGTTATTGACTATTGTTACATTTTAATGCATATATTATTTATTTTTTAGCGATGGAGAATGAAATTGATGAAGAATCGGCCCAGTGCTCTATCGGCCTTGCGAACAGTTCGAAGTGCCACCTTAAGACATTCACCCATAGCAAAGATGAGTTGAAATTGTTTACAAGCTTTGGATTGGATGAACAGAAATTGCTGCGTCATCATCCTCAAAAAATGCCTGCACCTTTTCCTTCACTTCCTCAGAAACTTTCTTGCCACACTTGATTCTAGGTAAGGCTAAGATCCCATGTTCACATTTAAGCTTTTGAGCTTGTTTGACCATTCGTTCAGAGACACCGAATTCGTCTGATATAGCCTTAATGGACCAACTTTTAGGTGCCAATTTCAAGATTTGGACCTTTTCTGCCCGACTGGACACCTGCAGCTTTTGCTTCAAATCTGCCAAAAGGTGATTGTAATCCAGACACATTTTGCACTGTGCTGTTTTTGTTTGCTCAATGTCTTTCGGCTCAAGCCCTCCAATTGAAGCAATCTTGCTAGAAAATGCATTTTGTACCTGGCATATCTTTCTCCTTGCATATCCAAGTGAATCCCGCTGGCTTACCCGTGGATATTTCAGAGGAGAGATGCCAATGGATGTTAAGCTTGAATTTAGACTTTCAGGAGAACATTCCATTCCATCTGGATCTGATTCAGAGGAAACTGGATCAGCTGATTTTTTCCTGTTAGCAAATTCTTTTCGACATGATGCACACATCTTCTGGCCAGGCTTCACATCATTCTTTGTAAATTCGTTCAACTGGTCAGCTGCTAACAAATTGATAGCTCGCAAATTATTTTTGGTGTCATGACCTTTCTTCCCAAAAGGATTGCAACACGATTTTTGCAAATGCTCATATTTGGTCAAGAATGAAGCTTCATGGTGTAAACAGATTTGTGAATGTTCGTCAAAATTTAGTCCCACTCGTCGACGCAGCAATTTCTGTTCATCCAATCCAAAGCTTGTAAACAATTTCAACTCATCTTTGCTATGGATGAATGTCTTAAGGTGGCACTTCGAATAGTTCGCAAGGCCGATAGAGCACTGGGCCTATTCTTCATCAATTTCATTCTCCATCGCTAAAAAATAAATAATATATGCATTAAAATGTAACAATAGTCAATAACTTTTCATAACCAAAAAGGTTTATAGGTTTTTGATTATAATAGACATTGCTAGCAATAATACAACTCTGTAACATGTGATAAGAATCTGAAAATCAAACACAAAATCAATGCATTACGCGCATAAATAACACCATGTTCAGTGGCATTTTTCTTTTCTTAAACTGAGAGACTCCAAAAAAAAAAAAAAAACAATGACCCTTGTAGAGAAAAATGTGCTCTTTCTAATGATATCAGAATTAATATATTTTAGGGGTACCCTTTTTGAGAAATTTGACCTAAAAATAGGTGAAATTTGGGTTTAAGTTTTTCATCATATGTGGGTGTGAATATTTCCACAAATACATATGGTTTGACCGTGATATTGCAGCAATGCAAAGTCATGTAGATGTTTGGTGTACAGGGCAAAGCACCAGTTACTATTGGTTTTTGGTCTTGAGTTATACATGGGCAAAGTTTGGCATAAATTTTATGCAACGCGTTTTACAAGCTACTTTGACACAAAATTGCGGCCGAAATATTGTTTTGTCATAGCCGGTAATAATTTTATTGTGTTTAGCAGCAAAAGTTGAGCTAGTATGCCAAATTTCAGCATCATAGCCAGTATAGAACTCTAATGGCTATGTGCCAAAGTTTGCAAAATCCTCTTAGCTGAAGCCGCAGGCTTGGTGGAACCTCCAATGAAAGGTCAACAGTGCCCAATGTATTTGAGATCTGGCCCTAAAAATTTACAGAACCTCTTTTCAAACATACATGTACATCCTTATAAATTTTCAGCAAAATCGGAGAAGGTCGAGTGGGGACCACTGGTCCACTTGACATGGAATGACTCAAAACCTAAGTATTAATCCTCATTCCAAAAGCTGTGTTGCATGTACATGTTGTATTCATTTTTTTTCATGTCTAGAACACATACCCATTACAATCTGTGATTTCATTCACATGTCTGTTTTCATCCTGTGTCACAGATGAAAAGGACAAATACAGGTCTATGGGACAGTGAAAAACTCGTCCACCAAATGGATGGCGTCCGTTTGCTGTCAGTGTCCAACATTGAAATGTAGAAGGGAAGCTTTGTAACTAGATTTCGTTATCCATCTGTGAAAATCACTGAGTAAAAACCGGACACACCGGTGACACATTCATCCAAAACACTGACATTACACAGTACCATTTTTTTTAACATATTTTTTTAAACGCTGACGTTTGCATAAAGCCTAATTCTCCAGCATTGAGAGTGCCTTTGTAATTTCTAAGCTGCCCATGCCATAGGCAGTAATGCAGCCCTATACCATCAGAGATGTAGGATTTTGAACTACATGCTAGTAACAAGCTTTATAGTCCCCTCTCTCTTGAGTCTGTAGGACACTGTATCCATGGCTTCTATAAAGAATTTTAAATTGTTATTCATCTGACCACCGAACAGTTTTACATTTTGCCTCCGTATTTTTCAAATGAGCTTTGGCCCAGAGAAGTCTGGAGCGTTTTTGGATGGTCTTGAAATATGGCTCCTTCTTTGAATATAGCAGCACTTACTTTATAACTTACATTTGTGGATTGTTCGGTGAACTGTGTGCAGACAATGATTTCAGGAAGTATTTCTGAGCCCATGCAGTGATTAGGACCACCATATTGTGCCTGGTTTTCAAAAGGATTGAAACCTGTGCTGCATTAAATATTAACCATCTGCCTTGTGCACATAGATTTCTCCAGAATCTCTGAATCTGCTATTTTGTACTGTAGATGGTGTGATGTTTAAAAAAAAAATGTTCCTCAATGTAAAATGAAAAGACTTTAAAGTGTTCCACAATTTGTAGATGAAGTTGTTCAGATATCTGAACCACTAGCCATCTTTGCTTCTGAGGTGCTGCCTCCTTTAAACAAGCTTATTATACACATTTGTGACTGAGTTGTAAAATGGCCCTCCAGTTTTTTCTTTAAACCATTTGCTTTTCCTGCCATTTGTTAACCTTGTCCCAACTTTTGAGATGTGTTGCGGCCATCAGTCTCTTCCAAATGAGTTATTTTTTTCCATTGAAACTGAAATATGCTGCAGTCTTGATGCACATGCTGCGTGTCCGGCTCCGCGTGTTATCTGCGGGCGTCTCTGGATGCAAAATGGGCATGAGATTTATAGAAATCCCATCCACTATGCTTTAACAGCTGACCGCTGCAGGTTGGATGCTGCACAAGTATGCAGCGTCAAACCCACAACAGTTACGATGGCACATGCCCTAACCCCTTTAACCCCCAAGGGTGGTTTGCACATTAATGACCGTGCCAATTTTTACAATTCTAACCACTGTCTCTTTGAGGTTTTAACTCTTGCGTTTATTTATGGAAAAAAAAAAAACGGAAATATGGCGAAAATTTAGCAGTTTTCAAACTTCGATTTTTTTATGCCTTAAAACAGGGTTCGACAAACCCGGGCGCCAGGTTGCCAGTGGCGCCTAGAAAATCATGCCTGGCGCCCGGGGGGGCCAGCAGCCGATCGCAGCCAGGTGTCAGCTGATTATCACAGCTGACACGCGGCACTATGTGTCAGGAGCGCTCCCGGCACATTAACCCCTGGCACACCACGATCAAACATGATCGCGGTGTACCGGGGGCACAGGGAAGGATCGCGCAGGGAGGAGGCTCCCTGCGCGCTTCCCTGAGACCCTCAGAACAGCGCAATGTGTCGCGCTGTTCCGAGGGTCCCTCCTCCCTGCAGGACCCCGGATCCAAGATGGCGCCGGGGTCCATCCGGGTCTTGCAGGGAGGCGGCTTCCTCAATGCCTGCTTTCGAGAAGCCTGCAGCGATGCCAGAGTGATCGCTGGTGTGACAGAGTGCTGTGCACACTGTCTCAGCAGCGATCTGGTATTATACAGTGATGTCCCACCCTGGGACACAGTAAAAAAGTAAAAACTAAAAAGTGTTAAAAAAATCATAATAAAAAAAAAATATTCCCCAATAAATTCATTTATTCCTGTAAATAAAAAAAATAAAACAATAAAAGTACACATATTTGGTATTGCCACGTCCGTAACGACCCCCCCTATAAAACTAGAATGTTGCCTAAAATCTAATATATCAAAATATAATATTTATTATCTTTAGAAGTTAAATGTTTATAACGTTTGTAATGTTTTTTTGTTAAATTAAAAACCAAGTTTGTTAAAAAAAAAATTTCTGACTCCTAAATTTTTTAGCTGGCTCCTAGATTCTGAACAACTTTGTCGACCCCTGCCTTAAAAACAGAAAAATGTCACACAAAATAGTTAATAAATAACATTTCCCACATGTCTACTTTACAGCACAATTTTGGAAACAAATTTTTTTTTTGTTAGGACGTTATAAGGGTTAAAAGTTGACCAGCGATTTCTCATTTTTACAAAATTTACAAAACCATTTTTTTTAGAGACCACCTCACATTTGAAGTCACTTTGAGGGGTCTATATGGCAGAAAATACCCAAAAGTGACACCATTCTAAAAACTGCACCCCTCAAGGTACTCAAAACCACATTCAAGAAGTTTATTAACTCTTCAGGTGCTTCACAGGAATTTTTGGAGTGTGGAAGGAAAAAATGAACATTTAACTTTTTAGTCACAAAAATGATCTTTCACAAACAATTTTTTTATATTTTCACAAGGGTAAAAGGAGAAAATTGACAGATATAGTTGATGTGCAATTTCTCCTGAGTATGCCGATACCCCATATGTTGGGGAAAACCACTGTTTGGGCACACAGCAGGGCTAGATGTGTGGTGAGCACTTTGAACCCCCAAGTGCTTCACACAAGTTTAATACGTAGAGCCATGAAAAAAAAGTCATATTTTTTCCACAAAGATGATCTTTTAGTCCCCATTTTTTTATTTTCTCAAGGGTAAGAGGAGAAATTGGACTCCAAAAGTTGTCCAATTTGCTCGGAGTACACTGATACCCCATATGTGGGGGGAACCACTGTTTGGGTGCACGGTAGAGCTCAGAAGGGAAGGAGAGCAATTTGACATTTTCAAACCAAAATTGGCTGGAATTGAGACCGGACGCCATGTCGCATTTGGAGAGCCCCTGATGTGCCTAAACAGTGGAAACCCCCAATCTAACTCCAACCCTAACCCCAACACACCCGTAATCCCAACCCTAACTCAAGCCCCAACCTTAACTTTAGCCTCAACCCTAACCCTAATGGTAAAATGGAAATACATTTTATTTTATTATTTTTCCCTAAGTGGGTGATAAAAGGGGGTTTGATTTACTGTCACACACTAAAAGATGCTTTTTATTGCAAAAAAATAGTTTTTGCATCACCATATTTTGAGAGCTATAATTTTTCCATATTTTGGCGCACAGAGTTATGTGAGGTCTTGTTTTTTACTGGAAGAGTTGACTGTTTTATTGGTACCGTTTTCGGGCAGATTACATTTTTTGATCGTTTTCTATTCCAATTTTTGGGAGACAGACTGAACAAAAGCCAGCAACTCATGAATTTCTTTTGGGTGGGGCGTTTACACCGTTTCACGTATAGTAAAATTGATAAGGCAGTTTTATTCATTGGGTCAGTACGATTACGGCAATACCTCATTTATATAATTTTTAAGTTTTGGCGCTTTTATACAATAAAAACTATTATATAGAAAAAGATAATTATTTTTGCATCGCTTTTTTCTGAGAGCTATATTTTTGCTGATGACGCTGTACGGGGCTTATTTTTGCGGGACAAGATGACGTTTTCAGCGGTACAATGTTTATATCCGTCTTTGTAATCGCGTGTTCAACTTTTTCCTCGGCGGTACGATGATAAAGCATTTGGAGGTTTTTTTGCCTTGTGTTTTTTTATTTTTTTAAGGGGTTCACTAAAGAGGTTTACTAGTGGGACAGTTTTATAGGGCGGACCATTACGGACGCAGCGATACTAAATGTGTACTTCTATTTTTTTTTTTTTTTTCATAATGTGTTTATTGGGGAAATATTTATTATTATTATTATATATTTATTTTACATTTTCCCAGGGTGGGACATTACTACATAATGTCAGATCGCTAATCTGACACTTTGCAGAGCACTGTGTCAGATCAGCAATCTGACAGGCAGTACAGAAGGCATGCCGGTGCCTGCTCTCAGCAGACACTGACAAGCCACCTCCCTGCAGGACCCGGAAGGATCCCGCGGCCATCTTGGATCTGGGGGGCCTGCAGGGAGGAGGTCCTCGGAACAACGCAATCGCATCGCGTTGTTCTGAGGGTCTCAGGGAAGCACGCAGGGAGCCCCTCCCTGCCCGATGTTTCCCTATGCCACTGGAACGCTGTGATCATGTTTGATCGCAGTGTGCCGGGGTTAAACTGCCAGGAGCGGTCGATCTCCCATGACATGCAATCCTGTCCATGGGAATTAAGTCCGAGGGCCGATGGACGGGATAGTATGTCAAATGGTAGAAAGTGTGTAACATTTCCAGGGGGTATAGCTCTAGGATCGCTGTCTGGGTAGACAGAATGGCACATAAACAGTTCATTCAGACAGCAGTTCTGGTGTAAAACTGGCCGCAACCAGCTTTATTAAAGTCCACAGCAAACAGATAAAACAAAGCATAAACAGAAAACCTGGGCTTGTCTAGCCACTAACTACACATAGATAGATTGCCCTGTCTATCCGGGTCCAGACTCTACCAGTCTGTGCCCAAAACAACACACATGATATATGTTACCAGTATGGAGTTTCACAGATACTCCTCCTTGTGTCTGAAGGCAACTCCAACATCCAGACTTGAGAGAGATCCACTCCTATTCAGCCGCTGTTCGCACTGATTCTCACTGAGACTACTCGTGTATCCGGGGTACTTCCTGCACCCAGACTGAGATAGCTCACACTCCTGGAGACACCTTCTGTGCCTGGACCCCTTGTCCAGATTAAGCGTGCTCCCACTCTTGGAGACTGCTTCTTTGTGCCAGGACACCTCTCTGTGTCCAGACTAAAGACAGCTCTATCACTCTTGGAGACTGCTTCTCGTGCCGAGACACCCTCCTGTGTCCAGGCTAAGCTAGCTCCCAATCCTGGAGACTGCTTCTTTGTGCCAGGACACCTCTCTGTGTCCAGACTGAAAACAGCTCCCAGATTGTGTTTGCAGACACCTACTTCTGGTCTCCTAATCAACACCTGAGTGATTTCAGGCCTGAGCTGCAACTGTGTGTTGAATGTGAGGTGTAGTGACCTTTCTCTACCACTAGGTTTACAAAGCCACACATTTCCCTTATACCTAGGTGAAATGTACACCCCATTCAACACATATTCCTTCACTGTCTCACAAGTGGTTAATTAATCTTGGTTATTTCCATAGTATTAGGGTAAGTTCATACTAGGCTTTTTTTTTTTTTTCCTTTGGAAATTTTCAGCTGTGTTTCACACTACCAGCTATGTCTAGGAGATTTCAGAAATCTCAAGCACAAACATTGTTTTGTTTTTTTTTATTTGGTCATCCGTATTTTCTGCTTTGCATGTTTTTCCCAGGACGTCCCTCCTGACAGCACCATGGGGGACATCCTCCTCCTTGCCGGGACAGGAAACACACGAGAGTTTATAAGGCCCACCCTGTCCCCCATCCCTCAGTGTTTTTCCTGTCCCTGCATGGAAGGGACACACGAATCTTACCGGGCTCAGGGATCGTGAAGCTCGTCGGATCCTTCCCCCTGTCAAGTGGCCCAGGGCTGAAACTCCCCAGAGGGGAGTCCCTCCGCCCCAAAGGCCGGGAGCAGGACCAGGCTCCCGAAGGGGGACGTTCCTCCCAGGGGGAGGCTCTCGTCCCGGACCAGGAGGCGAATGGCGGCGCTGAAGTTTGTTTCTGCGGGCAGGTAACGCTGCGTCCTTCTCAGCGACGCCAGGAGCGATCCCGACAGACACCGGCGTCACTTCCGGTCCCACACTTCCGGTGACGTCACAAAGATGGCGGCGCCCAGTGTCAAAACGCCGGTTTCTGACACTGAAGAGTGCAGGCTGCCGGCTTCAGGGAAAAAAGAGTCCTGCGGCAGACGCTGATCACCGGACAGTGTACAGCCTACCTTGTACCTGATGGAGACAGATGCGGCTGACGGGGGAGGGGTAAGTGCGCTTTGCGCAGACCACCCTGATTGGAGGTCCCTAAGTTGCTGACATACTGACGGACCCTACTCTTATGTCATTTAGGACAAAGGAGCCCCGACGCCCCCCTAACAGTAAAAAAGACGGGCAAGGCATCCGCTAAATCTCCCAGATGCCCGGTTTGCCACGTGAAGCTCCCTGATAGTGACAAGACCCTCTGTACTACTTGTACCTCCAAGGTGTTAAGGGATGAGCAGCCTTCACTTTTGACGGAGATGCGTCACATGATTCGGGAAGAGGTCCAGGCGTCTGTCATACATATCACAACAGACACCTAGCTCTCCAGGACGTAAGCGACCCAGGTGGG
Source organism: Oophaga sylvatica (assembly GCA_033576555.1). NCBI lineage: Eukaryota > Metazoa > Chordata > Amphibia > Anura > Dendrobatidae > Oophaga > Oophaga sylvatica. The sequence continues at coordinate 541,892,954 of JARQOD010000001.1, forward strand.
AGACGGAACAGGGGGTCCAGGACTTCAGTTCAGAGGACAGATCAGACGTAGAGGATACCATTTCCGACGCGGAAGGACAAATTCCACCCGAGGTCCAGGACCGGAGTAGGAAATTCCTATTTCAGGCAGAGGACACTAATGATTTAATCCAGTCTGTACGGTCTACCATGCAGATTGAGGAGACTCCCAAACCGCAGTCTAGACAGGACTTAATGTTTGGCGGTTTTACGGCTCAAAAACAGACGGTATTCCCTGTCAGTGAACACATTAAAAGCATGATCCTGGAAGAGTGGAAGAATGCTGAAAGGCGACTAGTACTTTTGCGGGATTTCAAGGATCGGCTACCTTTTGACCCTGAGGAAATTAAGTTTTGGGAAGAGACTCCTAAAATAGACAGTTCTATAGCCAGAGTCGCAAAAAAGATCGGCCATCCCGTTTGAAGATTCATCTAATCTGCGTGACCCAATGGACAGGAAGGCCGACATCCTACTAAAAAGAGCTTGGGAGGCGTCGGCGGCACTAATCAGAACTAATATTGCGGCCACGTCTGTTGCTAGATCCATGTCCTTCTGGATAGGGCAGCTAGAAGAACAGTTGTCTAATAAGACTCCCAGGCCTGACATCCTGGCCTCCTTCCTGTCATGAAATCGGCCACAGCATTCCTAGCGGATATGTCGGCTGAATCGGTTAGATTTTCAGCCAGAAAAAGTTCCCTTTCTAATGCTGCTAGGAGAGCTGTCTGGTTGAAATCTTGGTCAGGAGATATTGCTTCTAAAACAAAGTTATGTTCCATTCCCTTCTCTGGAGCAAGGGTGTTTGGACCAGCCTTAGACAGTATTCTAGAGTCAGCATCCGATGAAAAGAAGGGACTTCCAGAGGAGAAAGCTAAGCGTCTCCAGTCCTTTCTTAGGGGATCCTTTCAGGGAAAAGGCTATGACTCTAGAACCCATAGAAAGTCAAATCGAGCATCCTACAGGAGTTCTCAGACCCAGGCAGGGAAAAACAAAAGTTCCTTCTTTAGTTCATACAGTAAGAATAAGAGACAATGACGCCATATCTATCGGGGGGAGACTTCGCCTATTTGCGGCAAAATGGGCCCAGATTACCAAGAATCTGTGGGTACGCAATACCATTGCAGAAGGTTACAGCATAGAACTTTACTCTCATCCCCCCGAGAGATACGTCTCCCCTACTTCAGTCCTTCCAGACTCAGCTATGTGGCTAAACCTTCAGGAGATGATCGACTGCTCAGTAATAGTCCTGATTCCAGAGGCAGAAGTAGGCAGGGGTCACTACTCTTCCCTGTTTACCATAATAAAGCCATCAGGAGAGGCCCGCACTATTATAAATTTGAAACCGCTAAATCGCTGGGTCAGATACAAAAGATTCCGGATGGAATCAGTCCGCTCGGCAGTCCACCTTATAGACAGAGGAGCAGTTATGTGCACTCTCGACCTAAAAAGCGCATATTACCAGGTCCCTATACATCAGTCGTCTCAGAACCTCCTACGGTTTGCAATAGAATTACCAACCCAGACCTGCCACTTCCAGTTCCAGTGTCTTCCTTTCGGGCTAGCCTCTGCTCCTCGAATATTCACGAAGCTGGTCGCAGAGGTGGTGGCCTACCTAAGAAGCTTGGGAACCATAATCGTTCCATATCTGGACGACTTTCTAATTATAGCAGAATCGGAAGAGACGCTTGTCAGACACAGAGACCGATGCATCAACATTCTGGAATCGTTAGGCTGGGCCATAAATTGGCAGAAGTCGGACCTAATACCCAGTCAGAGGAAGGTCTTCTTGGGTGTTCTCTTAGACTCAAGAGACAGAATCTCATATTTACCGGAAGAGAAGCAGAAGGTGATGAGAAGTCTGGCAAAGGATCTGGCAAAACACAGAGGTTCCATAAGAAACGCTATGAAAGTATTGGGGCAGATGACAGCCTGCATTACCTGCGTCAGATGGGCACAAGCTCACTCAAGGCCTTTACAAAGGGAGATTCTGGCAGTATGGGATCGATCTCAGACTTCCCTGGACAGATCAATATCTCTACCACGATCAGTAAAAGAATCCCTCGCCTGGTGGACTCAGTCTCACAATCTTCGGATAGGAGTAATATGGTCGGCCTCCCCTTACGTGACGGTCACTACGGACGCCAGTTCGTGGGGTTGGGAAGCCCATCTGCAAAGCAGAATCCTACAGGGCCGATGGTCGGAAGACATCAGGAATACATCTTCGAACTTCAGAGAACTATACGCTGTATGGGAGGCGCTAAGAAGAAACAGACCCAGGCTCAGAGACCAACACGTCAGAATATTCTCAGACAATGTAACCACAGTCTCGTTCCTAAACCACCAAGGAGGGCCCAGACATCGACCTCTTCAGATTCTCTCGGGAAAGATATTTACGTGGGCAGAGAACACAGTTTTGTCTCTAACAGCGGTACACCTCGAAGGTTCCCAGAATGTGGTGGCAGACTATTTGAGCAGGAAAGAGATCTGTCCGACCGAATGGGAACTGGACCAGGATATCTTCCGAGACCTATGTCGCCGATGGGGATCACCTCTAATAGATCTGTTTGCAAACAGGCGAAATGCAAAGACCAGAAGATTCTTTTCTCTGAACCCGCTGAATGCTCCAGAAGGTTTGGATGCTCTGAGTCACAAGTGGGTCGAAGATCTCTCGTACGCCTTTCCACCCCTAGCTCTCATTCCTGCCGTATTGAGGAAAATCAGAGAAGATCAGGCTACTGTCATACTGATAGTCCCATTCTGGCCAAGGAGGAGCTGGTTCTCTCTCCTAACAGACATGGCGCTGGAGAATCCGGTGGAACTTCCTCGGTCTGGGGATGTGATCCACCAGGGCCCAATCCGTCACCCGAATCCAGAAAGACTGCATCTATCAGCTTGGATCCTGAGAGGAACATCTTGAGAGCTAAAGGCTTATCAGACCAGGTCATATATACCATTCAGGCCAGTAGAAAACCTGCTATGGCAGCAATTTACCTTAAGGTCTGGAGTCGGTTCTGTCTGGAGAGTGGCAGGTCCGATTTGGTTGCAGGTGCACTCGATATGCCTAAGATATTAGATTTTTTACAGGCAGGCTTCAACAAAGGGCTTAGACCCAGTACTCTGAAGGTCCAGATAGCAGCCTTAAGTTCTTTCTTTGACTATTCACTGGCATCCCACCCTTGGGTGGTTAGATTTATCCGGGCTACTCAAAGATTGCGCCCTACCATTAGGCAGAGCCTCCAACCTTGGGACCTGACTTTGGTCCTTAGAGCTCTCTGTAAGGATCCATACACTCAGAGCAGTAATATGCCGGTATCCCTTCTTACTAGGAAAGCGGCCTTCTTGGTTGCAATTACTACTGCTAAGAGAGTAGGGGAGTACAGGCTCGATCTACTAGAGATCCATACTTTCAGATCAGGGACGACAGCATAGTCCTAAGACTAGTAGATCCAGCTTTTCTCCCAAAGGTAGCTTCTACCAAAACCGCAATCAGGAGATTGTCCTACCATCATTCTGTGACAATCCTTCCAATGTAAAGGAGAGAAGTCTCCATTCATTGGATGTCAGAAGAACGGTTATAGATTACATTGAGGCCACCAGAGAATGGCGTGTAGATCCAAATTTATTCATTCTCTACGGAGGGAAGAATAAGGGTAAGAAAGCTTCAAAAGTGTCCATCGCAAGATGGATTACTACAGTAATAGCAGATGCCTACCGAGCAGAAGGTACTAACGCTCCGAAGAGTCTTAGGGCCCATTCTACTAGGAGTATCTCCGCCTCCTGGGCGGAAAGAGCTGGAGCTTCCCTAGATCAGATTTGTAAAGCAGCAACTTGGGCCAGACTAGACACATTCTGTAGGCATTATAAATTAGACTTACTCTCAGGTCAACGTACTGCCTTCGGCAGAAAAGTCCTGCAAGCAGTAATCCCACCCTAAGGAGTTTTCTTTGGTACTCCCCATGGTGCTGTCAGGAGGGACGTCCTGGGAAAGTAGGTATTACACCTACCGGTAATTATGTTTCCAGGAGTCCATCCTGACAGCACTGGTAGTTCCCTCCCTACTGATTATGTCATATGCTGTAATATGATTGTTCCAATAAAGTGTTATGAGCATTATCCATGTCTTGGTTCTTGTTACAACACTGAGGGATGGGGGACGGGGTGGGCCTTATAAACTCTTGTGTGTTTCCTGTCCCGGCAAGGAGGAGGAGGATGTCCCCCATGGTGCTGTCAGGATGGACTCCTGGAAACATAATTACCGGTAGGTGTAATACCTACTTTTTGCACAATAGAGCATGTCACTTCTTTCATGTGTTTGTCAGCGTTCTTTACCCATTGACATGAATGGTTGGTGAAAAAACCCTGCTTTTATGGACTCCTACTGAATCCTTTCTTTCTCATTCAGGGACCCCTCCCAGAATGTATACAATATTGCAAGGAGTGCTGGATACATATTTTCTACCCCTCCCAGAATGCATTTTCTTCCTGTCTTCCCTGTCTGAGCCATGCTTGGGTCCTGTTGTACTCCTTTCTTGGATTTCAGCTATGCACTTTTCCTTCCAGTTGGGAGATCCTATGTCCTGAATTGTTTAATACAGTTATATGAAAAAGTTTGGGCACCCCTATTATTCTTAAGCTTAATGTTTGATAAAAATTGGTGTTTTTGCAACAGCTATTTCAGTTTGATATATCTAATAACTATTGGACACAGTAATGTTTCTGCCTTGAAATTAGGTTTATTGTACTAACAGAAAATGTGCAATCTGCATCCAAACAAAATTTGACAGGTGCATAAGTATGGGCACCTCACCAGAAAAGTGACATTAATATTTAGTAGATCCTCCTTTTGCAAAAATAACAGCCTCTAGTCGCTTCCTGTAGCTTTTAATGAGTTCCTGGATCCTGAATGAAGGTATTTTTGACCATTCCTCTTTACAAACAATTCCAGTTCAGTTAAGTTTGATGGTCGCCGAGCATGGACAGCCCTCTTCAAATGATCCCACAGATGTTCAATGATATTCAGGTCTTGGGACTGGGATGGGCATTCCAGAACATTGTAATTGTTCCTCTGCATGAATGCCTGAGTAGATTTGGAGCGGTGTTTTGGATCATTGTCTTGCTGAAAGATCCATCCCCTGCGTAACTTCAACTTTGTCACTGATTCTTGTACATTATTGTCAAGAATCTGCTGATACGGAGTGGAATCCATGCGTCCCTCAACTTTAACAAGATTCCAGGTGCCGGCATTGGCCACACAGCCCCAAAGCATGATGGAACCTCCACCAAATTTTACTGTGGGTAGCAAGTGTTTTTCTTGGAATGCTGTGTTTTTTTGACGCCATGCATAACGCCTTTTTGTATGACCAAACAACTCAATCTTGGTTTCTTCAGTCCACAGGACCTTCTTCCAAAAAGAAATTGGCTTCTCCAAATGTGCTTTTGCATACCTCAGCTGACTCTGTTTGTGGCGTGCTTGCAGAAACGGCTTCTTTCGCATCACTCTCCCATACAGCTTCTCCTTGTGCAAAGTGTGTTGTATAGTTGACCGATGCACAGTGACACCATCTGCAGCAAGTTGATGTTGCAGCTCTCTGGAGGTGGTCTGAGGATTGTCCTTGACTGATCTCATCATTCTTCTTCTCTGCCTTTCTGATGTTTTTCTTGGCCTGCCACTTCTGGCCTTAACAAGAACTGTCCCTGTGTTCTTCCATTTCCTTACTAAGTTCCTCACAGTGGAAACTGACAGGTTAAAACTCTGAGACAGCTTTTTGTATCCTTCCCCTGAACAACTATGTTGAATAATCTTTGTTTTCAGATCATTTTACAGTTGTTTTGAGGAGCCCATGATGCCACTCTTCAGAGGAGATTCAAACAGGAGAACAACTTGCAAGTGGCCACTTTAAGTAGCTTTTCTCATGATTGCATACACCTGGCTATGAAGTTCAAAGCTCAGTGAGGTTACAAAACCAAAAAAAGTGCTTTAGTAAGTCAGTAAAAAGTAGGTAGGAGTATTTAAAACAAGAAAATGATAAGGGTGGCCATACTTATGCACCTGTAAAATTTTGTTTGAATGCAGATTGCACATGGTCTGCTAGTACAATAAACCTAATTTCAAGGCAGAAACATTACTGTGTCCAATAGTTATTAGATACATCAAACTGAAATAGCTGTTGCAAAAACACCAATTTTTATCAAACATTAAGCTTAAGATTAATAGGGGTGCCCAAACTTTTTCATATAACTGTATGTGTTCTTTCCCTCCCATATGTATACAAAGATCCTCACTATCCTTTGCTAGCACACACTATCTCACAGAGTGGGGTTGAGCTGGCTAGGTGAGATCATCCCAGATTATAGAACCTATATTTAGAAATTTAATTAAAGGAAACCTGTCACCTCATTTTTCGAATATAAGCTGCGGCCAATGCCATTAGGGGCTTATCTACAGCATTCTGTAATGCTGTAGTTAAGCCCCCCCTCGATGTTACCTGAAAGATAAGAAAAACAAGTTAGATTACAGTATACTCACCCGGGGGCGGTTCGGGCCTCGATGGGTGTAGCAGGTCCGGGTCCGGCGCCTCTCATCTTCATGCGATGACATCATCTTCCTTGCTTCTGTCGCGGCTCCTGCGCAGGTGCACTGATTTGCCCTGTTGAGGGCAGAGCAAAGTACTGCAGTGCGCAGGCATCGGGAAAGGTCAGAGAGGCCCAGCGCCTGCGCAATGCAGTACTTTGCTCTGCCCTCAACAGGGCAGATCAGTACGCCTGCGCAGGAGCCATGACAGAAGCAATGAAGAGAACATCATTGCATGAAGATGGGAAGCGCCGGACCCGGACCTGTGACGCCCATCGGACCGTACTGCCCCCCCCCAGGTGAGTATAACCTAAGTTGTTTTTCTTATCTTTCAGGTTACATGGGGGGCTTATCTACAGCTTTCCAGAATGCTGTAGATAAGCCCCTAATGGCGGTATCCAAAGCTTATATCCCAAAAATGAGGTGACAGATTCCCTTTAACAAAAGGTACCCATAAAAACTATAGCTTGTTGAGATAAAAAGAAGGCCTTAGAATGACATCCAAAGAAGTTTAGTGATTTTTATTTTTGTGCAAAATTAGTAAAACACTTGTATATATTGGGTGTATTTTTATCACTGTATTTATTTTTACCCACAAGCTAAGGCAGTGGCAGCGAACCTATGGCACGTGTGCCAGAGGAGGCATGCAGAGCCCTCCTGGTGGGCACACGTGCCATCTCCTCAGGACTAGTGCTGCCACCACTCTTCTCAGACCCCTCGCCATCTCCCTCATCACGAACACTGTGGCCACTCTCCTCTGCACGCATGCCTTCCCATTGGGTCATGCATCCTCCCATCAGTCTGTACGCGGGCTAAGATGAGTGACTGCGCTAGTGCCTACAGGTAGGATTGTTATATATGAGGAGACCAGATCAGCATTGGAACGGGCAGAAGTGAGTAGTTACCGTATATACTCATGTATAAGCTGAGTTTTTCAGCACATTTTCGCCACGACAGCACCCACATGAGAGAGGGATCCGCCCATAGGAACAGGAAACCTACAGAAATAAAAGGGGCGGTCCCCCTCTCCTCCTCAGTTGGTTTCCTGTTCCTACAGGATTCCCTGGAATACCTTTATGGACGCAATCCGAGGAAGATCCTGGGCCAATGCACCCGCCTGCGTGGTCTCAATGTGAACAGCAGGGGCTGCAGCTTCAGAAGCAGTGGCGGGGGAGCCACTGCATGCATTCTCCCCCTCGTCTGGACGCTATCCGATAGGCTCCGTGTAGAAAGGTGACCCGGCCTCCCGAGGACATGATCGGCAGCGTGGCTGCAACGGCAGCGGTGAATCCCGGCGTCGTGCGACCGCAGTAGGTAAGCTCTGGCGTGTCTGACCCGGAATTAGCTGAGTCACTTCCGGGTGAGGGCTGGGGAGGCGGTGTTAAGGGCGCCATGTTTAAAAAAGGCGGCGGCATACAGAGCAGTGTGCTCATGATGGCATCCCCAGCGCATGAAGTACACCCACCAGTGGTGGAGCAGAGCGGCGCTAGCATAAGTAGCAGCGCTAAGAGTGCCAAGAGTGACAGCAGCACTGAGAGGAGTGGACACTCCAGAGAGGAGACTTTCACAAGCACAGGGCAACGGAGTAGAGAAGTGGATCTACCTAGAGCCCGCATGGCGTCTCCCCCTCCAGAACTGGTACCGTTGTAGCTTCACTGGGTGAGTGTTAAATGAGTCTCTACCTATTAAGCTGACCCTTCGTTCTCTATACCTCTCCCTCCTAGGCTAAGAAAACTCATAAAACGAAACTTGTGGAATGTACCCTGTGTATGCACCCCTGCCCAACTCATACCCCAAGAGGTTATGCCCAGGTTGCATTGATCAGACCTTGCAGGAAGAGGCTGCAGTAGCAACCACGGATGTCAGAGCCATGATCAGGCAGGAAATTCAGCCTCTGGAGTCCAGAGGGTTAAAGAAACAGGGAGGCAGAGCCCCTTCCTCCTTCTCTACTTAAGGATCTGAAGAGGGCTTGATCCGATCATCTGGTCCCTCTGGTTCAGCATCTAGTTCATCAGACGAAGAGGGCCGAGCATGCTTCCCTATTGACAGCATAGATAATCTTATGAAATCTGTTAGAAATACGATGGGGTGCCCAGACACGAAAGAGTCTAGGTCTGCACAAGATATAATGTTTGCTGGATTAGTACAGAAAAAGCGGCGAGCCTTTCCAGTGATCTCCGCTATTAAAGACCTTGTTAAAAAGGAATGGGACAAACAAGGTAAGGCTGGGGTCACACACAACGACAAAAAATCGGTCCGTTTTAGACGGTCGATTGTCGGATCAAAATGCAAACATCACACATGCTTCTGTCATCCGATTTTCCTTCAAAGTGCGATTTAGTCGCATGTGTGTGTACCTTGTAACATCCGATTTTCATCCGACTTGCGAGATTTTCTCGCAGGCTTGCAAAACTGACATATAATGGATCCAAAAGAATAGTATTTCAATCACAAAACAAAGAATAGATATATACACATAGAACACATATATATATATATATATATATATATATATATATATTTATATATATATATATACATGTCATTGTGACATGTATATATACATATATTTATAGTTCCTAGACTTCTACATACTGTTATAGCCGCTAATTCAATTGCCGGCTTCTGTGAAATCACAGAAGCCGACATGAAATGATACATTGTTTCCACACAGTTAACCATGTCATTTCCTGTATTTTGATATTTGTTTAGAACTTACAATTACATGAGTGTATTTGTGCAAAATTTCAGACATGTAGGGGTTAATTAAAGGTGTAATTTCGTTGAAAAAAAATGCGTGGGCTCCCGCTGTATTTTCTCCACCAGACAGACAAAGCAAAGCGAGTGGGGGCAGATAATAACAGCCTAGGGAGGGTACATTTTTTGTGCCCCCCCTGGCTACTAACATCTGCCCCCAGACACCCCAGAAAGGGCAAATCTATAATTAGATTCGCCCTTTCTGGCACTTTGCCCGTCTATTCCCATTGCCCTGTAGCGGTGGCGAATGGGTTAATAATCTCACCTTACTGTCACCTTAGTATTGAAAGGTGACCTTAAGGCAGGTTAATAATTGAGAGCTGTCAATTAGACAACTATCAATTATTAATCCTATTGAAGTAAATTAAAAAAACACAGACACATTAATAAAAATTAATTTTAATGAAATAAAAACACATTTTTTTGACCATATTTTATTTTACACTTAATCCGTGCGAAGCCATTGATCTCCTAAAATAAAGAGAAAAAAAAAGAAAAAAACATTATTCTTACCTATTCCGCTGATCTGTCACGTTCCACGCTGTAATCCTTCACAAAGGGTTAACTAGCTTTGAGCCAAGCAGTGCAAGTAATCCTGCATGCTCAGCTCAAAGCTCCTGAATGAATAAGTTCCTCTCCTGGCGACAGGAGAGGATGTGTTTCATGAATGAAGCTTAATTGATTGTGTCCACTTTCCCTTTAGGTCAGGTCACTAAAGTTAAATTGCCAATAAATCAATTAAACTCCATTCATGAATCTATTCCTCTACTTTCTGTGGTAGAGGAACTTATTCATTCAGGGGTGTTACAGCTAGCAGTCAGCGTTAGCTCTCTGCTAATAACTGTAACCTCTTAACCCTTTCTGATGGATTACAGCGTGGGACCTGACTGTACATCGGATTGGTAAGTATAATTTTGCTTTTTTATTTTATTTTTATTACAGGAAATGGTTTTAGCAGGAAAATAAAATATGGTCAAAAACTGTGTGATTATTTAATTAAACTTATTTTTTATTAAACTGTGTGTGTTTGATTTTTCTTTCATACAATAGGATTAATAATTGATAGTTGTCTAATTGACAGCTCTCAATTATTAACCTTCCTTAAGGTCACCTTTCAATACTAAGGTGACAGTAAGGTGAGATTATTAACCCATTCGCCACCGCTACAGGGCAATGGGAATAGACGGGCAAAGTGCCAGAAAGGGCGAATCTAATTATAGATTTGCCCTTTCTGGGGTGTCTGGGGGCAGATGTTAGTAGCCAGGGGGGGGCACAAAAAATGTACCCTCCCTAGGCTGTTATTATCTGCCCCCACTCGCTTTGCTTTGTCTGTCTGGTGGAGAAAATACAGCGGGAGCCCACGCATTTTTTTTCAACGAAATTACACCTTTAATTAACCCCTACATGTCTGAAATTTTGCACAAATATACTTATGTAATTGTAAGTTTAAAACATATATCAAAATACTTGAAATTACATGGTTAACTGTGTCAAAACAATGTATCATTTCATGTCGGCTTCTGGGATTTCACTAAAGCCGGCAATTGAATTAGCGGCTAGTACAGTATGTAGAAGTGTAAGAACTATAAATAAATATATATATATATATCACAATGACATATATATTATATGTGGATTCTATGTGTGGATATGTATTGATTCGATTCTTTATTAAAGCTGTCAGTGTGCTTTTACAGTATAGGCAGGGATGAATTGCCGGCTTTTCTAAAGGACACTGATGCGATTTAATCGCAAGTCACACAGTGCGGTCCGTTTGTAATCCAATTTTTCATCGCTCCCATAGACTTGCATTGGCGATAGTCGACCCACAATCGGTGACAATCGCAGCATGCTGCGATTGCACTCGGACGTTTAAAACGGACCACAAAAAATCTGATACTGGGAGCTGCTCCATAGATTAACATAGGTCCGACTGCAATGCGATATTTCATCGCATTGCAGTCGTCCGATTTAGTCGCCAGTGTGACTTCAGCCTAAAGGATTCCTCCCATCCTCTTCTAAAAGGCGTTACCCCTTTAGACCATGTGGCCAGCTCCTCGTCACTAAGATCCCAAAAGTAGATGCGGCTGTGGCATCCACCTCAAAACAGTCGTTTCTGCCAGTGGAGGATCAGGAGCTTGTCTGACCCCCCGGAACCCCCAGGACCGAGGCCTTACTTAAAAAAAAAGTGGGGAAACAAAACAGGGCTTTCCAAAACCCGCCATCTCCGCACAAAGCAGGCAAGATCACTATTATTCTGGATAGATCATCGGGGGCCCCAGTATTTAAAAAAATTTTTTAAACATAAATTGAGACGTAAACACAAGTCAGTGGATCCTGGACCTGAAATTTAAAACTGGGTTAAAATTGGAATTTTTTTTTTGAATTTCCCCAGGGTACTTTCACAGAAAAAATCCTTTAGAGCGCCAGAACAACAGGGGGC
>JARQOD010000001.1:541904838-541946295 GCA_033576555.1 Oophaga sylvatica
GAGATAAACCTACCAGGTTTAAATTCTGTTCGATATAGGTGATCAAATATGGCAGCGGTTACCTGGAGAAAAGCAGGTGGAACATGAGCAGAGTGCGGTACTGAGCGGTATTCCATGAAGGATATACTGGATAGCGAGTAACTAACCTGGGGGGTCCCGGTGGAGCAAAAATGTGCCTGCGGTGGACGCGGTATCCGCCGCTAGTCCGTGCATGTAGTGAATGCAATTGTGCAGGCTAAATAAAGGGAAGAGGCGGGACTATGTAGCTATGGTGCCTATCAGGCGGCTCCAGCTCAGAACAGGAAGTGACGTGGCAGGAAGTGAATGGCCGTGCGTGTCACTGTCAGGTGATTTATTCCAGTGGATAGCCAGCATTCTCCTAGGTCTTAAAGAGCGGTGCTGTGAGAGGAGGCATTTTGTAAAGTAGAAACAGGTAGTGCGGATATCAAAGTAAGGTGTCCGGCATGTGAGGAAACATGTTCAAAAGGCTAGTATAGGCGGCAGAAAGGAAATATTTGTTAGTCCTTATATTATTAAGGCGGTATTATATCATAGCAGAAAAAAGATTCATACATAAGTATGTTCTATATATGTAGGTATCGTCATGATGGTTTTATCCCAAACCATTCAACAGGGACATAAAAATTGCATAGATAGTAGAAATATAGTAACCACTTGAACACTTAGTACATTTACTTAATTATGATGTCACACATTTTTAACCTATGGGTGAGAAACAGATATGGAGTCAATGGACAGCGGTTCTAAATACAAAGTTGAGATATATAAGAGCTTATAAACACACAGCAGAGGTATAAGTGATAAACAGCCACAATTGGTATGAAGGGAATACAGATATTGTATGTGACAAGTAGGTTACGTAAAAGATAATAGATCATAATCCCTATTTAGTCCTTTAGGAGATAAGGTATCCAGGGTGTGTATCCAGTAGGCCTCACGGCGTTTTAATTGTCGTATACGGTCACCACCTCTCCTTGGTTGTGGTACTTGTTCCAGGACCTGGAACCTCAGTTGAGCTATGGTATGACCCTGGGTTAAGAAATGATGTGGTATAGGGAGAAGTGTATTCTTACCCCTGATTGTGGACTTGTGTTTGGATATACGGTCCTTAACGGGTTGGGTTGTCTCCCCCACATACAATAATCCACAGGGACATTTAATGACATAGATGACAAAAGGAGTGTCGCATGTGAAAAAACCTCTAACTTTGTATGCTTTGCCTGTGTGGGGTGATGAATAATTTCACCCTTTAGTACGTTACTGCATTGTGTGCAGTTTAAGCAAGGAAAAGTGCCCAATTTGGGTCTTTTGAGGAATCTCTGTGTTCCCTTAGGTTTAGTTGGGCCCAAATCCGCTCTAATTAAAGTGTCCTTGAGATTGGGTGGACGGCGAAAGCAAGGAAGAAATGGTTTTGCGAACTCAGAGATGTCTGGATGTGCCGTATGTAGGAGGGGCCAGTGTTTCCGAATAGATTTGTGCAGTATATAAGCAAAAGGATGGTATGAGTGTACAAAGGCTATTCTGCCCTTAGTGTCCTGTTTCTCATGAGTATGGGGTGTGAGGGATGAGTCCAAAACTTTTTGTGGGTAACCCCTATCTCTGAACTTTGAATTCATCTCAGATAGGCGGACCTCCTGAGTGGCTTGGTTAGAGACAATCTTGCGTACACGGTGAAACTGAGACTTCGGAATGGATTTTTTCATGGCAGTGGGATGGAAGCTGTTGAAATGGAGTAGGCTATTGCGGTCGGTGGGTTTGACAAAGAGGTCTGAACTTAGATAGCCCTCAGTATCTTTCATGATTAAGGTATCTAGGAAATTCATTTTGGACGGGTCCTGGGAAATTGTGAAACTCAGCCCTGGCCATGAGTTATTTAAGAAATCATGGAAAATTGATAGGGACTCTAACGTGCCCCCCCATATGCAAAAGATATCGTCTATGTAGCGTTTCCACGTTATGACATTATCTTTGAAGAGAGAGCAGGTGTATATGGTTGTCTCCTCAAAATGAGCCATATAACAGTTAGCATAGGGGGGCGCTACGTTCGAGCCCATTGCGGTCCCGCGTATTTGTAAAAAGAAGTCATCCTGAAATAGAAAATAGTTTTTATTGAGTACTGTGGAAAGGAGGTCTATACACAGATTAATTTGTGTTGTGTTAAGGTCAGATGTTTCCAATAGGCGTTGGACCGATCGAATGCCCTGTGCGTGAGGTATGGAGGTATAGAGATCCTTCACGTCAAAAGTGACTAGTAGGGAGTCTCTAGGGACTTGACCAATGGAATGGATGATGTCCAAAAAAGAGCCTGTGTCCAAAAGAAAAGATTGACTGAGTTTGGTTAGTGGAGTAAGAATCTTTTCTAAGTAAATTGCAATTGGTGAAAGTATGGAATCTGAGGCGGCAACTATGGGTCTGCCAGGAGGTTGTTGAAGGTTTTTGTGGATTTTCGGTAATATGTAAAATACCGGTATGACTGGGTTTTGGGAGATGAGAAAGTCCTGAGTTTTTTTGTCTAAAGTTCCTAAATCACTATATCGTTGGAGTATCCCCTCTATGTGGGATCTGATAGTGCTTGTGGGATCATGGGGTAGCTTCTGGTATACAGTGTTGTCACTAAGTTGACGAAGGGCCTCAGTGATGTAATAGGACCGGTCCATAACAACTATGGCCCCCCCTTTATCAGCGGGTTTTATAATGATATTGGAGTCTTCTTGTAGAGATTTGATGGCATGGTGGTCAACCGCTGGTAAATTGGCAGGATAGTGTAGTTTACCTTTTTCTATGTCTGTTTTCAGACTAAGAAATGAAGATTGAATGAAATCAATGAATGTCTCTAAACCATTTGAGCCCAGTGGTGGTCTGAAGTGGCTCTTAGATCTGAGGCCTAAGGTGGAGCAGAAAGTCGGTCTGCATCCTCTATGGAGTGAGAAGGGGTGCCTGTGTTTGTTGGAGGTTTAGAAAAATAGGCCTTAAGTCTAAGTGAGCGGAAGAACCGTTGAAGGTCCATCTCCAGTTCAAATGTCCTGTACTTGTAAGATGGACAAAAGGATAGTCCTTTCTGAAGGACGTTATATTCCGCTATACTTAGAGTCCGTGACGAGATATTAACGACGAGGGGGCACGTACCTGGGACCGGGTAGTCCGTATTTGATTGTGATTGCCCCTGCGGTCTGTGCCCCCGTCTGGTCCTCTTCTTCGTTGTGGTCTCCTTCGTTGTCCTAAAAAAGTCGTTGGGATTGAGGAGGAGCTGCCACGGTCTTGTTCTGAGCCTGAAGTAGAAGCACCGGTGGAGGATCTTTGTCCTGGTCTGGAGTAAGGATGCCATGTGGGAGGTCTGTCACGCCACTTGTAGACGCGATCTAAATCGTAGTCCTCCTGGTCTCTAGCGAATTTGTGTCTCTTGCGGTCCTCAATGTCCTTTCTATGAAGTACAATGTTGCTGTTGATTTGAGTTTTCAAAGAAGAGACTTCCTCTGGTGTACCTGTTGAGGCTAATTGGGCCTCAATAGAGTGGACTTGTTCGGTGCTGGTGTGAATCGCCTTTTGTAGATGCTCTATGGTTAGAAGCATTAAATCGAAAGAACATTTATTAAGAATTTGTTCATATTTGTGACAAAATTCGGAAGAATCAGAAAAGAGAGTGGGACGGAGAGGCACCCTTAAACCACGCGGGATCCTCTGTACACGTACGTACTCCGTGAGAGTGGCGCAGTGTAGCTCTAGGTTAGTGCGGTGGCGGAGTTCTCTTTCCAGATCACGTCCACGGGTCTCCCTTGGAGGGGCCTTGAGGAAGTCGCTAGAAAGGGTGGTTTGAGCTAGAATGCTCGAGGTCTCATCAGCATTGTATGAAAAAGTGAGAGCAGAGAGTGACATGACCAAGTGGGCGTGCTACACGTACGGGATTATCAATGCAAAGTGAATAATCATGTGCACAGCCGTATAGGAGTATCTGAGTAGGTTCCCACACCATATAAATATAGCAAATAAACTCAGAACTCAACTTCAGTAGAGTGATGATTTTTAATCGTGTCCACAGTAATAACAGAAACGTTTCGGTCCTGAACTTGGACCTTCATCAGTCACTGTGTGGTTATAGAAAAAGTAAAATAAAGTAAAATAAAAGGATTTTACAAAAGGGAAACAAAGTATGTACAACAATAGTAATAAATCTTGGTCAAACGAAAATAACAGTTCATGAGTATGCTGTAATTCAGGAGCATAACTAGATCAAAAATTGAGGACGGATGTGATGCGAGAGTAATAGGTAATAAAACATACCATAGACTACTGTGAGTAGGTGGACCCAGCAAAAAGAGGGGCTATGCCCGGAATATCTGAATAATGATATAATAGGCATAGTGAGACAATGTGGCTAAGTAAAAGGATCAGTGATAAGTGAGAGATAAACCTACCAGGTTTAAATTCTGTTCGATATAGGTGATCAAATATGGCAGCGGTTACCTGGAGAAAAGCAGGTGGAACATGAGCAGAGTGCGGTACTGAGCGGTATTCCATGAAGGATATACTGGATAGCGAGTAACTAACCTGGGGGGTCCCGGTGGAGCAAAAATGTGCCTGCGGTGGACGCGGTATCCGCCGCTAGTCCGTGCATGTAGTGAATGCAATTGTGCAGGCTAAATAAAGGGAAGAGGCGGGACTATGTAGCTATGGTGCCTATCAGGCGGCTCCAGCTCAGAACAGGAAGTGACGTGGCAGGAAGTGAATGGCCGTGCGTGTCACTGTCAGGTGATTTATTCCAGTGGATAGCCAGCATTCTCCAGGTCTTAAGAGCGTGCTGTGAGAGGGGGCATTTGTAAAGTAGAAACAGTAGTGCGGATATCAAAGTAAGGTGTCGGCATGTGAGAAACATGTTCAAAAGGCTAGTATAGGCGGCAGAAAGGAAATATTTGTTAGTCTTATATTATTAGGCGGTATTATTATAGCAGAAAAAAGATTCATACATAGTATGTTCTTTATGTAGTATCGTCAGATGGTTTTATCCCAAACCATTCAACAGGGACATAAAAATTGCATAGATAGTAGAAATATAGTAACCACTTGAACACTTAGTACATTTACCTTAATTATGATGTCACACATTTTAACCTATGGGTGAGAAAACAGATATGGAGTCAATGGACAGCGGTTCTAATACAAAGTTGAGAATATAAGAGCTTTATATACACACAGCAGAGGTATAAGTGATAAACAGCCACAATTGGTATGAAGGGAATACAGATATTGTATGTGACAAGTAGGTTACGTAAAGGAATAGATCTAATCCTATTATTTAGAGTAGTACCAGGTTATTATCACGCGATGTGAACGCAACTTGGGGACTTTTCAGATGGAACGTTAGCGTGCCCTTATCTTACACTATGTGACTGGGATATACTAGGTTTCTATAATAATCCACAGGGACATTATCATAGTAGTGTAGTAAAAAACAAGAGCTCCTTGGGTTGATGAAATACTAGTATTTGTGCAGTTTAGAAAAATAATGTCTAATCTCATGTGTAGTTAGGGACGCAAAACATTGGGCTGAACGTCAAGCGCCTACTCTATGCTATATGGGTGAGGGAAACACAGTTAAGAAATGGTCGCTACATAGACGATATCTTTTGCATATGGGGGGCACGTTAGAGTCCCTATCATTTCCATGATTTCTTAAATAACTCATGGCCAGGGCTGAGTTTCACAATTTCCCAGGACCCATCCAAAATGAATTTCCTAGATACCTTAATCATGAAAGATACTGAGGGCTATCTAAGTTCAGACCTCTTTGTCAAACCCACCGACCGCAATAGCCTACTCCATTTCAACAGCTTCCATCCCACTGCCATGAAAAAATCCATTCCGAAGTCTCAGTTTCACCGTGTACGCAAGATTGTCTCTAACCAAGCCACTCAGGAGGTCCGCCTATCTGAGATGAATTCAAAGTTCAGAGATAGGGTTACCCACAAAAAGTTTTGGACTCATCCCTCACACCCCATACTCATGAGAAACAGGACACTAAGGGCAGAATAGCCTTTGTACACTCATACCATCCTTTTGCTTATATACTGCACAAATCTATTCGGAAACACTGGCCCCTCCTACATACGGCACATCCAGACATCTCTGAGTTCGCAAAACCATTTCTTCCTTGCTTTCGCCGTCCACCCAATCTCAAGGACACTTTAATTAGAGCGGATTTGGGCCCAACTAAACCTAAGGGAACACAGAGATTCCTCAAAAGACCCAAATTGGGCACTTTTCCTTGCTTAAACTGCACACAATGCAGTAACGTACTAAAGGGTGAAATTATTCATCACCCCCACACAGGCAAAGCATACAAAGTTAAGGTTTTTTCACATGCGACACTCCTTTTGTCATCTATGTCATTAAATGTCCCTGTGGATTATTGTATGTGGGGGAGACAACCCAACCCGTTAAGGACCGTATATCCAAACACAAGTCCACAATCAGGTGTAAGAATACACTTCTCCCTATACCACATCATTTCTTAACCCAGGGTCATACCATAGCTCAACTGAGGTTCCAGGTCCTGGAACAAGTACCACAACCAAGGAGAGGTGGTGACCGTATACGACAATTAAAACGCCGTGAGGCCTACTGGATACACACCCTGGATACCTTATCTCCTAAAGGACTAAATAGGGATTAGATCTATTATCTTTACGTAACCTACTTGTCACATACAATATCTGTATTCCCTTCATACCAATTGTGGCTGTTTATCAACTTATACCTCTGCTGTGTGTTATAAGCTCTTATATATCTCAACTTTGTATTTAGAACCGCTGTCCATTGACTCCATATCTGTTTCTCACCCATAGGTTAAAAATGTGTGACATCATAATTAAGTAAATGTACTAAGTGTTCAAGTGGTTACTATATTTCTACTATCTATGCAATTTTTATGTCCCTGTTGAATGGTTTGGGATAAAACCATCATGACGATACCTACATATATAGAACATACTTATGTATGAATCTTTTTTCTGCTATGATATAATACCGCCTTAATAATATAAGGACTAACAAATATTTCCTTTCTGCCGCCTATACTAGCCTTTTGAACATGTTTCCTCACATGCCGGACACCTTACTTTGATATCCGCACTACCTGTTTCTACTTTACAAAATGCCTCCTCTCACAGCACCGCTCTTTAAGACCTAGGAGAATGCTGGCTATCCACTGGAATAAATCACCTGACAGTGACACGCACGGCCATTCACTTCCTGCCACGTCACTTCCTGTTCTGAGCTGGAGCCGCCTGATAGGCACCATAGCTACATAGTCCCGCCTCTTCCCTTTATTTAGCCTGCACAATTGCATTCACTACATGCACGGACTAGCGGCGGATACCGCGTCCACCGCAGGCACATTTTTGCTCCACCGGGACCCCCCAGGTTAGTTACTCGCTATCCAGTATATCCTTCATGGAATACCGCTCAGTACCGCACTCTGCTCATGTTCCACCTGCTTTTCTCCAGGTAACCGCTGCCATATTTGATCACCTATATCGAACAGAATTTAAACCTGGTAGGTTTATCTCTCACTTATCACTGATCCTTTTACTTAGCCACATTGTCTCACTATGCCTATTATATCATTATTCAGATATTCCGGGCATAGCCCCTCTTTTGCTGGGTCCACCTACTCACAGTAGTCTATGGTATGTTTTATTACCTATTACTCTCGCATCACATCCGTCCTCAATTTTTGATCTAGTTATGCTCCTGAATTACAGCATACTCATGAACTGTTATTTTCGTTTGACCAAGATTTATTACTATTGTTGTACATACTTTGTTTCCCTTTTGTAAAATCCTTTTATTTTACTTTATTTTACTTTTTCTATAACCACACAGTGACTGATGAAGGTCCAAGTTCAGGACCGAAACGTTTCTGTTATTACTGTGGACACGATTAAAAATCATCACTCTACTGAAGTTGAGTTCTGAGTTTATTTGCTATATTTATATGGTGTGGGAACCTACTCAGATACTCCTATACGGCTGTGCACATGATTATTCACTTTGCATTGATAATCCCGTACGTGTAGCACGCCCACTTGGTCATGTCACTCTCTGCTCTCACTTTTTCATACAATGCTGATGAGACCTCGAGCATTCTAGCTCAAACCACCCTTTCTAGCGACTTCCTCAAGGCCCCTCCAAGGGAGACCCGTGGACGTGATCTGGAAAGAGAACTCCGCCACCGCACTAACCTAGAGCTACACTGCGCCACTCTCACGGAGTACGTACGTGTACAGAGGATCCCGCGTGGTTTAAGGGTGCCTCTCCGTCCCACTCTCTTTTCTGATTCTTCCGAATTTTGTCACAAATATGAACAAATTCTTAATAAATGTTCTTTCGATTTAATGCTTCTAACCATAGAGCATCTACAAAAGGCGATTCACACCAGCACCGAACAAGTCCACTCTATTGAGGCCCAATTAGCCTCAACAGGTACACCAGAGGAAGTCTCTTCTTTGAAAACTCAAATCAACAGCAACATTGTACTTCATAGAAAGGACATTGAGGACCGCAAGAGACACAAATTCGCTAGAGACCAGGAGGACTACGATTTAGATCGCGTCTACAAGTGGCGTGACAGACCTCCCACATGGCATCCTTACTCCAGACCAGGACAAAGATCCTCCACCGGTGCTTCTACTTCAGGCTCAGAACAAGACCGTGGCAGCTCCTCCTCAATCCCAACGACTTTTTTAGGACAACGAAGGAGACCACAACGAAGAAGAGGACCAGACGGGGGCACAGACCGCAGGGGCAATCACAATCAAATACGGACTACCCGGTCCCAGGTACGTGCCCCCTCGTCGTTAATATCTCGTCACGGACTCTAAGTATAGCGGAATATAACGTCCTTCAGAAAGGACTATCCTTTTGTCCATCTTACAAGTACAGGACATTTGAACTGGAGATGGACCTTCAACGGTTCTTCCGCTCACTTAGACTTAAGGCCTATTTTTCTAAACCTCCAACAAACACAGGCACCCCTTCTCACTCCATAGAGGATGCAGACCGACTTTCTGCCTCCACCTTAGGCCTCAGATCTAAGAGCCACTTCAGACCACCACTGGGCTCAAATGGTTTAGAGACATTCATTGATTTCATTCAATCTTCATTTCTTAGTCTGAAAACAGACATAGAAAAAGGTAAACTACACTATCCTGCCAATTTACCAGCGGTTGACCACCATGCCATCAAATCTCTACAAGAAGACTCCAATATCATTATAAAACCCGCTGATAAAAGGGGGGGCCATAGTTGTTATGGACCGGTCCTATTACATCACTGAGGCCCTTCGTCAACTTAGTGACAACACTGTATACCAGAAGCTACCCCATGATCCCACAAGCACTATCAGATCCCACATAGAGGGGATACTCCAACGATATAGTGATTTAGGAACTTTAGACAAAAAAACTCAGGACTTTCTCATCTCCCAAAACCCAGTCATACCGGTATTTTACATATTACCGAAAATCCACAAAAACCTTCAACAACCTCCTGGCAGACCCATAGTTGCCGCCTCAGATTCCATACTTTCACCAATTGCAATTTACTTAGAAAAGATTCTTACTCCACTAACCAAACTCAGTCAATCTTTTCTTTTGGACACAGGCTCTTTTTTGGACATCATCCATTCCATTGGTCAAGTCCCTAGAGACTCCCTACTAGTCACTTTTGACGTGAAGGATCTCTATACCTCCATACCTCACGCACAGGGCATTCGATCGGTCCAACGCCTATTGGAAACATCTGACCTTAACACAACACAAATTAATCTGTGTATAGACCTCCTTTCCACAGTACTCAATAAAAACTATTTTCTATTTCAGGATGACTTCTTTTTACAAATACGCGGGACCGCAATGGGCTCGAACGTAGCGCCCCCCTATGCTAACTGTTATATGGCTCATTTTGAGGAGACAACCATATACACCTGCTCTCTCTTCAAAGATAATGTCATAACGTGGAAACGCTACATAGACGATATCTTTTGCATATGGGGGGGCACGTTAGAGTCCCTATCAATTTTCCATGATTTCTTAAATAACTCATGGCCAGGGCTGAGTTTCACAATTTCCCAGGACCCGTCCAAAATGAATTTCCTAGATACCTTAATCATGAAAGATACTGAGGGCTATCTAAGTTCAGACCTCTTTGTCAAACCCACCGACCGCAATAGCCTACTCCATTTCAACAGCTTCCATCCCACTGCCATGAAAAAATCCATTCCGAAGTCTCAGTTTCACCGTGTACGCAAGATTGTCTCTAACCAAGCCACTCAGGAGGTCCGCCTATCTGAGATGAATTCAAAGTTCAGAGATAGGGTTACCCACAAAAAGTTTTGGACTCATCCCTCACACCCCATACTCATGAGAAACAGGACACTAAGGGCAGAATAGCCTTTGTACACTCATACCATCCTTTTGCTTATATACTGCACAAATCTATTCGGAAACACTGGCCCCTCCTACATACGGCACATCCAGACATCTCTGAGTTCGCAAAACCATTTCTTCCTTGCTTTCGCCGTCCACCCAATCTCAAGGACACTTTAATTAGAGCGGATTTGGGCCCAACTAAACCTAAGGGAACACAGAGATTCCTCAAAAGACCCAAATTGGGCACTTTTCCTTGCTTAAACTGCACACAATGCAGTAACGTACTAAAGGGTGAAATTATTCATCACCCCCACACAGGCAAAGCATACAAAGTTAGAGGTTTTTTCACATGCGACACTCCTTTTGTCATCTATGTCATTAAATGTCCCTGTGGATTATTGTATGTGGGGGAGACAACCCAACCCGTTAAGGACCGTATATCCAAACACAAGTCCACAATCAGGTGTAAGAATACACTTCTCCCTATACCACATCATTTCTTAACCCAGGGTCATACCATAGCTCAACTGAGGTTCCAGGTCCTGGAACAAGTACCACAACCAAGGAGAGGTGGTGACCGTATACGACAATTAAAACGCCGTGAGGCCTACTGGATACACACCCTGGATACCTTATCTCCTAAAGGACTAAATAGGGATTATGATCTATTATCTTTTACGTAACCTACTTGTCACATACAATATCTGTATTCCCTTCATACCAATTGTGGCTGTTTATCAACTTATACCTCTGCTGTGTGTTTATAAGCTCTTATATATCTCAACTTTGTATTTAGAACCGCTGTCCATTGACTCCATATCTGTTTCTCACCCATAGGTTAAAAATGTGTGACATCATAATTAAGTAAATGTACTAAGTGTTCAAGTGGTTACTATATTTCTACTATCTATGCAATTTTTATGTCCCTGTTGAATGGTTTGGGATAAAACCATCATGACGATACCTACATATATAGAACATACTTATGTATGAATCTTTTTTCTGCTATGATATAATACCGCCTTAATAATATAAGGACTAACAAATATTTCCTTTCTGCCGCCTATACTAGCCTTTTGAACATGTTTCCTCACATGCCGGACACCTTACTTTGATATCCGCACTACCTGTTTCTACTTTACAAAATGCCTCCTCTCACAGCACCGCTCTTTAAGACCTAGGAGAATGCTGGCTATCCACTGGAATAAATCACCTGACAGTGACACGCACGGCCATTCACTTCCTGCCACGTCACTTCCTGTTCTGAGCTGGAGCCGCCTGATAGGCACCATAGCTACATAGTCCCGCCTCTTCCCTTTATTTAGCCTGCACAATTGCATTCACTACATGCACGGACTAGCGGCGGATACCGCGTCCACCGCAGGCACATTTTTGCTCCACCGGGACCCCCCAGGTTAGTTACTCGCTATCCAGTATATCCTTCATGGAATACCGCTCAGTACCGCACTCTGCTCATGTTCCACCTGCTTTTCTCCAGGTAACCGCTGCCATATTTGATCACCTATATCGAACAGAATTTAAACCTGGTAGGTTTATCTCTCACTTATCACTGATCCTTTTACTTAGCCACATTGTCTCACTATGCCTATTATATCATTATTCAGATATTCCGGGCATAGCCCCTCTTTTTGCTGGGTCCACCTACTCACAGTAGTCTATGGTATGTTTTATTACCTATTACTCTCGCATCACATCCGTCCTCAATTTTTGATCTAGTTATGCTCCTGAATTACAGCATACTCATGAACTGTTATTTTCGTTTGACCAAGATTTATTACTATTGTTGTACATACTTTGTTTCCCTTTTGTAAAATCCTTTTATTTTACTTTATTTTACTTTTTCTATAACCACACAGTGACTGATGAAGGTCCAAGTTCAGGACCGAAACGTTTCTGTTATTACTGTGGACACGATTAAAAATCATCACTCTACTGAAGTTGAGTTCTGAGTTTATTTGCTATAGTTTTTTATACCACACCTTCGTCTTCCGCAAGGCACTGTAGGGCTGGAGGACTTGATCAGAAAGATCAACTCCCCCCATGTGTTTGTTGTACCCCAGGGCACAGTCCGGTTTGTGAACCTGTGCTGGGGTACCACGAACGGTGGTGGCCGTGGTGCTGGGGCCATGGATTGTTGTCAAGAAAAAGACGTCCCTTTTGTCTTTGAACTTGACCACAAGCATGTTGCCGCTACATTGGGCTCGGCTCTCACCCTTTGGGAGAGCCTGCTCAATTAGCGTCAAAGGGAGACCCCTCTTGTTTCTGCGCACAGTACCGCAAGCTGCGGTAGCTCTGGCAGAGAGGGATTGAAATAGTGGGATGCTTGTATAAAAGTTATCAACGTACAGATGGTAACCTTTATCAAGCAGTGGGTGGACCAAATCCCACACTATTTTCCCACTCACCCCCAGAGCAGGTGGACATTCTGGGGGCTGGATCTTGGTGTCCTTCCCTTCGTAAACTCTAAAGCTGTGAGTGTACAGTCATGGCCAAAAGTTTTGAGAATGACACAAATATTAATTTTTACAAAGTCTACTGCTTCACTTTTTCTAATGGCAACTTGCATATACTCCAGAATGTTATAAAGAGTGATCAGCTTAACAGCAATTACGTGCAAAGTCAATATTTGGCTAGAAAATGAAGTTTATCCCCCAAAACACACTTTCAACATCATTGCAGCCCTGCCTTAAAAGGACCAGCTAACCTCTTTTCAGTGATTGCTCCATTAACACAGGTGTGGGTGTTGATGAGGACATGGCTGGAGATCAATCTGTCATGATTAAGTAAGAATGACACCACTGGACACTTTAAAAGGAGGCTGGTGCTTGGCATCATTGTTTCTCTTCTGTTAACCATGGTTATCTCTAAAGAAACACGTGCAGTCATCATTGCAATGCACAAAAAAAGCCTAACAGGGAAGAGTATCGCAGCTAGAAAGATTGCACCTCAGTCAACAATCTATCGCATCATCAAGAACTTCAAGGAGAGAGGTTCCATTGTTGCCAAAAGGCTCCAGGGTGCCCAAGAAAGACCAGCAAGCGCCAGGACCCTCTCTTAAAAGTGTTTCAGCTGTGGGATCGGGCTACCAGCAGTGCAGAGCTTGTTCAGGAATGGCAGCAGGCAGGTGTGAGTGCATCTGCACGCACTGTGAGGCGGAGACTCTTGGAGCAAGGCCTGGTCTCAAGGAGGGCAGCAAAGAAGCCACTTCTCTCCAGAAAAAACATCATGGACAGACTGATATTCTGCAAAAGGTACAGGCAGTGGACTACTGAGGACTGGGGTAAAGTTATTTTCTCTGATGAATCCCCTTTTCGATTGTTTGGGACATCAGGAAAACGCCTCATTCGGAGAAGACAAGGTGAGCGCTACCACCAGTCTTGTCTCATGCCAACTGTTAAGCATCCTGAAACCATTCATGTGTGGGGTTGCTTCTCAGCCAAGGGAATCGGTTCTCTCACAGTCTTGTCTAAAAACACAGCCATGAATAAAGAATGGTACCAGAATGTCCTCCAAGAGCAACTTCTCCCAACCCTCCAAGAGCAGTTTGGCGATCAACAATGCTTTTTCCAGCATGATGGAGCACCTTGCCATAAAGCAAAGGTGATAACTAAATGGCTCAGGGAACAAAACATAGAGATTTTGGGTTCATGGCCTGGAAACTCCCCAGATCTTAATCCCATTGAGAACTTGTGGTCAATCATCAAGAGACGGGTGGACAAACAAAAACCTAAAAATTCTGACAAAATGAAAGCATTGATTGTGCAAGAATGGACTGCTATCAGTCAGGATTTGTTCCAGAAGTTGATTGAGAGCATGCCAGGGAGAATTGCAGAGGTCCTGAAGAAGAAGGGTCAACACTGCAAATATTGACTTGCTGCATTAACTCATTCTAATTGTCAATATAAGCTTTTGTTACTCATATGTTTGCAATTATTATATTTCTGTCTGTGATAAAAACATCTGTCAAACACACATAAAAACCAGAGGGCAGCAGATCATGTGAAAATATAATATTTGTGTCATTCTCAAAACTTTTGGCCATGACTGTACCCTGAGGTACTCTCACACAGCTTGTAGAGTTTTATCCTGTACCTCGCCCTCTTGTTGGGCAGGTACTGACAGAACTGAAGCCTCCCTTTGAAGTGGACGAGGGATTCATCCACACAAATTTCCCTTTGGGGAATGTACACTTCAGCAAACTTGTTGCTGAAGTGTTCGATGACCGGCCGAATTTTGAACAGTCTATCAAAATTCGGATCATCGTGGGGAAGGCTGTCCGTATTGTCCCTGAAATGAAGAAACTTATGAATCGCTTCAAAACGTTTGTGTAGCGCCCGCGTCCCTGCCTGCTGCCAGACAGGGACGTCGCTCTCCTCACCTGCGCTAAGCGTCCTCAGTGCTCCCAGCCTCCTCTGCGCCTCTGGCATCCTCGGCGTCCTCCTTCCGCCCTGCTGGTCCCGCGCGCTCCTTCCCTGCTGCTGGCCTCAGGGTGCGCGCCCGCACCCTCCCCCGCTCTTAAAGGAGCCGCGCGCATTTTCCAAATCAGTCTCCAGCCAATGCTGGTGGACTCCACCCTATATTAAGGGCTTCCTCCTTAATGGAGGTGCCCGAGCAATGTTGTTTCTGTGCAGTCTAACTCTGCTTAAGCCATCAGCTCCTGTTTCCAGTTGCCTGATGTTATCTGTCTGTTTGCCTGTCGGCCATCTGACTGCAGCTCTATCCAGAGGTTCGGACATCTTCAGCAGAGATCCCCGGCTGTTGCCTGCTCACCTGGGAGCGATCATCTGCCATCCGACTGCAGCTCTATCCAGAGGTTCGGACATCATCTGCGGAGATCCCCGGCTATTGCAGAGACTCTTGCCTGCTCACCTGGGAGCGATCATCTGCCATCCGACTGCAGCTCTATCTAGAGGTTCGGACATCATCAGCAGAGATCCCCGGCTATTCCAGAGACTCTTGCCTGCTCACCTGGGAGCGATCATCTGCCATCCGACTGCAGCCTACCAGGAGGCTCCACCAGCTCAGGTCGTATATGCCTGTTTGTCTAGAGATTGCCTTGGTCACTTACCGTGACAAACCTGCCTGTCCAGAGACTGCCCTGGTCACTTGCAGTGACAACCTGCCTGCCCAGAGACTACCCTGGTCACTTGCCGTGACAAACCTGCCTGCCCAGAGACTGCCCTGGTCACTTGCCGTGACAACCTGCCTGTCCAGAGACTGCCCTGGTCACTTGACGTGACAAACCTGCCTGCCCAGAGACTGCCCTGGTCACTTGCCGTGACAACCTGCCTGTCCAGAGACTGCCCTGGTCACTTGCCGTGACAACCTGCCTGTCCAGAGACTGCCCTGGTCACTTGCCGTGACAACCTGCCTGTCCAGAGACTGCCCTGGTCACTTGCCGTGACAAACCTGGCCTGTCACAGAGAACTGCCCAGGTCACTTGCCGTGACAACCTGCCTGTCCAGAGACTGCCCAGGTCACTTGCCGTGACAACCTGCCTGTCCAGAGACTTCCTTGGTCACTTATTGTGACAACCTGCCTGTCCAGAGACTTCCTGGCTAATTGCCGTGATTCCCTGTCCTATTCCCGGATGCCACCCGCTCTCTTGCAAGTAAATTGTCTTGTATAATAAAGCTTAGTGGTTCCACCAACCAGACCCGTTTCCGTCAGTGGTTCCACCTACCAGACCCGTTACAGTTTGCGAGTCATAACCATGCCAAATACTGGAGTTTGATATAAAATATCAGTACTCGAGTATTGGCGAATTTCCGGTTTCTTCACAATCCCCATGTGAAGGACCAGTCCCCAATATTTCATCATTTCTACTGAGTCAATGGGACTCCAAGTAGTAAATGATGAATTAGGGTTTTCAGCAAAAATTTGCAGGGCGTACAAGTTACTTTGCTCCACCATAAGACTGACAATTGACTCAGAGAAATAGACTTTGAAAAAGTCTATTTCTCTGAAGTTGGCAGTCTCGAACTGGATTCCTGATTGGGGAATGAAATCAGGAATCCGTGGAGCAAAATTTTCAGGGACGGGGTTCCAGGAGGGGGCACTAGTGCTAGGTTGGGCGTGACTAGCACTAGGTTGGGGGTTACTCACATTTTGTTGTGGGTCTTCTTCCCTGGCTTCCAAATCTTCTTCCCTGGCCTCTGGCTCTTCTTCCCCGGCCTCCGGACGATTTCTTGTCCTGCGACATCTTGGTGTTGGTACGTCTGTGTCACTGGAGGAGGAAAAGGGGGAGGAATACAGAAAAGTAGGGTCCTCTCCTTCACTATCAGCATCGGAGGCAATATAAGCATATGCCTCCTCCGCTGAGTACACCCTCTGGGATGAGCGGGACATCGTGTGTGTGGTGTGTGTGGTGTGTAAAAAAAGCTAAAACTTTATTATAGTGTGCGTGTGCGTATGTATGTGCGAGTGTTTGTTGAAACTTTGCACTGCAGGACTTGTCTGTCAGGCGCGCGGGGGCAGGAGTTGTCTGTCAGGCGCGCGGGGGGCAGGAGTTGTCTGTCAGGCGCGGGGGGCAGGAGTTGTCTGTCAGGCGCTCGGGGGGCAGGAGTTGTCTGTCAGGTGCGCGGGGGCAGGAGTTGTCTGTCAGGTGCGCGGGGGGCAGGAGTTGTCTGTCAGGTGTGCGGGGGGCAGGAGTTGTCTGTCAGGTGCGCAGGGGGCAGGAGGGGGCTAGGAGATGCAGCAGCATGTGGAGATGGAAGCAGAGAAGGAGCTGGCAGCAGCAGCAGAGGGGGTGATCAGAGGAGCAGGGGGTGATCACTGGAGCCGAGGGATGATCACCGGGGGCAGGAGGGGGCTGTCAGGTGAGGGGGGACTGGAGATGCACCAGATGGAGATGCAGCAAATGGAGCTGTCAGAAGCAGCAGCAGGTGGGGGTGATCAGGTGGGCAGAGGGTGATCAGGGGGGCAGGCGGTGATCAGGAGGGCAGGAGGTTATCGGGGTGATCACTGGGGCTGAGGGATGATCACTGGGGTCAGGAGGGGGCTGTCAGGTGAGGGTGGACTGGAGGCGCAGCGAATGTACTGTACCTGTCAGAAGTAGCAGCAGGTGGGGGTGATCAGGGGGGCAGGGGTGATCAGGGGGGCAGGGGGTTATCGGGGTGATCACTGGGGCTGAGGGATGATCACCGGGGGCAGGAGGGGGCTGTCAGGTGAGGGGGAACTGGAGGTGCAGCAAATGGGAGCTGTCAGAAGTAGCAGCAGGTGGGGGTGATCTGGGGGGCAGGGGGTGATCTGGGGGGCAGGGGGTGATCTGGGGGGCAGTGGGTGATCGGGGTGATCACCGGGGCTGAGGGATGATCACAGGGGCAGGACGGGGCTGTCAGAAGCGGGGGAGGGGGACTGGAGATGCAGCAGATAAATGGAGCAGTAAATGCTATCAGAAGCAGCAGCAAGGGGGAGTGATCAAGGGGGCAGGGGAAGATCAGGGGGGAAGTGGGGAGGGAACAGAGGTCAGGGGAGTGGTTTGGGATGGGGGTGAGCAGAGAGGAGTACCAGATGCAGGAGGAAGCAGCAGCGGCGGCGGTGGCGATCGCCAGTCAGGCGGTGGCAGGGCAGCAAGCAGGCACCTCGCTCTTCAGCTTCCAGGACCGGATGAAGCTGAAGAGCGAGGTCAGCCATAGTTTACTCCACCCCCTCCACATCTGATTGGAAGGAGAGCGTCACATGGACGCTCGCTCCAATCAGATCTGGAGGGGGTGAAAAAAAGGTCAGCAGCGATCTCGGCCACGGGGGGCAAAGCCACCACCCCTGGGGTGAAGTCCAGGTCATCCTGTGCCTGCGGGTCGGGTGACATTTGATTGACCCCGGTCACCCGACTCGCAGGAACGCGATCTCCGCATGACGCCACATAGGCGTCACAGGTCGGATTGGCACCGACTTTCATGACGCCTACGTGGCGTCACGGGTCGGGAAGGGGTTAATGGGGATAAATATAAGGTCATGCACCTGGGTAGAACAAACAAGATGTGTAATTATGTGCTTAATTCTAAAACACTGGGCAAAACTGTCACTGAAAAAGACCTGGGTGTATGGGTGGAAACACAAACTCACATTTAGTGGCCAGTGTCAGGAACCTGCTGCACAGGCAAATAAAATAATGGGATGCATTAAAAGAGGCATAGATGCTCATGAGGAGAACATAATTTTACCTCTATACAAGTCATTAGTGCGACCAGACTTAGAATACTGTGTACAGTTCTGGTCTCCGGTGTATAAGAAAGACATAGCTGAACTGGAGTGGGTGCAGAGAAGAGCGACCAAGGTTATTAGAGAACTGGGGGGTCTGCAATACCAAGACAGGTTATTACACTTGGGGTTATTTAGTTTGGAAAAACGAAGGCTTAGGGGAGATCTTATTACAATGCACAGTCATGGACAAAAGTTTTGAGAATGACACAAATATTAATTTTTACAAAGTCTACTGCTTCACTTTTTCTAATGGCAATTTGCATATACTCCAGAATGTTATAAAGAGTGATCAGCTTAACAGCAATTACTTGCAAAGTCAATATTTGTCTAGAAAATGAACTTTATCCCTCAAAACACATTTCAACATCATTGCAGCCCTGCCTTAAAAGGACCAGCTAACCTCTTTTCAGTGATTGCTCCATTAACACAGGTGTGGGTGTTGATGAGGACATGGCTGGAGATCAATCTGTCATGATTAAGTAAGAATGACACCACTGGACACTTTAAAAGGAGGCTGGTGCTTGGCATCATTGTTTCTCTTCTGTTAACCATGGTTATCTCTAAAGAAACACGTGCAGTCATCATTGCAATGCACAAAAATGGCCTAACAGGGAAGAGTATCGCAGCTAGAAAGATTGCACCTCAGTCAACAATCTATCGCATCATCAAGAACTTCAAGGAGAGAGGTTCC
Source organism: Oophaga sylvatica (assembly GCA_033576555.1). Taxonomy (NCBI): domain Eukaryota; kingdom Metazoa; phylum Chordata; class Amphibia; order Anura; family Dendrobatidae; genus Oophaga; species Oophaga sylvatica. The sequence goes on from JARQOD010000001.1 coordinate 541,924,201, forward strand.
ATTGTTGCCAAAAAGGCTCCAGGGCGCCCAAGTAAGACCAGCAAGCACCAGGATCGTCTCTTAAAAGTGTTTCAGCTGCGGGATTGGGCTACCAGCAGTGCAGAGCTTGCTCAGGAATGGCAGCAGGCAGGTGTGAGTGCATCTGCACGCACTGTGAGGCGGAGACTCTTGGAGCAAGGCCTGGTCTCAAGGAGGGCAGCAAAGAAGCCACTTCTCTCCAGAAAAAACATCATGGACAGACTGATATTCTGCAAAAGGTACAGGCAGTGGACTGCTGAGGACTGGGGTAAAGTTATTTTCTCTGATGAATCCCCTTTTCGATTGTTTGGGACATCAGGAAAATGCCTCATTCGAAGAAGACAAGGTGAGCACTACCACCAGTCTTGTCTCATGCCAACTGTTAAGCATCCTGAAACCATTCATGTGTGGGGTTGCTTCTCAGCCAAGGGAATCGGCTCTCTCACAGTCTTGCCTGAAAACACAGCCATGAATAAAGAATGGTACCAGAATGTCCTCCAAAAGCAACTTCTCCCAACCCTCCAAGAGCAGTTTGGCGATCAACAATGCCTTTTCCAGCATGATGGAGCACCTTGCCATAAAGCAAAGGTGATAACTAAATGGCTCAGGGAACAAAATATAGAGATTTTGGGTCCATGGCCTGGAAACTCCCCAGATCTTAATCCCATTGAGAACTTGTGGTCAATCATCAAGAGACGGGTGGACAAACAAAAACCTAAAAATTCTGACAAAATGAAAGCATTGATTGTGCAAGAATGGACTGCTATCAGTCAGGATTTGGTCCAGAAGTTGATTGAGAGCATGCCAAGGAGAATTGCAGAGGTCCTGAAGAAGGGTCAACACTGCAAATATTGACTTGCTGCATTAACTCATTCTAACGGTCAATATAAGCTTTTGTTACTCATATGTTTGCAATTATATTTCTGTCTGTGATAAAAACATCTGTCAAACACACATAAAAACCAGAGGGCAGCAGATCATGTGAAAATATAATATTTGTGTCATTCTCAAAACTTTTGGCCATGACCGTATAAATATATGAGGGGACAGTACAAAGACCTTTCTAATGATCTTTTTACTCTTAGACCTGTGACGGGGACAAGGGGGCATCCTCTACGTCTGGAGGAAAGAAGGTTTAGTCATAATCACAGACGCAGATTCTTTACTGTAAGAGCAGTGAGACTATGGAACTCTCTGCCATATAATGTTGTAATGAGTGATTCCCTACTAAAATTTAAGAAGGGGCTGGATGCCTTTCTTGAAAAGTATAATATTACAGGCTATATTCACTAGTTTCTTAGATATTGCGTTGATTCAGGGAGCTAGTCTGATTGCCGTATGTGGAGTCGGGAAGGAATTTTTTTTTCCTAATGTGAAGCTTGCTGTTGCCACATGGTTTTTTTTTGCCTTCCTCTGGATCAACATGTTAGGGCAGGTTAGGATAGGATATGGGTTGAACTAGATGGACTTAAAGTCTTCCTTCAACCTTAATAACTATTTTACTATGTTATGTTAATATCACATAAAGTGACACTGGTCAGAAATTAAATATTTGCCCTAATCAGGAAGGTGAAACTAGGCATTAAGGTTGTATTTATTAATGGGGAACACTCAAGAGGCTTTATTGAAACATGGCTGACATCTGTTTGGGGATTCCACCTAAATCTTCTGTATGCATGTGGGCTAAATTTGCCAAAATTAACTCATATATAACAGAAAAAACGCAGACTCAAGTTAGATATTGTAAAATCATTTTAATGATTACATCAGTAAACAAATACAGTATTTACCAAGTCAAAAAGTAAATTAATTCATAATTGATATGGGCTGCGTAGCAGCTATATAAAGCTACCTATTCCAGGAGATGACGCAAAAATGGGGAATTTAATGGAATTGGTAGCGGTCAGTGTGCTGGAAAAACAATATCATGAATTTCACCATAGTGTTCCACAAAATGCACTTCTAGCCCTTCGGTAATGAAATTGGCTAGATCATAGTAATCTTTCTTGTTTTCTGAAGGAAGAATGATACATGAAACACCTGCTCTTTTAGCCTGGAATAAAAAAAAAGAATATTATGTGGGGTTGTAAATAGAACTTCATAAGCACTAATAAATTAAAGTGAAGCTGTCACCAGAAATAACATTATTAACCTGCAGATATGAGATTAATCTTAAGGTTAATAGCATTATTATGCTGCCTGGCGCCTGCACTTAGCCAAATACTGCGGGGAGAAAATTAACTTTATTTTTGCTCACAGCGTTCTGGTTTCAGTTGCAGGAGTGGCGATGATGCTGGTTCAGTCACCATTCTGAGAATGTAGATGTAGTGTCAGTCATGTTGAGCCCTGTGTAATACAACCCACACCACTGATTAGCAGCTTTCTGTCACTATAGAAAGTAAACAGAAAACTGCTATATCAGTGCTGGGGGTGTGGTTGGACTGAGAGGCACAAGGGCAGCTTGCCCTGTAGTCATAATCTTCTAGTAATAAAACATTGATTTTATTTAAACAGCAAAACACAGTCCAGTAAGTGACACATCACTGTAATGAGGATTAGATAGAGGGAAGGAACTACACACCAAAGGCACATGGAAAAACTTAATTAGAATGTATTACTGTCATTGAAAATATTAAAAATCCTTGAGGTCCCTCTTACCCCCCTTCCTTTTTACTTTTCTCTACCATTTGTGATGAGGAGACAGGAGCTAGCACTCAAACATGCCTTTATATAAAATGGCAGTCTACAAAGAGTGTGAAGCAGATTAAAGGGAATCTGTCACCTCGTTTTTCCACAATAAGCTGCGGCCACTGCCTTTCGGGGATTATCTACAGCATTCTGTAATGCTGTAGATAAGCCCTATCTAACCTGAAAGAGAAGAAAAACAAGTTTTAGTATACTCACCCAGGGGAGGTCAGGTGCGGTCCGGGTCCGATGGGTGTCGCAGGTCCGGCACCTCCCATCTTCTTGCGACACCGCCTTCCTGCTTGCTTCATCGCTCAGGGGCCATAGTGCTTCGGTGCAGGCGTACTTCTCTGCCCTGTTGAGGGCAGAGCAAAGTACTGAAGTGCGCTAGCGCTGGGCCTCTCTGACCTTTCTGGGTGCCTGCGCACTGCAGTACTTTGCTCTGCCTTCAACAGGAGGCGCCGGACCCAGACCGGCGACACCCATAGGACCCGGACCGCACCGGATTGCCCCTGGGTGAGTATGATAAAACTTGTTAAGCCCTGTAAGGCGGAGGCCGCAGCTTAATGGGGAAAACGAAGTGACAGATTTCCTTTAACCCCTTTCTGCCATCGGACGTAATATCCCGTCCATGGTACCTGGGCCCGTATGACCATGGATGGGATAGTACGTCAAGTACGCCTTTAATGCCAATCAGATTGGCTGAAACAGTGAGATCCCAGGCTAGGATCGAGTACTGGTGTACTCGATCCTAGGCCCGTGCCTGGCAACGCCATGCATCGCCTAGACCCCCCCCGGCGGATTGGCGCGATCGATGATCACATAATAATTATGGGCAGGTCCTGGCTGTAACACATCTGTGATCCTGTAACCTTGCTCCATACACCTGCTACCGCCTTGTGCTGTACATGTATGGCGGATGTTTGTAAATGGTTAAAGCAAATACTGAACATGTGCATATACCCTAAAGCCTTTTTACCCAAACTGTAAAACACGTTTAAAAATAAATGTCTGTAGAGCATTTAGTTCACACAGAAAAAATGTTTCTTGGTCTTTTATACAGATGTTGTTGTTATAAAAGTTGAAGTGATCCACCCATCACAGGTCTTCGGATCGCCATACAGTGACGGTAGTATGGCTCACACAGCTGGCTGCAGTTATTAAGAACCTTTTCAGTTGTGCAAGCAATGGTGAAAGTGATGGTACATTATAGAGGGATGAGAGAGGGTATCTTACTCAGTATAATAGTAAGCAATGTATCATAGAAGAGACATAAATACTGTGTAGTGTATGCCACCATGTAGCGATGACTAGATCTTTGTTTTCATGGGCTTAGTGTTAAAGGGGTTGTTCACCTTAAAGGGAATCTGACAACTGATTCATATTGAACTACTGGCAGCATGAATCAGTTTGGCTTTTTTATTTCAGACAGATGTGTTTTACTATTAAACACTACTTTCAGATGAAACCTGTCTGAAATGGCTGCGGCCGCCTAATTGATGCTGCCCGTCGGTTGGGCAGATTGAATCTCCTTTTTAGTGTGCTTTAAGTGAAAAAGCATTACTGTCAAAATAATTTATACCCACCTCCATTCCAGCTCTGTGTCCCAGATTATGTACACTGGTGTTCTTTTTTTCATTGGTTGCAGACCACACATTACCACTGTATGTGATGTCTGCAGCCAATGCATACGGTATACTAGTGGGCACACTAAGGCTACTTTCACACATCAGTTTTTTGACGTCAGGCGCCTTTTTTTTTTAAACACCGGATGTGGCGAACTGACATGCCGGATCCGGTGTTTTAAACATTGACTAAATATAGCGCCGGATCGCGCCGCATGTACCTGCGTTTCGTCTGTTTTCTGCCGGATCCGGTGTCTGGTCTCATTCCGGCGTCTAGGAAAAACGTCTACTGTAACGGTTTTTGTCTCCGGCCAAAAAGCCGGAAGTGCCGGATCCGAGCGCCGCAATGCGCCACATCCGGCAAAAACCTGATCCGGTGGCCTGATCCGGTTTTTTAGTCTGAGAATGTTAATTAGCCCAGCCAGAAGCAAACCTATATATACCAGGCGAGTGGGACACTCTGCCATATGCCATGCAACCATCAAGACAAAGCCAGCAACGAATTGCAGAGGATTTGGAGCCAGCACCACCATCCATAGAAATGGAGTCCGGGGACAACTGTGACGTTGGAGCGGAGGAGACGGGAGCAGACGCCAGACGGTAAATATCACACACCCCATTATACTATGCGTGTATTGCTATATACTGTGTTGGCATTGTTGTATACTATGTGGGTATTGCTATATACTGTGTTGACATAGTTGTATACTATGTGGGTATTGCTATATACTATTTTGGCATTGATGTATACTATGCGTGTATTGCTTTTTACAATGTGGGTATGGATATATACTGTGTGGGTATTGCTATATGCTGTGTTGGCATAGTTGTATACTATGTGGGTATTGCTATATACTGTGTTGGCATTGTTGTATACTATGTGGGTATTGCTATATACTGTGTTGGCATGACTGAAGAGACCCTTGTGGCGTATAGCGGTGCTTCCCCGCCTCCCGCCAATCCCATAATAACAAAACAACAGCAGGCTTGGATGGGTTGAACAGGTCGGTCACAGTTTATTAAATTATAAGCAGAGAGGAGGCAAATACAATCCGCAACCGCCTCTCTGCCGAGGACCCCGGCGCTGCCGGTGGGTGTAATTTACAAGGGGGGAGGGGCAAGTACAATCCGCAACGGACTCTCTGCCGGGGACCCCCGGCGACGCCGGTGGGCGGGCAGGCAGATGAGAGGTTACGAACCGTTGCCCCCCCATACTACTGCCACGGAGGATCATGTGTATACCTACACAGGGCTCCGACCCCCACACAACAACATTAAGGCCTGTTCAATCCCATCCTGTAAGTTGGTTAGAAATATATCGAGCCCGATATCATTCAGATGCACGCCGTCCGGTCTCAGCAGATTTACATTGTCCTTTTGAAGATCGTGGTGGTTAACCACAATGCCGTAGTTTTCCTTGACGAGTTTTGCCATCCTTTTGTTTATTTTCTTCCTTGATTTATCAATGGCTTTCGGGTCCTTTGCTCCCCGCCAGACGGCGCGTGGTATTATGTCAGACCACACCACCACCGTATCTGGGCATAAGCAGGTAAAGTGCCGTATATCAGTCGACATCATTGCGTATAGGTCGGCACCTTTTCTTGTGACTAAATCATTTCCGCCGGCGTGCAACACCAATACTAGAGGCCCTTTGGCCGTTTTCACGATGTTGGCCATTTCGGGGAATATTTGCTGCCATCGCAGCCCTCTGACACCTCTCCAGATGACCTCCAGTCCAGAGAAACCAAATTTTTTTCCGCCTGGGCGTAGGCTTGCCCTTTTGTACGCCCAGTAAACATAAGAGTGCCCTAGTACCCAAACTGTGGGTTTGTGGTCGCCTGAAAGAAACGAGAGGTGTTAGAGCAGATCTGGTCTTATGTATCTTGCGAAGCATGCGGATTTCCAACGGCCTAATCTCTGGACTTCAGCTTCCGATACGCCGGCCCTAGCAGCTTCGGTGGCCGCCCCTATTCTGAAGGAATGCGTCCCGTATTGTTTTGGGTTAGCGCCGACTGCCTCTATGCAGTGTTTAAAATCGAGTCGAACTGATATTTGGTAAGAGGGGACCCGTCGGTGTGTGAGAGGAAGAATCTACTGTCGTGTCTTATACCCACGAAGCGTCTTACTATTTTTAAGGGGCATATTGGGCCATCTAAAGCCTTGAGTAAGACCCACGCGCCTCTACCAGTTGGATCGCACTTGGATTTCGTACCCTAATGCGCAAAGCATCGCTACATATGACGACGTCCTCGAAGATCAACCCGCCCACCGATGCCGTTTTTGACCGCGGCACTAGTTCGCCGACGCGCAAAGCCCCGAAAAATGCGATTGCAAACGCTGTCGATACTAGAGCCGCCTCATACTGCGACTTGCACACTGACGTCGAGATTATGTGATATCACGCAACAGGCTTAGAGACACGGGGCGACGACATTCCTGACTAGGTTGGAGCCTCTTCCAGCCTTTAACGGCTTGCCTGACGAGGAAGTATTTAGTAATGTCGTCCCAACCTAGAAGCTGGAAGAAAAAGGCTATTCCTGCTAGGTGTCGCTGGGCTGCGGTACCCGACGCTCCTCTATTCCTGAGCAGATTCAGGAGTTCTATCAAAACGTCGCATCTAGCCCGATTACATGTATCGACCGGTCTTCCTTTGATTAAAGAGCGCCATTCCTCCCATGCCTTACCGTAGACCTGCCAGGTAGCCGGTGTCACTGAGGCTTGGATCAAGGGCATCAGTGATTGGCCACAATGTCCCAGAGGGAGGGAGGACATTGTAGGCCCAGTGGTTGAGCTTTTGGGCGGAATGATTTGAAGGCCTGCCAATCGGAAGACAACAGAGAGTTAACAATCGCATCTTCTGAGATAGACGTAAGTTTGGTGCGGCACCAGATGTTGTGTTTAAGGCATAGTAACGCTAGGCGGCGCAGCGCGAGAACAGGCAGGGAGGAAGAAGACATGCTGTTTAAACTTATTGCGGTTCCTGGGTGTCTGGTTAGAAATCTGATGTTAGTGTTTTTTAGTTGGGTACCCCAGAGCTCGATGGATGCTACTATCGCAAAGATCTCCAGCAGCGCCATGTTGCGGCCCCAGCTGCATGTGGACCATAGGACAGGCCAACTGCATTTGCACCACTCATCCCTGTAGATTGCCACAAAACCGTTATTTGCGTCACTACCAACCTCTAGACCTATGTTTTTGCTCGGCGTTTCCTGCGCCATTACACAAGTGTGTCCGTTGTAGGAATCTAGGAACGATTTCCAGACTAACAGATCTGCTTTCAAGGAGCGGTTGAGTCTAAGACCTAGTAACGACTGCATCTGCTGAAGGGTGACTTTTTTAACTTTGATGAAAATTTCTACCATTTGCCGCGTTTTTTGTAATTTGTCCGGCGGCAGACGAAAAACCATTTCGTTGGTATCTATTTCAATGCCGAGAAAAGGGAGCACGTTGCATGGGCCGATGTTTTTTTCGGGTGACAGTGGTACCCCGAAGAGCCGAGCTATAAGTTTAAACTTCTGGAGGAGGAAGTTACAGAGTTTTGAGTTCCTTGGCCCGACGAACAAAAAATCGTCTAGGTAGTGGGTGGTTGAATTGCTGCCCGTTTCGTGCCGCACTACCCAGTCTAAGAAGGTGCTGAAAAGTTCGAAATAGTGGCATGAGACAGAGCAGCCCATTGGTAAGCACATGTCGAAATAAAGAAGCTGGTCCACCTGAAGCCCAACAAATGAAAGCATTCAGGGTGCACCGGCAGCAGGCGAAACGCCGACTCTATGTCGGATTTTGCTAGGAGCGCACCAGGCCCCCAGTGCGTACCAGTTCGACTGCTCTGTCAAAAGACGCATATGTTACGGAAAAATCTTCGGGGGTAATAGCATCGTTAACCGAGCCGCCCTTCGGGTAGGAAAGGTGGTGGATTAGCCGAAATTTGACGATTTCTTTTTTGGGGACGATGCCTAGAGGTGAGATTCTGAGATTTTTGAAGGGAATTGTTGTGAAAGGGCCCGCAACTCGGCCTAGTTCTAATTCTTTTTTGATTTTTTGTTTCAAAATTTCGGGGTACTCGCGCGCGGATTTTAGATTATTTGCCGAAGTTGGTATTTGATTTGAATGGAATGGAATGAAAAACCCGTTTTGAAACCCATCGCGCAATTGCTGAGCCGCGACTTTATTTGGATAAAGGCTTAGCCACGGGCCCATTGCGGCTACGCTCACCGGGGTTTTGCCTCGTAGCTGTTCCGTTTGGGAGTCGGGTACACCTGGATGCAGGGTGTCCACCTCCACAGGCTGAGCAATCTGCATGATGCCTGGAATCGGCAGCTTCCTTCGTTATATAGCATGCAGGCCCCTGGTCTACGCACGACCACTGAATTTGGGCCTGTGGCAGTTGACGAGCTAGTGGCCGTTGCTGAAAAGGGTGAATGTTTTTGCTCCATCATTAGACGTAGCCAGACCTCGGTGGCTTTAACGCCCCATCCTAAGTCCGGTTGGAGGGCTAGCCTCATGCGGAACTCTTCGTCATATCGTCTCCAAGCGACGCCGCTATGAGCCTTGTAAGAGTTATATATTAAGTCTAGATAAATGAAGAGCTCCGCGCAGCGCTCGGGGTGTTTTTGGCCCATAATACAGCCGAGAACAGCGAAGGCCTGAATCCAGTTATTCATAGTCTACGCTATTTTTCCACTCAGCCGTTCGCCAACTCTCCTTTCCTTGTCTACTGACTGCTGGTCTGGTGACAGATGTGACCATATATCGATGTAATCATTGTTCCAAATTTTTTCTTTTGTCTCTAGGTCTATGTGTGCGCCTAGAGGGCTGATACCACAGTAAAACACGTCCTCGTGTAGGCTCGCTGAATTAGCTTTAGGTGTTGTTCTGGTGACGGATGACCCAGTAGGGTGATCCAGTTTTTGAATCAGCGCCCTGACGGCGGATGCCAGATCGCTGTCTCCAGTGGTGTGTTGTGCAACGTTAGGTTCGTTTATCGTGCGTAACTCACCACTGTCAGTCGCAGGCGGGGCGTCCTGGGCGCTGGCGGCTCCGGCTGATGGAGACTCTCCGTCAGCGGTGGATGTGCTGGCTTGTTGGCTGCTAATAAAGGTGTTATTGGGAGATGAGGCTTTGCCTCCACGGGTGCGTGACAACCCTTGGTTGTCGTGCACCAGGGGCCGAGTGACAAACTCTGTAGGCGGGTTTTCCGCGCCGTCGAGGATGTCGTTCTGGCCAGGTGCCCTGTGGGCTGTAGCGGATTCCCTCCGTCGGGAAGACCGCGTCGCGGAACGTGAGCGCCGTCTTGCACTGGATCCATATGACCGTCTATCGTGACCCTCAGACATGTCGGACCGTCCCGAAGTTGACGGTGAGCGCCATCTGGAGGACCGTGATCTGCGGTAATCCCTGTAGTTGCTGCGTCTTTGTCTGTCCCTGAAACGAGAACAGCAACAACCAGGGGGACAGCGAAAATGTCTGTGGGAATCTTCGGTGGAAGAGGGTGAGGGTCTACGACGTGCATGATTACTGCGACCGTGGCTACGGACTGCATTAGGGGCGCTAGGATCTAGTGACGGGGGAATGGGGTTCTGGAGCTGGCTATATGACAGCTGCGGGGCAGTATTGTGTGGCGGAGGAGACGGAATATTATATGGCCGCGACGGCGCGGGGGATGTTAGTAGGTGGGGGGTGCGCGTTCGCTGTAGCTGTGTTCTTGGGTCGCGGGGGGGTTGGTGGCATGTTACGTGTAGTGGTGTTTATGTGATTACGTGATTGTGACGTATTACTTGCTGCGGAGCGCGCTGAGCGGTCGTGTTGGACCGGACAGCGCGCTCCGCAGTCGCAGAAACCATATTTACCCTGGGCTGTGCGATATCCCGAGCAGGCGGCACTGCTGCGCCTGCCAGGGACAAGCTGCGGCCCGGGCGGGAGGAGACGGGCTGTTGCCGGCGAGTGCCTCCCTGCAGCATAGGAGCTGACAGGTTGACTGGGGCATTTTTTCGCTGCAGCCTGACCTGCCTGCATGTGCAGGTGAGGCTGAGCTCCATGAGACCAGCGCTGGGCTGCAGCGCCGGAAGTGCCCACCCCCTGGCCGGAAGTGGGCGTAGCCCGTACGCCGAGAGCAGTGGAAGAGGCCTGCAGGCCTGCCCGACGCTGCAGGCCTGTCAGAGGACCCCGGGGGATGGAGAGCAGGAGAGCGGGCGACGGGGCCAACGGCGCGCCCCCGGCGGCAGGGCAGCGGCGATCCACCCCTATGTGAAGACGCTCTGGGGGGCGGGTGGACCGCGCCGATCGCCTGCCTGACGGCGCCGCTGCTCCTGTGTTCGCTCGTGCGGCCGAGGCCGGAGCGTCGGAGGCCGGCGCCGCTGCAGGAGCGGTCGTGGGCGCCAGTGCGGCCCCCAAGGCGAAGGCCGGGGCATCGGAGACCGCCGGAGGGACCAGCAGAATGCCAGGACCGATGGCAGACGGTGAGCCGTGGGCTGCCTGGTGGGGAGGAGGAGGAGGGGGGGACCAGGACGGGCGACAGCTGGGGTGAGGGGGCGGCTGGAGACAACTTCTGAGTACAGGGGCCTGGGCGAGGGGGCCAGCAAACCGGGGGAAATAGGGGAGGCCAGGACACCGAGGGATATAGGGGGGACCCGAATACTGGGGGACATAAGGGAGGCCGAGATACCGGGTGATACAGGGGGGACCCGAATACTGGGGGACCTAGGGGAGGCCTGCAGCGATGCTGGAGAGGGCACAGCAAGGTGAGCATTAAGGGAGGACATTACTGACCGTAACCATGGCTCACCTTCCTGTGCTGCTCTCTGTAGCAGGGCCTCGATCAGGGGCACAGACATCGCTGCAGGACACTCGGACAAAACTTCCACTGGTCAGACGAGGGAGAAAGAGGAAGAATCCAGCCCATACACAAGCATTTAACCCCTGAGGGTGCGGCCGGACTCCGCTTCCTCTTTCTCCCGTTGGTCAGTGGAGTCCGTTATATGGCTTCACCTGTGGAGGGGGAGTGACTGGAGGAGGGAAGCACAGCCCACAGTTCCTTCTAGCTAAAGAGTCTATATGGGCTCTTCAGTCAGAAGCACGATCCCTTTTCGGTGCCGTGCTTACCATGTTGTATACTATGTGGGTTTTGCTATATCCTGTTTTGGCATTGATGTATACTATGTGGGTATTGCTATATACTGTGTTGGCATAGTTGTATACTATGTGGGTAGTGCTATATACTGTTTTGGCATTGATGTATACTATGCGTGTATTGCTATATACTGTGTTGGCATTGTTGTATACTATGTGGGTATTGCTAATACTGTGTTGGCATTGTTGTATACTATCTGGGTATTGCTATATCCTGTTTTGGCATTGATGTATACTATGTGGGTATTGCTATATACTGTGTTGCCATTGATGTATACTATGTGGGTATTGCTATATACTGTGTTGGCATAGTTGTATACTATGTGGGTAGTGCTATATACTGTTTTGGCATTGATGTATACTATGCGTGTATTGCTATATACTGTGTTGGCATTGTTGTATACTATGTGGGTATTGCTATATACTGTGTTGGCATTGTTGTATACTATCTGGGTATTGCTATATCCTGTTTTGGCATTGATGTATACTATGTGGGTATTGCTATATACTGTGTTGCCATTGATGTATACTATGTGGGTATTGCTATATACTGTGTTGGCATAGTTGTATACTATGTGGGTATTGCTATATACTGTTTCGGCATAGTTGTATACTATGTGGGTATTGCTATATACCGTGTTGGCATAGTTGTATACTATGTGGGTAGTGCTATATACTGTTTTGGCATTGCTGTATACTATGCGTGTATTGCTATATACTGTGTTGGCATTGTTGTATACTATGTGGGTATTGCTATATACTGTGTTGGCATTGTTGTATACTAGGTGGGTATTGCTATATACTGTTTTGGCATTGATGTATACTATGTGGGTATTGCTATATACTGTGTTGCCATTTTTGTATATTATGTTGGTAGTGCTGTATGCTATGAGGGTAGTGCTTTTTACTGTGTGTGCCATGCTGTTTAATATGCATTCTAGTATGGGAACTTAATTTTATTACATGGATGACTATTGCGGTGCATTATACTATATGGTGCACTATGAGGAGTGTATTATACTGTGAAAATATCGTAATTCATACTGAATTCAGCCTAAATATTTTATTCTATCTATCATCTATATGATGATTGTGTCAATGTATTCATTGCAATTTTTTTCTATTTATTCCACAGCAGAGGACATCATCGGAGGCAGGATGCTGCAACAGCACCACCCCAAGAATAAACTGAAGCAGGAGAGCAGCGTGAGATATTAGCATACAGCAGACGGTAAATATCTCACACCCCATAACCCAAAACGGAACTTTTGTCTTTCAGCACGGGCCATGATTGTATACATGTATTAATTGCAATTTTTTTTCTATTTATTCCACAGCAGAGGACATCATCGGAGGCAGGAGGCTGCAACAGCACCATCCCAAGACAAACTGAAGCAGGAGAGCAGCGTGAGATAGCAGCAGACTCCAGACGGTAAATATCTCACACCCCATAACCCAAAATGGAACTTTTGTCTTTTAGCCAGGGGCATGATTGTGTCCATGTATTCATTGCCCTTTTTTCTGTTTACTGCACAGTAGACGACCAGCACAGGCAGCAATGGAGTACGGCCGGCAGCAGCTGGACAGTAGTTCTTCTGGGAGCCCTCCCACTCTTAGGCAGCGTTTAGCGGTATTTTTTTAAAAATATATTTCCACAATCCATCTCTGGGATATTTTTTTTTTATTTTTATTTCACACTCCATCTCTTGGATATATTTATTAATTTTTTTTTTATTTCACAATCCATCTTTGGTATATGTATTCTTTTTTTTTTTATTAAACAGGAATCTGAAGCTGAGGAGCTCTCAGAAGAAGGAAGGGGTGGACAGATACCCGGAGTGGGCTCACAATTCGTAAGTTTACTGCATCCATCACTGAAACACAACATCACACTACACACAACACATCCCGAAAAAAAAAATAACACTGCACACAACAGAAAACCAACATCAAAGAAACTTTTTTTTTTTTTTTTAGTTTTCTGCATCTGTGGCTTCAAGAGGTCCTCGCAGTGCCTCCCAGAGTCAACGTGAACAACGCGGCGGTCTACATCCTGTAATTTTTTATTTTATTTAGTTTTTAAATTAAATTTGCAATGTTTTTGTTTCCTGATTTTTTTTTTTCTCATTTGATTTTAGGCTTCACAGCGTGCTCCCGACTCAGACGGTGAGGAGGGTATCGATGTGGACCTCCTCATTGATCTGATCCGAGAGCGGGAGCCGCTGTGGAACATGGGGGACCGCCGCCATTCTGATCAGATAGTGACCCGTTGGCTCTGGGATGAAGTCTGTTCCCAACTTGTGGGCTACTGGGAGGACCTGGAAGCTCGGTCCCAGTCTAAAATGCGTAAGTATATACAGTTCAGTTGGGCTGCTGGATTTAAAGCAGTGTTTCCCCAACTCCAGTCCTCGTGAACCCCAAGGGGTCATGTTTTCAGGATTTCGTTTGGTACAACACTAAGGAAATCCTGAAAACATGACCCGTGGGGGACATACGGACTGTAGTTTGTGAAACACTGATGTTGTATACTAACCAATTTGTGCTATCTCGTTTCAGGGGAGAGAATTGTGAAGCGGTGGCGGTCTATCAGAGATCGCTTCAAGAAGGAGTTGAACAAAGAGATGCGGGCCCCGAGTGGATCTGCAGGACGCCAGAGCAAATATAAGTATGCAAGAGCCCTGGCGTTCCTGCGGGCAACAATGGTCACCAGAAGGTAAATATTGCAAAGGAAATGTTAACATGTCTAACTACCTTTTTTTTTCCAGCCAGGGCCATTTAAATACAGTATATTAATTGTATTTTTTCTCTTTATTCCACAGCACGGTGACCAGCACTCGGGCGCCCGCAGAGTTGGGCCCTTCTGGGGTGATTCCTGAGGAGATCGGCACCGAGGGACACTTTGACCGCCCCAACCCATCCGCACCGACACGTGAGCCCTCTTTCCCCTCCACCAGCACTGGAGCATCGTGGCCACCTGCATTACATGAATCTGCTAGTGAGGAGATAGCATTCCCTTTACCCCACCCTTCTGCCCCTGCCACCTCTAGTACACCTGCGGCTACTGGGCGGCACCGGCAGAGGGGTCAGGAAAGGAGCTATGCGCCCGAGTTCTTGCATTTGAATGCATCTTTTCAGAACTGTCTTAAAGTATTATCTGAACAAGTTGCCGCAGGCATTAATCAGATAACCTCTGCAGTTTTGGAGGTAAAGACACTTCTGCAAACCATGCAGTCGGAAGCAAGATGTCAGGATTTGAACCTGTGAGCCATTGCTTGCTGGTCTGTTCCTTTGCTGTGGAGCTATTTGGAACTTGTATAACTTCAGCCTGAAAACCATATAAACTTCGTCTGGGATAGAGACCATCACCTGCTCTGCTGATTGTCCCCGCCTTGATTGAAACTGATTGGATAGAGATCATCACCTGCCCTGCTGATTGTTCTCGCCCTGATTAAGTCTGATTGGACCTGCTATATATACCTGGCCAGTGCAGCTTCCTGTTGCTGAGTTTATTGTGGTGCTCAGTCTGAGTGAAGCATTATCTGAGCTCCTGATCTGGAAGGTGTTCTGCTGCCATCTTCCTGTCTCTTGTGGAAACCCTGCTGTTCCTACCTCGACCTTCTATCATTTAAACGGACTTGGTGCTTGAGTGTGATCTTGGCCGGCCCGTGCTCGGGCAGGCCCCGGCATCTGCTGACAGTGAACTTCCACCGCCATATACTGCACCTCCAGAAGTCTTTCCACGGTCCGGTCACCTGTGCATCGCTGCTCCGGCCACTGGCCTCCAGTCCAGTATCGCCAGTAACGTGACAGAATACTCAGCCTCTCAAAAATGGAGGCCGCTGGAGCAGAAACTATGGATACACGTGTCAGAAAACTGCAGGGTGCAATGTCCAGTCTGCACACCGAACACATGAATGGGAAATCACGGATGGACGCATTTATTGCACAAAGCGATCATAATGTCCAGAATCACCAACAAGCTATCCATGATCTGCAGAGTGCGGTACAAGTGTTGACTGCTCGAATTACACAGCTAGAAGGACAAGCTTCCACCTCAGAGTCTGCCACGCCCCCCAAGCTACCACCTTTTCGTTTTGGCGGTGATCGAGATAAATTTCGTGGATTTTTGAATCAATGTTACCTGTTCTTCGATACACATGCTAATCAGTTCCCGACTGATAGGTCAAAGGTGCTATGCATCATTATGCTGTTAACCCACAAAGCAATCGCTTGGGCTAATCCTCTGATTGAGACTCGGGACGCACGTTTAGACAATCTGAACGAGTTTATTCGAGCGATGCAGCAGATGTTTGACGACCCAAACCGTGCAGCTGCCGCTGAATCAACGTTGCTGGCATTACGGCAAGGCAAACGTCCCGTTGCAGAGTATGCTACGGAGTATAGGAGGTGGGCCGTCGACACTGAATGGAATAATGCAGCAAAAGTAACTTTCTTTAAAAGAGGACTTTCTAGTGCAGTAAAGGACGAACTTGCCCGTGGAGAGACCCCTTCGGATCTGGATGATTTCATCAAGCATTGCATCCGGGTTGACACCCGTCTGTCTGAACGACGACAAGAGAAGTGGACCTCCATGAATCGTTCAACTAACTCTTATAACTCCTCCCTGCCATCGGTCACTAAAGAAGTGCCTAGCCAGAATGTCCGAGATACAGAACTAGAGCCAATGCAGGTGGATGCGATCCAGAGGCGAGCGAGTGCAGAACGAAGAGAACAGAAATTTAAAGAGAATCTATGTCTGTACTGCGGGGAAGCAGGACATTTTCTTATTACCTGTCCAAGTCGTCCCACAAACCGTTCAAGAAAAATGGTGGCGGCTATAATGGATCCTGATTCTTCAGACGAGGAGTCTTTCATCTCAGAGACTGATTACGCTAAAGATGAGATCCAGTCCATATCATCCATAGTTCCACCTACCAGGAAGGAGAACCGAGAATCCCAATATTTTGTAACTATCAAACTGAAGGTTAACTCCCAGTGGATCACCGCATCAGCCATGATTGACTCTGGGGCCAGCGGGATGTTCATGGATTCTGCATTTGCTCAAAATCATGGCATAGATGTGCAGAAAAGACGTTCACCTATAGTGATGGAGAAGGTAGATGGATCTCCACTGAATTCGGGGCCAGTGGATCATGAGACAGGACTTTGGAGATCTTTATTGAGCCCCAGCATCGTGAGATGTTAACCTTCCTAATTATTTCTTCTCCACATTTTCCCATCATTTTAGGTTTGCCCTGGCTGCAGAAGCAAAATCCTATCATCGATTGGGAGATGAAAAAGATCAGTTTCCCCGAAAAGGAAGTTCAAGCAGTGGTTCCAAGTGAATCCACATTAGAAGCAGTTCAGAATCCAGAATTTCCTCAGCTCCCAGCGGTGTACGAAGATTTCTTGGATGTCTGTGACAAGAAGGGAGCGGATACACTTTCTCCGCATCGACCATACGACTGCCCAATAGAACTACTCCCGGGGGCGGCTATACCGTTTGGAACTATCTACCCTTTAGCGGGTCCTGAACTGAAGGCTCTCAAAGAATTTATTGATGAAAATCTAAGCAAAAAATTCATTCGTCCATCATCTTCTCCCGCTGGAGCCCCTATATTCTTTGTTAAAAAGAAGGATGGAACATTACGGCCAGTAGTGGACTACAGGGAGCTTAATAAAGTCAAGGTAAAAAATCGTTATCCTCTACCGTTGATCCCGGAACTCCTAGAAAGAGTACAAAGTGCGAAGATCTTCACTAAGTTAGATTTACGTGGGGCATACTATTTAGTGCGTATAAAGCCTGGGGATGAATGGAAGACAGCTTTTCGTACCCGATACGGACACTTTGAAAGTCTAGTGATGCCCTTCGGACTCGCCAATGCTCCAGCTACCTTGCAGCACCTGGCAAATGATATTTTCCGAGACCTGTTGGATCAGTTCGTGGTCGTTTATCTAGATGACATCCTGATCTTTTCAAACTCTATGGAGGAACATCAGACGCACGTAAGACAAGTGCTACAACGATTAAGGGAGAATTTGTTATATATTAAATTAGAAAAATGTGAATTCCATCAAGAAGAGATTCAGTTCTTGGGATACGTCATTTCACCTCAAGGATTACGGATGTGTGTGGCCCAGCTACGCCAGGCACACATATTCCAGGAAAATGCACAAGAAGGTAACCGTGAAGCTTGATATTCATTCACGTCACTCACATTTCCCAACACACCCACTAGGGGTATAAAAGGTAGTGACACGTAGCAGTCAGTGTTCAGTCAGCTTCCTGTCTTAGGACAGTACAGTTCAGTCGAGGAGAGGAGAGGAGCAGACTGGTTCAGTTTCACGTCAGTCTAGTCTTGGAGGAAGTGGAGTGCAGACTAGATACTGGCAGAGCAAGTTCATGAAGTGGAGTCTGGTTTGAGTGTAAGGAGTCACTCTAGCCCAGTCAGAACTGCAGGACCAGTACCTCAGCACAAGCTACCTGTATTCCTTGGAAAGTGGAAGGTGACTCTCGGAGCTACAGCGTGTACACAGTTTGACAGAGTTCCTGTGCGCTGCTCTGGACAGGGTCTGAGAAAGGAAGGAAAGAAGGAAGGTAATCACAGGAGCTGCGACAGTGAGTGTACTGAGAGCTGTTCGGTGAGCTCTGGAGAAAAGCTGACATTCACCTCATCGCTACTTGTGCTTATGTTAAGAGCAAGAGCAGGACGAGAGGCACAGTGGAGAAAGATAGAGACAAGTGCATCAGGTACCGGATTACCCGCACTAATTCACCGGACACCGGGGTCCAAAGCGTTGCTAGTGCTTTACGCCTAGTAATAAGAAAACACCGGAGGCCTTCCTGGACTTCAAGTCACAGAAGTTAGCCCTAAGCGCTGATACGTAAATGGAGTCAGGTAGAACAAGGACTTTGAGTAGGACGCTACAAAAGTAGGGACTCTGTTCTCACCAACTAGAAGGCTCTACCACAATGTCGGCCGGGCGTTGCAGCTATTGAACAAGCTGGAGATTAACAGAGTTAACTTGACTTCATGCAAGTTTGTACTCACATACATATAGAGTTAAAGGAGGCCTCTAACCTGCTCAGCGGTTATCCTGAATGTGCATTCTCCACCCCAACCAGCTCCCGGGACCTGTCAAACATCTACAAGTAAAGGTATGGAAAGAGATTGCCTTGTGTGAGACTGTTTCATTTACTACACCCTGCATCACCATAGACTTCCAGGGACCAGTCTCGCCTGTGGGAGACTTACCATCTAGCTGCCCCATAACATCCCCTGTGAAGATCCATATAGCAGCGCTGGTCCAATTGATCAGATACCACAGGTGGCGTCACGAACTAACTACAAATCCCCTGTAAATATTCCCCCATTGAATGACCGCCCAGGGCCACGAACCGAGTCCTGCTGCCAGTGACAAACCCCATAGACTTTCATGGGCTCGGTGCCGAGTACCCCATAGCCCTGGTAGCACCATCTGGTGTTGCGCGAGTCAGATGGATGCTAAGAAAACGCAAGCTATCACAGAGTGGCCTATCCCTAAAAATGTGAAAGAAGTTCAGCGTTTGTGGGGTTCGCCAACTTTTACAGACGATTTATTAAGAATTTTTCAGAAATCGTGCTACCCATCACGCAACTAACAAAAAAGGGAGCAAAATTCATCTGGACACCCCAAGCGCAAGAAGAGTTCTCCGCTTAAAAAGGAAATTCACAACGGCTCCCATATTACGCCATCCTGACCCTGAATTGGCTTTTATCATTGAGGTGGATGCTTCAGACTGTGCGGTCGGCGCTATCCTCTCCCAGAGGACAGGGGAAAAGAAGTTGCTGCATCCATGTGCATTTTTCTCACAACGTATGTCTTTAGCCGAAAAGAACTATGATGTGGGAAATAAAGAATTGCTCGCCATCATATCAGCATTCAAAGAGTGGAGACATCATCTCCAAGGGGCTGCACAGCAAATTTTGGTGTTGACCGATCATCGCAATCTGGAGTTTATCAGGTCTGCAAAATGCCTCTCTCCTCGGCAGACCTGTTGGAGTCTGTTTTTGAATCAATTAAATTTTGTAATTTCATATCGACGAGGCTCCCGCAACAAGAAAGCAGACGCATTATCCAGAATGTTTTCAAGCGAAGCTAATCTTGTAACAACACCCAAACCCATTGTGGCAGATACTAAGATCTTGGGAGTAATACATGATGGAGATTTGCTGGAAGATTTGAAAGCAGCATACGAAACAGACTCGTTTCTATCACATCCATCAGGGGACGTGCATCTGCTTTTTAAAAATCAAGTATGGACTGATGGTAGACGACTATATGTACCAGAAGCAGCTCGGTTAAAAGTTCTACAACTAGTGCACGATTCTAAAATTGCAGGACACAAAGGGACACAGAAAACGCAGGAGTTTTTATCATGTTTCTTTTGGTGGCCGAACTTTCAAGAAGACGTGAAGAAGTACGTTAATTCCTGTGACATCTGTGCCAGATATAAGACTCCACGTGCATCCCCTATGGGACTATTGCAGCCTCTCGCCATCCCAACACGACCGTGGGGATCGATTTCAATGGACTTTATAGTAGATCTACCAGATTAAAAGGGAAAGACATCCATTCTGGTAGTAGTGGATCGACTTACGAAAGCAGCGCATTTCATTCCGTGTTCAGGTCTGCCTTCAGCAAAAGATACAGCCGATCTGATAATTTGCAATGTTTTTCGCCTCCACGGAGTGCCGGATGAAGTCGTCTCAGATCGAGGTGTGCAATTTACATCCAAATTTTGGCACAGTTTATGCTCAGCGCTAGACATCAAAGTACGATTGTCAACCGCTTACCATACGCAATCTAACGGCCAGACAGAATGTACAAATCAGACGCTGGAGAAGTATCTTTGTTGTTATATTTGCCATCTACAAGACGACTGGGTGGATCTGCTGCCATTTGCGGAATTTTCATATAACAATTCACAGAATGCCTCTACGAAACAGACGCCATTTTTTGCAAATCTTGGATATCACCCAAACATCCTTCCCAAAAATCATGTGGCACCATTAATACCAGCAGTCGCAGAAAGAATCTCTCTATTACAGCAAAATCTTAATGTTCTGAAAGACACATTAAAGGAAGCTCAGGAGAAATACAAAAAAGCGGCCGACAGGTATCGGAGACCCACTCCCACGTTTAGGGTTGGAGATCGAGTGTGGTTATCCACTAAGAATTTGAAATTGAAGATTCCTTCTCCTAAATTAGGACAAAAGTTTGTGGGACCATACAAAATCAGTAAGATTGTCAGTCCATTAGCCGTACGTCTACAGCTACCAACATCAATGAAGATTCATCCTGTTTTTCTTGAGTCTTTGTTGAAAGCCACCACAGCCAATCCATTTCCAGAACGATCCCCTCCGCCTCCCGATGCAATTGAAGTGAACGGACAGGAGCAGTTTGTGGTGGAAAAGATCTTAGATTCCCGAATACACAGAAATCATTTACAGTATTTGATCAAATGGCAGGGCTACAACACGGAGGAAAATTCATGGGAACCAGTAAGCAACGTCAATGCTCCTCGTTTGATCGGACAATTTCATCGGCGGTATCCTGCAAAACCTGGGCAAGTTGCGTCCAGAGGCCGCCGTTAAGAGGGGAGTATTGTCAGGATTTGAACCTGTGAGCCATTGCTTGCTGGTCTGTTCCTTTGCTGTGGAGCTATTTGGAACTTGTATAACTTCAGCCTGAAACCCATATGAACTTCGTCTGGGATAGAGATCATCACCTGCTCTGCTGATTGTCCCCGCCTTGATTGAAACTGATTGGATAGAGATCATCACCTGCCCTGCTGATTGTTCTCGCCCTGATTAAGTCTGATTGGACCTGCTATATATACCTGGCCAGTGCAGCTTCCTGTTGCTGAGTATATTGTGGTGCTCAGTCTAAAGGTACTGCCACACTTAGCGATCTCGTTAGCGATCACGACGCAATCGTTGGTGTGATCGCTTTTAGGTCGCTAGTAGCTGCCAAACAGGAGATCTCATAAACGACACATCAGCGGTCAGCGATCTCTTTAACGACTTTGGCGGTCGCTAGGATGTCATTAGCATGTACTGAGCGCTTCTGATTCATAGGAATTTCCAACATCGCACCTGCTCTCTGCGTCCTGCTAGCCTGCTTTGCAACTTCTGCGATCCTCTCTGTGACGCAAAAGAGAACCTACAGATATTGCGATCCACTCCGTGACGCAAAAAAAACAGTCCCGCCTGTGCCGCTGTCATATGCATCACAAACGAGGTCGCTCGTCGTTCGCAAAAGGTGCCAAACACAGCGATATAGGCTCACCAGCGGTACGCCAACGATCAAAAAACGGTCCAGAACGCTAGTGAATGATCAGCGACATCACAGCAGGGGCCACATCGTTGCTACATGCCACACACAACGAGGTCGCTAACGAGATCGCTAAATAGTGACGTTTTATCGCTCTCGTTAGCGATCTCGTTTAGTGTGGCATACCCTTAACTGAGTGAAGCATTATCTGAGCTCCTGATCTGGAAGGTGTTCTGCTGGCATCTTCCTGTCTCTTGTGGAAACCCTGCTGTTCCTACCTCGACCTTCTATCATTTAAACGGACTTGGTGCTTGAGTGTGATCTT
>JARQOD010000001.1:541946395-542052940 GCA_033576555.1 Oophaga sylvatica
TGGTGGATACACAGTGATAGTCCTACTGAATAGACTGTTAGAATTTGTATTATGGCAAGAAAAGTAGGTATTACACCTACCGGTAATTATGTTTCCAGGAGTCAATCCTGACAGCACCATGGGGGACGTCCTCCTCCTCCATGCTGGGACAGGAAAACACGAGAGTTTATTAAGGCCATCCTGTCCCCCATCCTCAGTGTTGTAACAAGAACCAAGACATGGATAATGCTCTTAACACTTTATTGAACAATCATATTACAGCATATGACGTAGTCTATAGGGGGGGAATACCAGTGCTGTCAGGATGGACTCCTGGGAAACATAATTACCGGTAGGTGTAATACTACTTTCCCAGGACGTCCCTCCTGACAGCCCCATGGGGAGTCCCAAAGACGACTCCTTAGGGTGGGATTACTGCTTGCAGGATTTTCTGCCGTAGGCAGTACGTTGACTGAGAGTTAAGTCTAGTTCTATAATGCTTACAGAATGTGTCTAGTCTGGCCCAAGTTGCTGCTTTACAAATCTGATTAGGGAAGCTCCCGCTCTTTCTGCCCAGGAGCTGAATACTTTAGTGGAATGGGCCCTTAAGGACTCTTTGGAAAGTTAGTACCTTCCGCTCGGTAGGATCTGCTATCACGGTAGTGATCATCTTGCGATGGATGCTTTTGAAGCTTTCCTACCCTTATTCTGCCCTCCGTAGAGAATAAATAAGTTTGGATCTATACGCCTTCTCTGGTGGCCTCGATGTAATCTAATGACCGTTCTTCTACGTCCAATGAATAAAGATTTCTCTCCTTTGCATTAGAGGGGTTGTCGCAGAATGATGGTAGGACAATTTCCTGATTGCGGTTTTGGATGGAAGCTCCCTTTTGGGAGAAAGGTTGGATCTAGTCTTATGACTATGCTGTATCCCTAATCTGAAAGTACGGGTTCTAGTAGATAAGGCCTGTATCTCCCTACTCTCTTAGCTGTAGTAATTGCAACCAGGAAAGCCGCTTTCCTAGTTAGAAGGGATATCGGCATATTAGTGCTCTGAGTGTATGGATCCTTACAGAGGGCTTTAAGGACCAAAGTCAAGTCCCAAGGTGGAAGGCTCTGCCTAATGGTGGGGCGCAGTCTTCAGTAGCTCATATAAATCTAACCACCCAAGGGCGGGATGCCAGAGAGAGTCAAAGAACTTAGAGCTGATATCTGGACCTTCAGGGTACTGGGTCTGAGCCCTTTATCAAAGCCTGCCTGTAGAAAATCTAAAATCTTTGGCATATCAGGTGCACCGCAACCAAGTCGGACCTGCCACTCTCCAGACAGAAACGCCTCCAGACCTTAAGGTAAATTGCTGCCGTGGCGGGCTTTCTACTGGCCTGAATAGTAGATATAACCTGGTCTGATAAACTATTAGCCCTCAAGGATGTTCCTTTAGGATCCAGGTGAGAGACGTAGTCTCTCTGGATTGGGTGACGGATTGGGCCTTGGTAGATTTACATCCCCCGACGAGGAAGCTCTACCGGATTCTCCAGCGCCATCTTTGTTAGGAGAGAGAACCAACTCCTTTTTGGCCAGAATGGGACTATCAGTATGACTGTTGCCTGATCTTCTCTGATCTTCCTCAATACGGCGGGGAATGAGAGCAAGGGGCGGAAAAGCGTACGAGAGATCTTCGACCCACTTGTGACTCAGAGCGTCCAGACCCACTGGGGAAACCCAGCGGGTTCAGGGGAAAAGAATCTTCTGGTCTTTGCATTTCTCCTGTTTGCGAACAGATCTATTTGAGGAGATCCCCATCGGTGACATAGGTCTTGGAAGATGTCCTGGTCCAGTTCCTTCGGTCGGACAGATCTCTTTTCTGCTCAAGTAGTCTGCCACTACATTCTGGGAACCTTCGAGATGTACTGCTGTTAGAGACAGAACTGTTTTCTCTGCCCACCTGAAAATTTTTCCCGGAGAGAATCTGAAGATGTCTGTGACTGAGTCCTCCTTGGTGGTTTAGGAAGAGACTGTTGTTACATTGTCTGAGAATATCTGACATGTTGGTCTCTGAGTTTGGGTCTGTTTCTTCTTAATGCCTCCCATACGGCGTATAGTTCTTTGAAGTTGGAAGATCTGTTCCTGTGTTCCTCCGGCCCCCGACCTTGTAAGATTCTGCCTTGTAGGTGGGTCCCCAACCCCACAAACTGGCGTCTGTAGTGACCGTGACGTAGGGAGAGGCTGACCATATTACTCTATTGAAGATTGCGAGATTGAGTCCACCAGGCAAGGGATTCTTTTACTGATCTCGGTAGAGATATTGATTGTCCAGGGAAGTCTGAGATAGATCCCATACTGCCAGAATCTCCCTTTGTAAAGGTCTTGAGTGAGCTTGTGCCCATCTGACGCAGGTAATGCAGGCCGTCATCTGCCCCAATACTTTCATAGCGTTTCTTATGGACCTCGATGTTTTGCCAGATCCTTTGCTAGACCTTCATCACCCTCGTTTCTCTTCCGGTAAATATGAGATTCTGTCTCTTGAGTCTAAGAGGACGCCCAAGAAGACCTTTCTCTGACTGGGTATTAGGTCCGACTTCCGTCAATTTATGGCCCAGCCCAATGCTTCCAGAATGCTGATGCACCAGTCTCTGTGTCTGATAAGCGACTCTTCGGATTCTGCCACAATTAGAAAGTCGTCCAGGTATGGAACTATTATGGTTCCCAAGTTTCTTAGGTAGGCCACACCTCCGCCCTCAGCTTCGTGTTATTCGGGAGCGGAGGCTAACCGAAAGGGAGACACTGAAACTGGAGTGGCAGGTTGGGTTGGCAGACTTATTGCAACCGTAGGAGGTTCTGAGACGATTGATGTATAGGGACCTGATAATAAACACTCTGTAGGTCTAAAGTACACATAAATGCTCCTCTGTCTATGAGGTGGATGCTGAGCGGACTGATTCCCATCCGGAATCTTTGTATCTGACCCAGCGATTTAGCCCGGTTTTAAATTTATGATAGTGAGGGTCTCCCTGATGGCTTTGTTATGGTAAACAGCAAGAATAGTGACCGCTGCCTACTTCTGCTCTGGAACCGGAACTATCACCGAACAGTCGATCAACTCCTGAAGGTTTAGCCACTTTGTGGTCGGGAAGGACTAGAGTAGGGGGACGTATCTCTCGGGGGGATGAGAGTAAAGCTCTATGCGGTAACCTCCTGCAATGGTATTGCGTACCCACATTTTTCTCGGTGATCTGAGCCCACTGTGCTGCGAATAGGCGAAGTCTCCCCCCGATAGATATGGCGTCATTGTCTTTTGTTCTTATTGTATGAACTAAAGAAGGAACTTTTGCTTTCCCCTGCTGGGGCTGAGAACTCCTGTAGGATCCTCTATTTGACCTACTGTGGGTTCTAGAGTCATTAGCGTCTTCCCTGAAAGGATCCTCTACGAAAGGCTGAAGACGCTTAGCTTTCTCCTCGGAAGTCCCTTCTTTTCGTCAGATGCTGACCCTAGAATATTGTCTAAGGCAGGTCCAAACACCCTTGCTCCGGAAAAGGGAATGGAACATAACTTCGCTTTAGAAGCAATGTCTCCTGACCAAGATTTCAACCAGACAGCTCTCCTAGCGGCGTTAGAAAGGGAACTGTTTCTGGCTGAAAAATCTAACCGACTCAGCCGACATATCCGCTAGGAATGTAGTGGCTGCTTTCATGACAGGAAGGGAGGCTAGAATTCAGACCTAGGAGTCTTATTGACTAATTGTTCTTCTAGCTGCCCTATCAGAAAGACTGGATCTAGCGACGGAGTGGCCGCGATATTCTGTAGCGCTTCCCACGGTGTGGGGGTCGGGACATGGCATAGCTTGCCTAGCTAGCCAATGCTCCCACGCCGCCAGTCCACGACGACGTGAGGGCATGGGTCCCAGATGGTAAGAGAATGTGGACCCACTGGACCACGGAGGGAGACCGGGCCTGCCCGGACTAGGGAAGGGCAGCGACCGGGATCCGTGGCAGCTGAGCATGTGGGCAAGGTGGGACTGCAGGACTAGACAACACCGCACAACTTCAGGTAAGAAGAAACATAAAGTTTACTTAAAGAAACAAAGTACATAAACAGAACATAAGACGGGCTCCCCGATTCCGCACATCAGAGAAGGGTACACAACTCAGGATCACAGACGAGTGCTGGAGGACATCACGGGTAGATGCAGTCCAGGGTTATCTGGCACAGGCATACTTGGACGGCCTCTCTCTCAGGCTTAGGCGTAGCACAGGCTCAGCAGGAGAACATCAGACACCGACCTCAGACAGACTTCAGACGATGGGGGGTCATCACGGGTTGATGAAGTCCAGGATCATCTGGCACGGGCATACTTAGTATGGCCTCACTCTCAGGCCTCGGGCGTAGCACAGGCTCAGCAGGAGAACATCAGACACCGGCCCAGGACGAACGTCAGACGATGGCGGGGTCATCAGGGTTGATGTAAGTCCAGGGTCATCTGGCACGGGCACATTAAGGATGGCCTCTCTCTCAGGCCTCAGGCGTTGCACAGGCTCAGCAGGAGAACATCAGACACCGACCCAGGACAGACGTCATCAGGGTAGACCAAGGAGGAACCGGCAGGACAGGCAGGTTGTCACGGCAAAGTGACCAAGGCAGTCTCTGGGACAGGCAGGTTGTCACGGCAGTGACCAGGCAGTCTCTGGGACAGGCAGGTTGTCACGGCTAGTGACCAGGGCAGTCTCTGGGACAGGCAGGTTGTCACGGCAAGTGACCAAGGCAGTCTCTGGGACAGGCAGGTTGTCACGGCTAGTGACCAGGGCAGTCTCTGGGACAGGCAGGTTGTCACGGCAAGTGACCAGGCAGACTCTGGGACAGGCAGGTTGTCACGGCTAGTGACCAGGGCAGTCTCTGGGAAGGCAGGTTGTCACGGCAAGTGACCAGGCAGACTCTGGGACAGGCAGGTTGTCACGGCTAGTGACCAGGGCAGTCTCTGGACAGGCGGTTGTCACGACAAGTGACCAAGGCAGTCTCTGGGACAGGCAGGTTGTCACGGCAAGTGACCAGGCAGTCTCTGGGACAGGCAGGTTGTCACGGCTAGTGACCAGACAGTCTCTAGACAGGCAGGTATATACGACCTGATATGGTGGAGCCTCCAGGTAGGCTGCAGTCGGATGGCAGATGATCGCTCCAGGTGAGCAGGCAAGAGCCGGGGATCTCTGCAGATGATGTCCGAACTTCCGGATGGAGCTGCAGTCGGATGGCAGATGATCGCTCCTAGGTGAGCAGGCAAGAGCCGGGGATCTCTGCAGATGACGTCCGAGCCTCTGGATGGAACTGCAGACGGATGGCAGACAGGCAAGCCGACAGGTAACAGGCAGGTAACTGGAATCAGGAGCTGATGGCTGAAACAGAGTTAGATGCACAGGAACAAACGGGACACGGATTGGATCTCAGGGAGTCAGGAACACAGACAGGAACATGGATTGGATTCAGGGAGTCAGGAACACGGACAGGAACATTGGATTGAATCACAGGAACACGGACTGGAACACAGGCCTCGGACTCGGGACATCTGGCACCGATCAGCAGGCTCGGACATCTGGCAATGATCGGCAGGATCCGGACATCAGGCAGGAAGGATAGGATCCGGAATCTGGAAGTGGTCGTCGGACATCGGACATCAGGCCATGGTCATCAGGCATAGGATCGGACATCTGGCAGCGACCTGAAAAGGAACCCCAGCGGTCTGGTGCAAGCCCCGCCAGGCTCAACGGGAGCTGGCCGGGGATTGCACAGAGGCTGAGCACAGAGTAACAGAAACTCAGCACACACCGGACTCCTTCTTCCAAGATGAACTCAGGTTATATAGCAAGGATTCACAGTCACTGGCACAGGGTTCTGGACACAGCAGGATTTCAGGAACATAACACAAAGGACACAGTTCAGACAGTCAGGTACAGGATGCGATCCAAGATCAGGGGTTCAGGTAATTAGACACAGCAGGAAAGGCCTGGATATACAGCCTCCAGGAACGGCGATCTGGGTAATCAGCCCCCAGCATAGGCGGAAACACAAGACACAATTCAGACATTCAGGTACGGGTTTGATCCAGGATCAGGGAACAAGACACAGCAGGAACAGGGAATCAGCTCTCCAGAGCTGATCAACTTCAGAGCAGGAGCTGAACACACAACCACATACGGTAGGTTCAGGGATTCAGTGTGGATTCAATGTGAAGCTCTGGCAACGCCCCTAGGGCTGGGGAACTTTATATATGAGCTGCTTCACAGCGATAGGTGGAGCAGTAATTCTAGTAAACACCCAATCCACATAAAAGCAGGACAGGTGTGGGCGCGCCCCCTATGCAGAGCAGACAGCACAACACAGAGGGAACCCAACAAATGGCTGCTGCCAACCACGCAGTAAGTCATGCACCACTGCAGAGGACTTTGCAAGCTACGGACGGCTTTCACAGCAAGTCAGGAACCGCACATGCGGGCGGTCATGCAAAGCAGCGGAGCCACTCACGCAAGTACTGGTACGCAGCAGAGCGGGAAACTGAGCAGCATCCATATAGGTAACAGACAACAGTATCCCAGCTCGTTAGGGGGAAAGGAGCAAAAGGGTTAATGCAAAAAAACATGCAGAGTAACGCTGGAAAACAAAGTACAGACAATACCAGCGTTACATATTCGTTCTAATCAGTGCCGCCGACGCCTCCCAAGCTTCTTTAGTAAGATGTCGGCCTTCCTGTCCATTGGGTCACGCAGATTAGATGAGTCCTTGAATGGGATGGCCGTCTTTTTTGCGACTCTGGCAATAGAACTGTCTATTTTAGGAGTCTCTTCCCAAAGTTTAATTTCCTCAGGGTCAAACGGTAGTCGACCCTTGAAGTCTCATGAAAGTACTAGTCGCCTTTCAGCATTCTTCCACTCTTCCAGAATCATGTTTTTAATATGTTCACTAACAGGGAATACCATCTGTTTTTGGGCCGTAAGGCCGCCAAACATTAAGTCCTGTCTAGACTGTGGTTTAGGAGTATCCTCAATCTGTATAGTAGATCGTACGGACTGGATTAAGCTATTAGTGTCCTCTGCCTGGAATAGGAACTTCCTATTCCGGTCCAGGACCTCGGGCGGAATCTGTCCTTCCTCGTCAGAAATGATGTCTTCTACGTCGGATCCGTCCTCTGAACTGAAGTCCTGGGCCCCCTGTTCCATCCCCCGCCTGGGTCGCTTGCGACCATGAGAGCTAGGTGTCTGTTGAGACATGTATGACATGGACACCTGGACTCCTCACGAATCATGTGGCGCATCTCCGTCAAAAGTGAGGGTTGCTCATCCCTTAACACCTTGGCAGTACAGGTAGTACAGAGGGTCTTGTCGCTATCGGAGAGCTTCACGTGGCAAACCGGGCATCTGGGAGATTTAGCGGATGCCTTGCCCATCTTTTTTACTGTTAGGGGGGCTGTCGGGGCTCCTTTGTCCTAAATGACAAAGAGTAGTGTCCGGCAGTATGTCAGAAAATTTAGGGGGCCTCCAGTCAGGGTGGTCTGCGCAAAGCGCACTTACCCCTCCCCCATCAGCCGCATCTGTCTCCATCAGCACAAGGTAGGCTGTACACTCTCCGGTGACCAGCGTCTGCTGCAGGATTCCTCCTTCCCTGAAGCCGG
Source organism: Oophaga sylvatica (assembly GCA_033576555.1). Taxonomy (NCBI): domain Eukaryota; kingdom Metazoa; phylum Chordata; class Amphibia; order Anura; family Dendrobatidae; genus Oophaga; species Oophaga sylvatica. The sequence goes on from JARQOD010000001.1 coordinate 541,954,030, forward strand.
CAGCCTGCACGCTTCAGAATCTGGAACCGTATTTCTAACACTGGGCGCCGCCATCTTTGTGACATCACCGGAAGTGTGGGACAGTAAGTGACGTCGGCATCCGTCGGGATCGCTCCAGGCGTTGCAAAAGAGGACGCCGTGTTAGCTGCCCGCAGAGCCTCAGCGCCACCACCGTCTGGTCCGGGACGAGAGCCTCCCCCTGGGAGGAACGTCCCCCTCCGGGAGCCTGGTCTGCTCACGGCCTTTGGGGCGGAGGGACTCCCTCTGGGGAGTTTCAGCCCTGGGCCGCTTGACGGGGGAAGGATCCGGCAAGCCTCACGATCCCCCTGAGCCGGTAAGACTCGTGCGTCCCTTCCATGCAGGGACAGGAAAAAACACTGAGGGATGGGGGACGGGGTGGGTCTTATAAACTCTCGTGTGTTTCCTGTCCCAGCATGGAGGAGGAGGACGTCCCCATGGTGCTGTCAGGAGGGACGTCCTGGGAAAAAGCAGCTAAGTAAAGAAAAACGAGTGGCCATCATTACTTTAAGAAATGAAGGTCAGTCAGTCCGAAAAATTGGGAAAACTTTGAAAGTGTCCCAAGTGCAGTTGTAAAAACCATCAAGCGCTACAAAGAAACTGGCTCACATGAGGACCGCCCAGGAAAGGAAGACCAAGAGTCACCTCTGCTTCTGAGGATAAGTTTATCCGAATCACCAGCCTCAGAAATCACAGGTTTACAGCAGCTCAGATTAGAGACCAGGTCAATGCCACACAGAGTTCTAGCAGCAGACACGTCTCTACAACTGTTAAGAGGAGACTTTGTGCAGCAGGCCTTCATGGTAAAATAGCTGCTAGGAAACCACTGCTAAGGACAGGCAACAAGCAGAAGAGACTTGTTTGGGCTAAAGAACACAAGGAATGGACATTAGACCAGTGGAATTCTGTGCTTTGGTCTGATGAGTCAAATTTGAGATCTTTGGTTCTAACCACCGTGTCTTTGTGCGACGCAGAAAAGGTGAACGGATGGACTCTACATGCCTGGTTACCACCGTGAAGCATGGAGGAGAAGGTTGTGGATGGTGTGGGGGTGCTTTGCTGGTGACACTGTGGGGATTTATTCAAAATTGAAGGCATACTGAAACAGCATGGCTACCACAGCATCTTGCAGCGGCATGCTATTCCATCCGGTTTGAGTTTAATTGGGACCATCATTTATTTTTCAACAGGACAATGACCCCAAAACACACCTCCAGGCTGTGTAAGGGCTATTTGACCAAGAAGGAGAGTGATGGGGTGCTACGCCAGATGACCTGGCCTCCACAGTCACCAGACCTGAACCTAATCGAGATGGTTTGGGGTGAGCTGGACCGCAGAGTGAAGGCAAAAGGGCCAACAAGTGCTAAACATCTCTGGGAACGCCATTTCCGGTGACTACCTCTTGAAGCTCATCAAGAGAATGCCAAGAGTGTGCAAAGCACTCATCAAAGCAAAAGGTGGCTACTTTGAAGAACCTAGAATATAAGACATTTTCAGTTGTTACACACTTTTTTATTATCGTATATACTCGTGTTATAAGTCGAGATTTTCAGCCCATTTTTTAGGGCTGAAAGTCCCCCTCTCGGCTTATACGCAGGTCACATACGGGATAGGAATGAGGGGACAATGCATTCCCGGCTTATACTTGAGTCAATAAGCTTACCCTATTTTCCGTGGCAAAATTAGGTGCCTCGGTTATACTCGGGTCGGCTTATACTCGGGTATATACAGTATATATATATATCTTTCAGTACTTTGTGGGGCTATCATATTATACATGGGGGGATTATATGTGTGGGACCATCTTGCTATACATACTACAACTCCATCCATAGCTCCGCCCCAATATGACCAAAGCCCGTCCCTGCCCCACCTCCATCCCTGCCATGGAAGAATGGTCTTGCTTGAAGCAGGTCCCTGGTGCAAAAAAGGTTGGGGCCACTGTTCTAGAATACCCGATGCGATAGAATCTGGCCACCATCTAGTGTATATATATATATTTATAATGTAGCGATTTGCTCTGGTAGTTAGGGGCCGGGCCGCAGTATAGAGGCAACACACAGTCCAAAAATCACTGGTTTACTGTCATTTTAAACACCAGGCACAAAACATAACAGAACGTAAATACACTCCAGCTTGGAGAACCACTGTTCCCAGACTCAACCTTGCATGGGACGGGCTTGACTAAGCGGCTGCAGGTCAGCAGTGACCGCCAGGTGCCATTCCCCGGGTGGTCTGGAATCTGCTTGCTTGAGCTTGCTGACACACTGTACCAAAAACCATGGCTACAGGCTGGCTCCAGCCAAGCTCCTTCTCTTCCTTGCAATACGCTCCGGCAGTTGTCTTCCCAGACCTCCTTCCACTGGCTCAATCTAGCCAGTACTGATTCCCCTTACCAAACATACAGGTTCCATTAAATATCCCTCAACCACACCCATAGGTGCATTACACATCACCTGAGCTGCTCACATGACTATGACCTCATCACAGGTCCTTGCTTCAAGGAAAATCCCAGCCAAACTTTAGCCTGCTGGGAAAAATATATCTCCCATCCAGCAAGACCCCCTTTGGTGTACCACAGTATAAATATATATACAGGTGAGCAGTAGGAGAAAGTGAGAAACAATGACCACTATTGATCTGATGCCAAGTCCTCTTTAACCCCTCTCTGCCATCAGATGTACTATTCCGTCCATGTGACCCTGGACCTAATTCCCATGGACGGAATAGTACGTCATATGCGATCAGCAGCGCTCCCTGGGGGAGCGCAGCTGATCGCCGCCGGGTGTCAGCTGATTATCACAGCTGACACCCGTGACTGTGTGTCAGGAGCGGTCACGGACCGCTCCCGGCACATTAACCCCTGGCACACCGCGATCAAGCATGATCGCGGTGTACCCGGGGCACAGCGGAGGATCGCGCAGGGTGGGGGCTCCCTGCGCGCTCCCCTGAGACCCTCAGAGCAGCGCGATGTGTCGCGCTGTTCCGAGGGTCCGTCCTCCCTCCAGGTCCCCGGATCCAATATGGCGCCGGGGTCCTGGAGGGAGGCGGCTTCCTCAGTGCCTGCTGAGAGCAGGCACTGAGAAGCCTGCAGCACTGCCAGAGCGATCGCTGGTGTGACAGAGTGCTGTGCACACTGTCACACCAGCGATCTGCTAAAATACAGTGATGTCCCACCCTGGGACAAAGCAAAAAAAGTAAAAAAAAATAAAATAAAAAGTGGTAAAAAAAATCATAAAAAAAAAAAAATATTCCCCAATAAATTCATTCTTTCCTGTAAATAAAAAAAAACAAAACAATTAAAGTACACATATTTGGTATTGCCGCGTCCGTAACGACCCCCCCTATAAAACTGTCCCACTAGTTAACCCCTTTAGTGAACGCCTTAAAAAAAAAAAAAGAAAACGAAGCAAAAAATCAATGCTTTATCATCATACCGCTGAACAAAAAGTGGAATAACACGCGATCAAAAAGACGGATATAAATAACCATGGTACCGCTGAAAACGTCATCTTGTCCCGCAAAAAACGAGCCGTCATACAGCATCATCAGTGAAAAACTAAAAAAGTTATAGCTCGCAGAATAAAGCGATGCAAAAATAATAATTTTTTATATAAAATTGTTTTCATTCTATAAAAGCGCCAAAACATAAAAAAAATGATATAAATAAGGTATCGCCGTAATCGTACTGACCCGAAGAATAAAACTGCTTTATCAATTTTACCACACGCGGAACGGTACAAACGCCTCCCCAAAAGAAATTCATGAATTGCTGATTTTTGTTCATTCTAACCTCCCAAAAATCGAAATAAAAAGCGATCAAAAAATGTCACGTGCTCAAAAATGGTACCAATAAAAACGTCACCTCGTCCCGCAAAAAAAAAGACCCCACATGACTCTGTGGGCCAAAATATGCAAAAATTATAGCTCTCAAAATGTGGTGATGCAAAAAACTATTTTTTGCAATAAAAAGCGTCTTTTAGCGTGACAGCTGCCAATCATAAAAACCCGCTATAAATAGTAAATCAAACCCCCCTTTATCACCCCTTAGTTAGGGAAAAATAATAAAATTAAAAAAATGTATTTATTTCCATTTTCCCGTTAGGGTTGCGGCTAAAGTTAGGGTTAGGGTTGGCGCTAACGTTAGGATTAGGGTTGGGATTACGGTTAGGGGTGTGTTAGGGTTAGGTTTGTGGTTAGGGTTGGGACTAGGGTTAGGGGTGTGTTGGGGTTAGGGTTGGAGTTAGAATTGGGGGGTTTCCGCTGTTTAGGCACATCAGGGGCTCTCCAAATGTGACATGGCGTCTGATCTCAATTCCAGCCAATTCTGCGTTGAAAAAGTCAAACGGTGCTCCTTCACTTCTGAGCTCTGCCATGCGCCCAAACAGTAGTTTACCCCCACATATGGGGTATCAGAGTACTCTGGACCACAAGAGTTATTGTGCAATTTGTCCTATTTCTCCTGTTACCCTTGGGAAAATATAAAACTGGGGGCGACAAAATCATTTTTGTAAAAAAAAAAATGTTTTTTTTTTGTTTTTACGGCTGTATGTTATAAAACTTCTGTGAAGCACTTGGGGCTTCATAGCGCTCACCACACTTCTAGACAATTTCCTTGTGGGGTCTATTTTCCAAAATGGGGTCACTTGTGGGGGGTTTCCACTGTTTAGGCGCATCAGGGGCTCTCCAAATGCGACATGACGCTCCCAGACCATTCCATCAAAGTCTGCAATCCAAAACGTCACTACTTCCCTTCCGAGCCTCGACGTGCGCCCATACAGTAGTTTACTCCCACATATTGGGTATCAGCGTACTCAGGACAAATTGGACAACAACTTTTGGGGTCCAATTTCTCCTGTTACCCTTGTGAAAATAAAATATTGGGGGCGAAATAATAATTTTTGTAAAAAAAAAAGGATTTTTTATTTTTACGGCTGTACGTTATAAACTTCTGTGAAGCACTTTGGGGTTCAAAGTGCTCACCACACATCTAGATAAGTTCCTTGAGGGGTCTAGTTTCCAAAATGGTGTCATTTGTGGTGGGTTTCCACTGTTTAGGCAGATCAGGAGCTCTCCAAACACGACATGGCATCCAGCCAATTCTGCGCTTGAAAAAGTCAAACGGCGCTCCTTCCCTTCCAAACTCTGCCATGCACCTAAACAGTGGTTTACCCCCACATATGGGGTATCAGCGTACTCAGGACAAATTGCACAATAACTTTTGGAGTCTTGTTACCCTTGGGAAATAAAAATTGGGGTGAAAAGATCAATTTTGTGGAAAAAATATGATTTTTTAATTTTACGGCTCTACGTTATAAACTTGTGTGAAGCACTTGGGGGTTCAAATTGCTCACCAAAGATCTAGATAAGTTCCTTAGGGGGTCTAATTTCCCAAATGGGGTCACTTGTGGGGGGTTTCCACTGTTTAGGCACAGCAGGGGCTCTCCAAATGCAACATGGCGTCCAATCTCAATTCCAGCCAATTTTGGTTGGAAAAAGTCAAATGGTGCTCCTTCCATTCCGAGCTCTGCCATGCGCCCAAACAGTGGTTCCCCCCCACATATGGGGTATCAGCGTACTCATGACAAATTGGACAACAAATTTGTGGTCCAATTTCTCCTGTTACCCTTGGGAAAATAAAAAATTAGTGACTAAGGGATAATTTGTGTGGGAAAAATATAGGATTTTTTATTTTCATGCCCGGGCATTATAAACTTGTGTGAAGCACTTGGGGGTTCAAAGTGCTCACCAAAGATCTAGATAAGTTCCTTAGGGGGTCTAGCTTCCAAAATGGGGTCACTTGTGGGGGGTTTCCACTGTTTAGGCTCATCTGGGGCACTACAAACGGAACATGACCCCCATCAATGTTTGCATTCCAAAACGTTACTGCTTTCTTTCCAAGCCCTGTCGTGCGCCCAAACAGTTTCCCCCCCCACATATGGGGTATCAGCGTACCCAGGACAAATTGGACAACAACTTTTGGGGTCCAATTTCCTTGGGAAAAAACAAAAATTTGGGACTAAAAAATCATTTTTGTGGAAAATTTTTTTTTTTTTTTCACACCCAGGCATTATAAACTTTTGTGAAACACTTTGGGGTTCAAAGTGCTCACAACAGATCTAGATAAGTTCCTTAGGGGGTCTAGTTTCCAAAATGGTGTCACTTGTGGGGGGTTTCCACTGTTTAGGCATATCAGGGGCTCTCCAAACACGATATGGCATCCAATCTCAACTCCAGCCAATTTTAGTTTGAAAAAGTCAAACGGCGCTCCTTCCCTTACGAGCTCTGCCGTGTGCCCAAACAGTGGTTTTCCCCCAATATGGGGTATTGGCGTACTCAGGAGAAATTGCACAACAACTTTATCTGCCCATTTTCTCCTTTTACCCTTGTGAAAATAAAAAAAAGTTTGTAAAAGATCATTTTTGTGGCTAAAAAGTTAAATATTAATTTTTTCCTTCCACGTTGCTTCAGCTCCTGTGAAGCACCTGAAGGGTTATTAAACTTCTTGAATGTGGTTTTGAGTACCTTGAGGGGTGCAGTTTTTAGAATGGTGTCACTTTTGGGTATTTTCTGCCATATAGACCCCTCAAAGTGACTTCAAATGTGAGGTGGTCCCTAAAAAAATGGCTTTGTAAATTTTGTTGTAAAAATGAGAAATCACTGGTCAACTTTTAACCCTTATAATTTCCTAACAAAAAAAAATTTTGGTTCCAAAATTGTGCTGATGTAAAGTAGACATGTGGTAAATGTTATTTCTTAACTATTTTGTGTGACATATCTCTCTGTTTTAAGGGAAAAAAAATTCAAAGTTTGAAAATTGCTAAATTTTCGCCATATTTGCGTTTTTTTTCAAAAATAAACGCAAGGTATATCGAAGAAATTTTACCACTAACATGAAGTACAATATGTCACGAGAAAACAATCTCAGAATCGCGAATATCCGTTGAAGCGTTCCAGAGTTATAACCTCATAAAGAGACAGTGGTCAGAATTGTAAAAATTGGCCCGGTCATTAACGTGTAAACCACCCTTGGGGGTGAAGGGGTTAAAGAAGTGAATTTCTGTAATTCGTGTCACCCAACATCCAGGACAGCATCATTTTTGGTCAGAGAGCTCCTTTAAAGAGGCATTCCAGTTAAAACAAATGATTAAGTATTTTTGAAATAAAATAAAATCCCTGACAATAACACATGTGATATTGCAGCATGTTTAGGCAATGTAATAAAATTGCTATTTTTTACAGGAAGAACTGATTTTTACTCACAGCTATAGTTTTTTCTTTGATGCCCCCAACAGGCAGGATTTTCCCAGTCAGTGACACCTCTCCAGTCATTGCCACGTTTTGGCGAGCTGGACATCCCAGAGATAGAGAAAGCAGTGCAGTGACAATTGTGCAGCCTGCGCTAGGACCATCCTTTGGTGTAGCACCCTATAAAGAACAAAGACAATTTTTACAGTACGTAATTTACTACAACTAGATTCAGTTAAAGAATGTCAGTAGTGTACCGTATTTTTCGGACTATAAGACGCACCAGACCATAAGACGCACCTCAAATTTTCAGAAGGAAAATTGGGAAAAAAAAATAATGTGTCAAATGGGGGTCCGTCTTACAGTCCGAATTCAGCTTACCAGCGAACGGATCAGCACAGGTAGAGGAGTAGTCACTTGGGGCCGTTCGGTGGTCCAGGCTGGTGTGGTAGTGGTGCTCTGTGGGGTGGATGTGTCCTGTGGGGTGGCTGTGTTCTGTCGGGTGGCTGTGCTCTGTGGGGTGGCTGTGCTCTGTGGGGTGGCTGTGTTCTGTGGGGTGGCTGTGTTCTGTGGGGTGGTTGGGCACTGTGGGGTGGCTGTGTTCTGTGGGGGACCATATACTCACAAATCCGGTGGCGGTCCCAATGCAACTTCCATGCGGTGCGGTGGTGGTGTCGGGGCAGCAGCGGGCTCTGGGCTGCGTGGGGGGCTCCGCCGGCATTCGTCCTAGCTGAAGCCCGCAGCTGTACGGTTCGGCTGAGAGGCCGCCAGGGGCCTCCATGGCGTCCGTGCACTGTGTGCAGTGGTGGTGTCGGGCAGCAGCGGGGCTCTGGGCTGCGTGGGGGGCTCCGCCGGCATTTCGTCCTAGCCGGAAAGCCCCCGCAGCTGCGACTCTGTGCCGGGCTGAAGAATGGCCGCCGGGGGCCTCCGGAAAGATGGCCGCCGCATACTCTCATTCAAATCTCGGCAACGAGATCTTGTCCTGAGATCTCGTGAGACGAGATCTCGCTGCCGAGATTTGAATGAGAGTATGCGGTGGCCATCTTTCCGGAGGCCCCGGCGGCCATTCTTCAGCCCGGCACCGAGTCGCAGCTGCGGGGGGCTTTCCGGCTAGGACGAAATGCCGGCGGAGCCCCCCACGCAGCCCAGAGCCCCGCTGCTGCCCGGACACCACCACCGCACCACAGGCTGCATTGGGACCGCCACCGGAGGCCCCTGGCGGCCATTCTTCAGCCCGGCACCGCATCGCAGCTGCGGGGGCTTTCTGGCTAGGACGATATGCCAGCAGAACCCCCACGCAGCCCAGAGCCCCGCTGCTGCCCCGAAACCACCACAGGCTGCATCGGGACCGCCACTGGACTTTTCGGTATGTTGCGACCATAAGACGCACCCCCATTTTCCCCCAAAATTTTTGGGGAAAGAAGTGCGTCTTATGGTCCGAAAAATACGGTACTTGGAATAAAAAAGCGAAAATGACATACTATAATTACTGTAATGGTTGTTTTAATTATTTTCCATCAATATATGAGAAAATAAGCAACTTTGTAATATATCTTATCAGAGAAATCTGCTTCTTTCTACACCAGGATTGTGCATTCATTTTCTAAATTCTCAATTAACGGATAAAATATCTCTTCAGTAAATAAAGGTTTTTAAATTAAAAAGAGAAAGGAGATGACTATTGGGGCTCAAAGTTCTGCGAAGAACTATACGTTTTCAGGAGAACTTGCAACAGAATGTCTGTCTGCCTCTAGCTCTTCTGTTACATAGAATTTTATGAGCACCATTTGTCATCTCCTACCTCAGTAATAGAAAGTTAGTCTGTGCTGCTGGGTGGACTACAAGTTCCTGACACTCTAAGCAAGGGCCGCTGAGCGGAAAGCGGGCTGTCATTAACTCCGAGGCTGCAGATAAGTCCATAGTTAACCGCAATATCATAGTTTAACACAAGATCACAGTTTGGAGTTTTCCTTACTAGCTTTCATTTTTTTTTCTGCTTTAATCTTTCTGCAATTAGACGTAATGATCCGTCCATGTGACCTGGGCCAGTTTGACCATGGACGGATCATTACGTCTAAGCTATCTGCTGCGCTCATGGGGGAGTGTGCGGCCGAGGGTGTTAGCTGTTTCTGACAGCTGACACCGGCACTAGGAGGTCACAGACCGCTCCAAGCACTTTAACCCCTTAGTGACAGAGCCATTTTGCAGCTTAATGACCAGGCCAATTTTTACAATTCTGACCACTGTCACTTTATGAGGTTATAACTCTGGAACGCTTTAACGAATCCAGCTGATTCTGAGAATGTTTTTTCGTGACATATTGTGTTTCACGATAGTGGTAAAAAATGTTTTATATGACTTGCTTTTATTTATGAAAAAAACGGAAATATGGCGAAAATTTTGAAAATTTCACAATTTTCAAATTTGAAATTTTTATGCCGTTAAATCAGAGAGATATGTCACACAAATTTCTTAATAAATAACATTTCCCACATGTCTACTTTACATCAGCACAATTTTGGGAACAAAATTTTCTTTTGTTACGAAATTATAAGGGTTAAAAGTTGACCAGCGATTTCTCATTTTTACAACACCATTTTTTTAGGGACCACATCACATTTGCAGTCACTTTGAGGGGTCTATATGATAGAAAATACCCAAAAGTGACACCATTCTAAAAACTGCACCCCTCAAGGTGCTCAAAACCACATTCAAGAAGTTTATTAACCCTTCAGGTGCTTCACAGGAGCTGAAGCAATGTGGAAGGAAAAAATTGACATTTAACTTTTTTTGCAAAAGCTTTACTTCGGAACCAATTTTTTTATGTTCACAAGTGTTAAAAGAAAAAATGAACCACAAAATTTGTTGTGCAATTTCTCCTAAATACGCCGATACCCCATATGTGGGGGTAAACCACTTTTTGGGCGCACGGCAGAGGTCGCAAGGGAAGGAGCGCCGTTTGACTTTTTCAACGCAGAATTGGCTGGATGCCATGTCACATTTAGAGAGCTCCTGATGTGCCTAAACAGTGGAAACTCCCCACAAGTAACCCCATTTTGGAAAAAAGACTCCTTAAGGAACTTATCTAGATGTGTGGTGAGCACTTTGAACCTCCAAGGGCTTCACACAAGTTTATAACGTAGAGCCGTGAAAAAAAAAATCCTTTTTTTTCCACAAAAATTATCTTTTCACCCCAAATTTTATTTTCCCAAGGGTAACAAGACCGCAAAAGTTTTTGTGCAATTTGTCCTGAGCATGCTGATACCCCATATGTGGGGGTAAACCACTTTTGGGTGCACGGCAGAGGTCGCAAGGGAAGGAGCGCCGTTTGACTTTTTCAACACAGAATTGGCTAGATGCCATGTCGCGTTTAGAGAGCCCCTGATGTGCCTAAACAGTGGAAACCCCCAACAAGTGACCCCATTTGGAAACTAGACCCCTTAAGGAACTTATCTAGATGTGTGGTGAGCACTTTGAACCTCCAAGTGCTTCACACAAGTTTATAACGTAGAGCCGTGAAAATAAAAAATCATATTTTTTCCACGAAAATGATCTTTTCACCCCAATTTTTATTTTCCCTAGGGTAACAAGACCACAAAAGTTTTTGTGCAATTTGTCCTGAGCATGCCAATACCCCATATGTGGGGGTAAACCACTTTTTGGGAGCACGGCAGAGGTCGCAAGGGAAGGAGCGCCGTTTGACTTTTTCAACGCAGAATTGGCTGGACGCCATGTCACATTTGTAGAGGCCCTGATGTGTCTAAACAGTGGAAACCCCCACAAGTGACCCCATTTTGGAAACTAGACTCCCTAAGGAACTTATCTAGATGTGTGGTGAGCACTTTGAACCCCCAAGTGCTTCACAGAAGTTTATAACTCCCGGGCATGAAAATAAAAAGTCATATTTTTTCCACAAACCTGATCGTTTAGTCCCCAATTTTTTATTTTCCCAAGGGTAACTGGAGAAATTAGACCACAAAAGTTGTTGTCCAATTTTTCCTGAGTACGCTGATACCCCATATATGGGGGGGACCACTATTTGGGCGCACGGCAGGGCTTGGAAGGGAAGCAGCGCCGTTTGACTTTTTCAAATCAAAATTGGCTGGAATTGAGAATGGACATCATGTCGCGTTTGGAAAGCCCCTGTGATGCGCCTAAACAGTGGAAACCCCCCACAAGTAACACCATTTTGGAAACTAGACCCCATATTGAACTTATCTATATCTGTTGTGAGCACTTTGAACCCCCAAGTGTTTCACAAAAGTTTATAATGCCTGGGTGTGAAAAAAAAAAACAATTTTCCACAAAAAGGATATTTTAGTCCCAAATTTTTTATTTTTCACAAGGAAATTGGACCCTAAAAGTTGTTGTCCAATTTGTCCTGAGTACGCTGATACCAAATATGTGGGGGGGGGAGAACTGTTTGGCGCACGGCAGGGCTTGGAAAGGAAGTAATAACGTTTTGGAATGCAGAAGTTGATGGGGGTCATGTTCCGTTTGCAGTGCCCCAGATGTGCCTAAACAGTGGAAAACCCCACAAGTGACCCCATTTTGGAAACTAGACCCCCTAAGGAACTTATCTAGATGTGTAGTGAGCACTTTGAACCCCAAAGTGCTTCACAGAAATTTATAAACGCAGAGCCGTGTAAATAAAATTATTATTTTTTCCTCAAAAATGATTTTTTTAGCCTGCTATTTTTTATTTTCACAAGGGTAACAAGAGAAATTAGAACCCCAAAAATTGGTGTGCAATTTGTCCTGAGTACGCTGATACCCCATATGTTGGAGTAAACCACTGTTTGGGCGCACGGCAGGGCTCGGAAGGGAGGGAGAGCCATTAGACTTTTTGAACGCCACGTCGTGTTTGGAGACCCCCTGATGTGCCTAAATAGTGGAAACCCCTCAATTCTAGCTCCAACCCTAACCCCAACACACCCCTAACCCTAATCCCAACCCTAATCCTAGCCCTAATCCCAACCCTAATTGTAACCCTAACCCTAATTGTAGCCCTAACCCTAATTGTAACCCTAACCCTAATTGTAACCCTAGCCCTAATTATAACCCTAACCCTAAGGCTAGGTTCATTTTGCGTTTTACCAGCCCGTTCAACACATAGCGTTAACGGGCTGGTAACAGTATAGCATAACGCGATTGCGCTATGCTATACCCGCTAGCGCAGAGGAATCAGCAAATGATTCATCTGCGCTAGCGGTGACGGAGCCCAGACGCTGCAGCCCGCATCTGAGGCTCCGTCACTGAATGATGGCACGTCGCGAACGGATGCTGCTTTACGGCATGCGTCGCGATGCGCACACAAATGGGGGTGAATGGCAGCGTTAACGGACTGCGTTACACCGCAGTGTAACGCAGTCTAACGGACTGCCATAACGCAGTATGAACCCAGCCTAACCCTAACCCTAATTATAACCCTAACACTAACCCTAGCCCTAACCCTAACGGAAAAATGAAAATAAATACAATTTCTACATTTTATTATATGTCCCTAACTAAAGGGGTGATAAAGGGGGGGTTATGTACTGTTTTTTTTTTTTTTTAATTTTGACTGCTGTGATAGTTTATCACAGCGATCAAAATCTCCTTTTAGGAAAATAAATGAAATTTTTTTTTTAATCTGTTGCCAGGCAGATTCGGCGGGCGCACTGCGCATGCGCCCGCCATTTTTTTTTTTTACAGGAAGAAGACCCGGGAGCCTGGGGCCTGCCGGAGGACGGGGGACACCGGGAATTACAGGGGGGGATTGGGGGACCTGGGGACCCTAATTCTCTCCCCTCTGAAGTGCGATCACATCAGAGGGGAGAGAAATCTTTTTTTTTTTTGCGGTCGCCGTTATAACGGCGCTGTGGTTTAAGTACCCTTAATGACCGCCGTTAATTAACGGCGCTGTGGTTTAAGTACCCTTAATGACCGCCGTTAAAAGGCGTATCGACGGTCGTTAAGGGGTTAAACCCCGAAATACTGCGATCAAACAAGAATGCAGCATTCCGTAAGCTGGCACGGGCTGACAGCTGCGGGGTCCCGATTTTTTGCCATGGTCAGCAGATGTCGTCATGACAGCATCCGGCTCACCAGATCTAGTAAATTGCTGATCATGCGCAGTGCATGATCAGCAAGTATCCCTGTTAGTGCAGTGCTGACTGCATATATTCTATCTCTAAATAAATATTTGAATGAAAAGAAAAATATAAACAATACAAGTACACATCAACCCCACCTATAAAACTGTCCCACTAGTTAACCCTTTTAGTGAACACCATAAAAAAAAGGCAAAAACAATGCTTTATCATTATACCGCTGAACAAAAAGTGGAATAACATGCGATCAAAAAGACGGATATAAACTTGGTACAGCTGAAAATGTCATCTTTTCCCGCAAAAAAAATGAGCCGCCATATAGCTCCATCAGCGAAAAAATAAAAAAGTTAAAGCTCTCAGAATAAAGTGATGCAAAATATTTTTTTTTTCTATAAAATAGATTTTATTATATTGAAGTACCAAAACATAAAAAACAATATAAATGAAGCATCTCTGTAATTGTACTGACCCGAAGAATAAAACTCCCTTATCAATTTTGCTACACAAGGGATGGTATAACCCCCCCACCAAAAAAAAAAAAAATTCATGAATTGCTGGTTTTTGCTCAATCTGTCTCCCAAAACTCAGAATAGAAAGCAATCAAAATATGTCATGTACCTGAAAATTGTACCAATAAAAACGTCAGCTCGCCCCACAAAAAACAAGACCTCACATGATTCTGTGGGCCAAAATATGGAAAAATTATAGCAATCAAAATGTGGTGATTCAAAAACAATTTTTTGCAATAAAAAGCGTCTTTTAACGTGTGACAGATGCCAAACATAAAAACCCACTATAAGGCCTCTTTCACACGTCCTGATATTTCCGGTTTGTAATACGTATGGCACATGTGTGCCGCATCAGTATCACATGGACAGGCACCAGGGAAGAAGCGTTCCTGTAAGCGCTGTTCCCCGACGCTGGGTGATGAACACGGCTCTCATCATTCTCGAGCAGGGGAGAATAATGAGAGCAGGGGAGAATAATGAGAGTTACATTTAAGTGATAAAAGAGACAGCAGGCGGCAGCTGATGGGACTATTACTCCCATCAGCCTACCCATCCTGCTGCTAATAACAGTGACAGCAGGAGCGACTGATGGGGGTATTAATCAGCCACTGCCTGCGCTATAAATAAATAAATGAAAAAAACAGAGTGGGTTCCCCTGTATTTTCTATAACCAGAGAGGCAAAACTCACAGCTGGGGGCTGCAATCCTCAGCTGCCAGCTTCAGCAAGGTTGGTTATCAGGAATAGAGGGGTCCCCATACTGTTTTTTTTAAATTATTTAACCAGTCTTGCTAAAGCTCACAGCTGGGGGCTGGTATTCTCAGGCTGGTAAGGGGCCATTGATATAGGCCCCCAGCCTAAAAATAGCAGCCCGCAGCTGCCCAAAAAAGGAGCCTCTATTAGAGGCGCCAATTCTGGCGCTTTGCCCGGCTCTTCCTACTTGCCCTGTAGCGGTGGTAAGTGGGGTTCATCTTTGTGGGGTTGATGTCACCTTTCTATTGTCAGGTGACAACAAGCTCATGGCTTAGCAATGGAGAAGCATCTATAAGACACCTATCCATTACTAATCCTATAGTTGTATTGTAAATAAACACACAGCCAGAATAATGTCCTTTAATTGAAAAAATGACACAAACTCCTTTAATATTCTCAATTAAACCATACTTACAATCTTGCCTATTCCACCGATGCCCTCGATCTCCTGTAATAAAAGTAAAATAAAAAAGCAACAATATACTATACCTGTCCGTCTTTCTGTCTCACGCCATAATCCATGTCTGGGGGATAATACATTTTCAACCTGGACGGTGCCAAGATGCGACTGTCCATGCTGAGAACCACTGGTGAATGAGCTGCTGGGAACGCAGCATCAGTAACCGGGGGTGACGTCATAGAGATTACTTCCGGTCACTGGGCTCCGCTCCCAGCCGGGCTGAGCTGCGGTGAGATCCAGGGTCACTTATAAAATTCACATACCAGGAAACAATAGATTAGTTCCAAAAAGGGGGCACTTGTTGGGCATTGCCACTGTTAAGCCACATCTAGAAAAGTTCCTTGGGGGGGTGGTCTAGTTTCCAAAATGGGGTTACTTGTGGGGCATTTCCACTGTTTAGGCACATCAGGGGCTCTGCAAACGCGACATGACACCCACAGACCATTTCAAGTCTGCATTCCAAAACGTCACTACTTCCCTTCCAAGCCTCGACGTGTGCCCAAACAGTAGTTTTCTCCCACATATAGGGTATCAGCGTACTCAGGACAAATTGGACAACATCTTTTGGGGTCCAATTTCTCCTACAACCCTTGGAAAAAATAAAAATTGGGGACTAGAAGATAATTTTTGTGGGAAAAAAACAAGATTTTTTATTTTCACGGCTGGGCGTTACAAACTACAGTCAAACACCTGGGGGTTCAAAGTTCTCACCACACACATAGATAAGTTCCTTGGGGGGTCTAGTTTATAAAATTGGTCTCACTTGTGGGGGGGTTTCCACTGTTTAGACACATCAGGGGCTCTCCAAACGCGACATGGCGTCCAATCTCAATTCCAGCCAATTTTGCGTTGAAAAAGTCAAAAAGTGCTCCTTCCCTTCCGAACTCTGCCATGTGCCCAAACAGTAGTTTACCCCCACATATGGGGTATCAGCGTACTCAGGACAAATTGCACAATAACTCTTAGGGTCCAATTTCTTCTGTTACCCTTGGGAAAATAAAAAATTGGGGGCGAAAATATCATTTTTGTAAAAAAAAAAAAAAGATTATTTAGTTTTTACGGCTGTACGTTATAAACTTCTGTGAAGCACTTGGGGGTTCATAGCGCTCACCACACATCTAGATAAGTTCCTTAGGGGGTATATGTTGCAAAATAGTGTCACTTGTGGGGGGTTTCCAGTGTTTAGGCACATCAGGGACTCTTCAAACGCGACATGGCGTCCGATCTCAATTCCAGCCAATTTTGCATTGAAAAGTCAAACGGTGCTCCTTACCCTCCGAGCTCTGCCATGTGCCCAAACAGTGGTTCAGGACAAATTACACAACTTTTGGTGTCCAATTTTTCCTGTTACTCTCGGGAAAATAAAAAATTGGGGGTGAAAAGATTTTTTTTTGTGGAAAGAAAAAGGTGATTTTTTTTAATTTTACGGCTCTACGTTATAAACTTCTGTGAAGCCCTTGAGAGTTCAACGTGCTCATCACACATCTAGATAAGTTCCTTATGGGGTCTAGTTTCCAAAATGGTGTCACTTGTGGACAAATTGCACAAAAACTTTTGTGGTCCAATTTCTCCTGTTAAAAAAAAATTGCATCTAAAGTAAATGTTTTGTGAAAAAAGTTAAATGTTTATTTTTTTTAAATATTCCAAAAATTCCCGTGAAGCACCAGAAGGGTTAATAAACTTCTTGAATGTGGTTTTGAGCACCTTGAGGGGTGCAGTTTTTAGAATGGTGGTACCTTTGGGTATTTTCTATCATATAGACCCCTCAAAGTGACTTCAAATGTGATGTGGTCCCTAAAAAAAATGGTGTTGTAAAAATGAGAAATCGCTGTTTAACTTTTAACCCTTATAACAAAAAAAAATTTTTGTTCCAAAATTGTGGTGATGTAAAGTAGACATGTGGGAATGTTACTTATTAGGTATTTTGTGTGATATATCTCTGTGATTTAAGGGCATGAAAATTCAAAGTTGGAAAATTGTGAAATTTTAGCCAAATTTCTTTTTTCCACAAATAAACGCAAGTCATATGAATTTTTTTTTAACACTATCATGAAGTACAATATGTCATGAGAAAACATTGTCTGAACCACTGGGAACCATGGAAACGTTCCAGAGTTATTACCTCTTAAAGAAATAGTGGTCAGAATTGTATGGGTACATCTCCACGTACCGTAATTCCTGCGCTTTGGATGGAGCGGAAAGCCCGCTCCGCCCAAAGCACCGCCCCCTTCTGTACGTGCGATGATTCCGCATGTGTTCATTGAACATATCCAGAATCGCCGCACCTAATACATAGGACTCTGTTATTTACCTTGTGGTGACGAAGCGTTGCCGCAAGGTAAACAGACATTCTGTGATCTAAAAAGATGCGTCGCATGTCCGGAAACGGAGGGCTGTCGGATGCGTGTTCGCACGCATAGTGGAGACAGGATTTCATAAAATCTCCTCCACTATGCTGGAATATCTGGCCGCTGCAGATTAAACGCTGCGGTAGGACGCAGCGTTCAATCCGCAGCAAATACTGAATGTTTCAGCTACGTGGAAACATACTCTAAAAATTGGCCCGGTCATTAACATGCAAACCACCCTTGGGGGAAAAGGGGTTAAGGGCATTAAAATTCAAACTTTGAAAATTGCAAAATTTTAAAATTTTTTGACAAATTTCAGTGTTTCTCACAAATAAACGCAAGTCATACCGAATAAATTTTACCACTATCATGAAGTTCAATATGTCACAAAAAAAAAAGTCTTGAAATCACCGGGATCTGTTGAAGCATTCCAGAGTTATAACCACATAAAGTGACAGTGGTCAGAACTGTAAAAATTGTCCCGGTCATTAACGTGCAAACCAATCTTCAGGGGTTAAAGGGTTGACCCCTTCCCAACATGCGCTGTATATGTACGGCGCTGATGGGAACTGGAGCTCACGCTGAGCGCCACTGCGATTGGGTGGGGATGTCAGCTTTGAGAGCTGACACCCTGCAGCAATGCCCACGATCAGTGAAAGAAACGATCATGGACATTTAAACCCCTCTGATGCTGCTGTCACTAGTGACAGTCTCATCAAGGAGCATTGCATAGGGAGGGCGCTCCATGGTGACGACCCTGGCCGCAAGGTCCTTCAGTGATGGTGGCTTGTCAGTATCTGCTAAGAGCTGGAGCTGCATGTCAGACAATGCTCTGAAGCATTGCATAGTATCAGATCAGCGATCTGGTAATATACAGTGATGGAACAATGTAAAAAAAAAAAGTTATTAAAAAGTGTAAAAATATGTAAAAAAAAAAATCCCCAGATAAAGAAAAAAAAAAATATATATATTATATATATTAATCCAATAAATACATTTATGTAAAAAAAAAAGTTCACATATTTGGTATCGCCACTTCCAGAACAGCCCAATCTATAAAACTAGTTTACCCTTTGAGTGAACACAGTAAAAAATGGGGCAAAAAAACAATGCTTTATGACTAAACTGCCGAACAAAAAGTGCAATAAACCCGATAAAAAAAATAAATGTAAATAAAAACAGTAATTAGACCTAACGATAATTGTATTTCCAGGAATCCATCCTGACAGCACCATGGAGGACGTCCTTCTTATCCTCATTGGGACAGGAACGATCGGTTAAAAGGCCCCTCCCCTTACCACCCTTCAGTGATTTTCCAAAGTACCACATCTTGATGGATGCAAAAAGAAACTTTATTAACAATCCTAATACAAATGTTACGTCACATCAATAGGAACACCTTGCAGTAGGGAGGGAACTAGTAGTGCTGTCAGAATGGATTCCTGCAAATACAACTACCGGTAGGTCTAACTGCCATTTTCCAGTTCACCACCTGACAGCACCATGGAGAAGTACCAAAGGATGATAGTTTAGGGCGCGACTACGGCATGTAAAACTTTCCTGCCGAAGGCTAATTGCCCTGATACAACATCTAGTTTGTAATGTTTAGCAAAGGTACTAAGACTAGACCAAGTTGCGGCCTTGCAAATCTGATCTGCTTTCTGCCCATGACGTAGCCATTGTTCGAGTGGAATGGGCTCTGAGAATATCTGGGGGAGTTTTCCCCTGCGCTTTATAGGCTAGACTTATCGTAGTTTTTATCCATTAGGCTATCGTAGATCTTGCTGCTTTTTTCCCCTTATTTGACCCCCCATATAGTACAAACAAATTTTTGTCCCGTCTCCAAACCCTCATTTGCTTTCAGATATTTAAGCACCAACCCTCTAGCATCTAAATTATGATAGATTCCCTCTTTCGAATTTCTGGGGTGCTGGCAGAATGAGGGGAGGACAACCTCCTGATTTATGTTTGGAGTCGAAACCACTTTAGAGAGAAAGGTTGGGTCAAGTCTAAGAACTAACCTATCGTCGAACACCTGCAGGTATGGATCCTGAATAGATAGGGCCTGCATTTCCCCCAGCCTTTTTGCCGACGTGATAGATACGAGGAAGGCCGTCTTAAGTGAAAGCTTGGCTATATCCATATCTTCTGATAGGTGGTATGGATGCTTACACAGGACATTAAGGACCAGGTTAAGGTCCCATGGTGGGGCCGACTCCCTTACAAGGGGTCTCAATCTCTGTATGGCTTTAGAAAATCTAGCTATCCAGGGATGTGACGCTAGAGAGAAATCAAAAAATATTCTAAGGGCTGAGATCTGAACCGTTTCCATATTTTATTGTAAATCGCGAGGTCACCGCTTTCCTACTTGCTTAGAGTGTGGAGATCACTTCATCGGACAAGCTTCTGGACCTCAGGATCTGGCATACAGGATCCAAGCTGAGAGTTGGAGCGCGTCTGTATTGCGATGGAGAACCGGACCCTGGTGGTGATGTTCCCTCTTTGGCAATAAAATGGGCTTCTCCGACGACATCCTGTTTAGTAGAGGAAACCAGCTCCTCTTTGGCCAGAAAGGTACTATCAAGAAAACTGTTGCCCCGTCGTCCTGTTTCTTCCAGAGTGTTCTCAGAATCAGAGGAAGAGGTGGGAATGCATATAGAAGCCCTCTTCCCTAGGGTTGTGATAGCGCGTCGACTCCTGCCGACCCATCTAGTGAATTTAACAAAAAAAAAGGTCCTGACTTTTGCATTCCTTCTGGAGGTGTCGCCCATCGTTGGCATAACATGTTGAATACTTCTGTGTTCAACTCCCATTCTGTGGGACTTACTTCTGTCCTGCTCAGGAAATCTGCCACTTGGTTCTTGGCTCCTTCTAGGTGTACTGCCGAGATGGATTAGACCGAGTTTTCTGCCCATCTGAAAATTCGGTTCGCCAGGTGCTGTAACGATGGGTGCTTTGGGCCTCCCTGATGCCTCAGAAATGCCACTGTCGTTATGTTGTCGGACAACACTTTTACATGCTTGCCTCTGAGTCTTTACCGAACCTGGTGAAGCACTTTCCACACTGCATATAACTCCTTGAAGTTTGACGATTTGGTCTTTATTTCCGGATCCCATAGCAGTATCTGGTAGTATTGGTAGTATCTCCCCTCTAATAGACCGCCCCACCCGAACTGACTTGCGTCTGTGGTAACAATGATACATGAAGAGAGAATCCACGGCACTTCTGTTTTTAGGTTTTTTGGAATGGTCCACCATTCCAGTGCCTTCTTTACCCGAAGGGATAGTGACATTCTTTTGTCCAACGAGATTTGCCTTCTGTCCCAGGCTAACAACATTTCCATTTGCAATCCTCGAGAGTAGAATTGACTCCACCTTACACAGGGGATGCATGACCTCATCAGTCCTAGTATCTTCATTGCTTCTCTGATAGATCAAGGGTTCCTTGAGAATCGATGAATGTTTTCCGTTAACACAACCTGTTTCTCCTCTGGCAAAAAAGATGCTCTGGCGTGGGAGTCTAGGATGACTTCCAGAAATTTTATTCTGGACTCTGGGATCAGATTCGACTTTTTCCAATTTATGATCCACCCCAGATCCTGTAGCGTGGAGATTGTGAAGCGGCAATCGATTCTGAGCTGTTTTCTGCACTTTGCTACCATTACCAAATAAGGTATTATGGTTATGCCGCGGTTTCTTAAGTAGGCTACTACCTCTACCATTAGTTTGGTAAAAACTCTGAGGGCTGAGGCTAGGCCAAAGGGAAAGCACTGGAATTGATGAACTTTTCCCTGGAAATCTGGCGAATCTTCGGTATTTTTGATAGGAAGCGTGAATCAGGACATGGCAATATGCACTTTTCAAATCTAACGTGCACATCACCATGTCTTTGTCTATGAGGGGTACTGTGGATTTTATGGATTCCATTTTGAATCTTTTGTATTTTATCCACCTGTTTAGGGGTTTGAGATTTATAATCGTTCTTGATTCTCCTGACAGTTTCTTTATTGAGAAGAGGCTTGAGTAATGACCCTCGCCTCTCTCTAGGACGGGAACCGGGACAATTGCGCCTATTTTCAGTAGATCCTGAATGTCTGCCAACATGGGGGAGTTTGGCAAGTGGTGAGAATTGATTACAATGGACCTCTCTGGAGGTAGACTGTTGAACTCCAGCTTGTAACCTAGGGCGATTGTGTGCAGAATCCATGGATTCTGAGATATTTTCTGCCAACTCCCTAGAAACTCCTTTAACCGACCTCCTACTCTGATGGCCTCATTTCCTGCATGAGCCTGAACCTGTGCCAGAGACAGAGAAGATGGAGACTCTGCCCTTCCCTCCTTTGGGGTAACTATCTCCCCGTTTTGCCTTTGCCTTTATAGTCTGAATTCTGACTAGGCCGGGTATTTTTTTGCTCTTTCCTCAGGGAACCCTTTTTTCTTATCTGAGGCCTTCTCTAGGATGTCATCTAGAACCGGCCCAAAAACTTTATCCCCTGAAAAGGATATGGCACAAAGTTTATTCTTCGATTGGGTACGTTTTTAGCCAAATAGCCCTTCTGGCAGCATTAGACAACGACCCATTCCTGGCTGCGAATCGTACTGACTCAGCAGATGAGTCAGCCATGAATCTGCTCGCTAGTTTCAACAGGGGTAGAGATTTAAGTATAATGTCTCTGGGAGATTTGGCTTTAATCTAAATGCATGGCCCGAGCCACCGAGGTTGTTGGCCCTATTATGGCTGCCGAGGTCTCCCAGGTTCTTTTTAGCAGTCCATCTGCTTTGCGATCCATTGGTTCTTTTAGACTGGAGGAGTCCTCTTTTTGCCACTTTGGCTACTGGCACATCTATTTTGGGCACATCATCCCAGGTCTTTATATCATCTGGGTTGAAGGGCAACCGGGGTCTGAAGTCCCTCAGGATGACTAATCTCTTCTCCGCATCTTCCCACTCCTCTGGGATCATAGTCCGGATGTTAGTATTAACCGGGAACACCCTAGTCATCTGGGTACGCAAACCACCAAACATTTCATATTGTATAGATCTCGGTTCTGGGGTTTCCTCCAACTGCATAGTATCTTGCACTGCCTGGAGAAGCCTATTTGTGTCTGCTGACAAAAAAGATGTATCTCTTTCCCCTTTCAGGAGGATCCTCTCTCATCCTGTTCGGAATCTTCCGAAATGTCCTCTTCTGAGGATGAGCTAGACTACCTTGGTCTCTTGCGAGACCTCTGGGATTCTGTTTGTATAGTTTGGGGAGCCACAAGGCTCGAGATGGATGCCTGGACTTCCTGCCTTATCATAGACCTCATATTGGCCATTAACGACGTTTGCTCTTCCCCAGCAATCTTTAAGGTACAGGTCTCACAGAGGGGTTTCTGCCAGTTCTCTGGGAGCTTAGAAGTGCAAAAGGAAACTTCTTATTTTTCCCGGACTTTTTACTATCCTTCTTGATGGATGACAGGGTAGGTGTTTCTCCCTAGAATACACAGAGAACTTGCTATTTGTCTCAGTGTGTGAATAGGGTATGGCTACTGTGGTATGGCTTCTGAGAGCCTACTCACGTGCCCCTGGCTCTGCTCTGGGCCCTCTGACCTGGCTGTTTCCTCCATGGCTGCTGGCGGTCTGTAACAGAGCCCGCCTGCCCATTTATATGTAATACCTGGTTGATCCTGCTTATTCCTGGCCCGTGCACCTGCGCACACCGTAACCCAGAAATCCTCCGTCTGAGGCTGGCGCCGCTGCCTGAATGCTTCCCTTCAGGCTGCGACCCGCAAATAACGTTGCCGACGCGGCCGGAAATGTGCGTATCCTGGAGCCCGGGACGCTCGCCGGCCTGACTGCTCCTCTCCGTCCACGCTGGAAGCGCTCTCCCCGGGACCACTGCACGCGGTGGCATAGCGCCAGGTCCGAGAGCCCCCAGGTAGTAGGAAGCGGACCTCTCCCTGGAGCAGCGCTACACTGGGGCCGGCTGAGGGACCCCCCCATAGCGGGTGTAAGCTGCAGATTTCTTGAGGCGGGAAGGGAAAGGCTGGGCCCCCCGATCCTCACCATCTGCCCGGCAAGGTCAGGACAAGGCTTGCCGTTCCTATCCTTAGTGGGACAGGAAAAACACTGAAGGGTGTTTGGGGAGGGTTCTTTTTACCACCCGTTGTTCCTGTCCCAATGTGGATAAGAAGGACGTCCTCCATGGTGCTGTCAGGTGGTGAACTGGAAAGTAGTACTGCTGAAAAATTAATCTTGTCACGCAAAAAACAAGCCGCCAAACATCTCCATCAGCGGAAAAATAAAAAAGTTATAACTTTCAGAACAAAGCGATGCAAAATTAGGAATTAGTCCTACTGGTAATTATATTTCCAGGAGTTCATCATGACAGCACGTCAGGAGGTAGTCCTATTCATCCTCTAGGGACAGGAAACACACGAGAGGTTAAAAGTCCCCCCCACCTCACCCTCAGTGTCTTTACCAATCACCACACCAGGATGGATGCAACTATATTTTATTGAATTCTTACATAACAAATGTTACATAGTTCTAAGAATTCAGAGGAGGGAATGCGATGGCGTTGTCATGACGGACTCCTGGAAATATAATTACCAGTAGAACAAATTCCTAATTTCCCAGGACGTCCCTCATGACAGAACATCAGGAGAAGTACTAAATCAATGGCATATCAGGGTGGGACTACTGCCTGAAGGACTTTTCGTCCGTAAGGTAGCTATTGAACTGTTATTACATCTAACTTGTAGTGTTTACAGAATGTTATATTAGACCAAGTTGCGGCCCCACAAACTTGGTCTATGATTCTCTCAGCTCAGAATGTGGAAATTGCTCTTGTAGAGTGTGCCTTAATGTTAATTGGGGGTTCTTTTTTCTCTAATTCATAAGCCAGGGAAATGGCCGAAGTAATCATTCCGGCTAGGGTTGCCTTTGAAGCTTTCTTGCCAGATTTGAGTCTTGTCTCCAGGCCTTGGCAGTTTACACACGTAACACATTACTGATCTCCTTACGTTCAGGATGTGAAAAAGTCTCTCTTTATCATTGCTAGGATGTTGACAGAATGATGGGAGGACAATCTCCTGGTTCAAGTTTGATCAAGCCTGAGTATCAGACGGTCCTCCAAGATCTGCAGATAAGGATCTTTTACTGATAGGGCTTAGATCTCCCCTAATCGCTTTGCAGGGGTGACTGCCACCAAGAACAAAGTTTTCATTGACAGAAACCTAATTCTAGCCTTTTCCTGTGGTTCAAAGGGTGATTTACATAAGGCACCCAGCACTAGATTCAAGTTCCATGGTGGAACAGTTTTCCTGATCATGGGTCTCAACCTGGTAACAGCTCTAAAAAGTCTTGTAACCCATGGGTGATCTGCTAGAGGGAATGTGTAAGGGCCGAGATCTGGACCCATAACATGCTGGGTTTTAATCTCATCTCAAATCCTATTTGGAGGAACTCTAGGATCTTAGGACTATCTGGACAGGATGATTCTGAAATGGATTCTCCCATATATGAGCAGAAACTTCCATATTTTGGAATAGATGGCTGACGTTACCAGTTTCCTGCTTGCTTGCATAGTTATTACCCTATCTGATAGTCCCTTGGAGCTTAGAATATGCCTTTCAGAATCCAGGCTGCTAGGTAGAAAGCATGAGTCCTGAGTAAAGGGACCTGAGGCAGTCAATTGTCCTTTACTTTAGCACTCTACACTATATACAGTCATTTTTTTTTAATATATATGACATACATTTAAATTATGTCAGCATTGTAATCATTATAGAGAAAAAAAACTGTCACTTTTTATCTAGGATCACATATATCATTATCGTATGGGACTGAACTGTCTATTACTTGTTATGTTAAGATGCATTATAATATAAGATATACAATTATAATATAAGATATATAAGATGCATTATATATGCATCTTATTTTTCATCTTTTGATTTCTCTGGATTGGAAAATTCCCACAGGGGACTTAGTTTGTATAACGATTCTTTATGACCTCTTTATGTACTCCAGTGCAAGTTTATCTTCTGTTATTCCTCTGGTCCGGATCTGGGTGCGCATTCACAGCGTCACGGACGCGCTGACAAGTGGCCACCTCAAGCTCCTGCGCCGCTTCCATGATGGCCCCATGCTCAGGCTTGAGGGGCAGCGAATCGGCTCGTTCCCAAGGTGATCGCGGGTAGGCTGCGCATGTGCCGTGTACAGATCCGTTCCTTCAGTACTCTGCGGACATTGGGGTAATGTGGTAGTCGGTGTGACTCGCATGCCTCCTAACTGAGCGATGGCATAGGCAGTGAGACGCAGCCTCTGAGTGCAAGTCTATTTTGTCACACACACCTCCCGAACTTGACACTGTGATTGGGTCATAGCCCTTTAAATATGGTGCCTACCCCCTCCCCAACACACATCTACTGATGAAGTGCTAAAATGAAACGTGCGTTGGTGCAGTGGGGATGCTTCCACAAATCTTGAATCTCATTTAAGTAGCCCAGTCATGCTGTAATTTATTCGCTAAAACTGTGGGAAAAGTGCTACCCCATGTAGAATCTACCTGTGTAGATTTACTTAACATGATAGGCATTTTACTATGCTTTATATTGTATTGTTTTGGCGTCCCCATTATTTTATGACAAGTAGTATGTTTGTTTCCAAGTTTATTTTGATTTTAATGTAAAAAACATTTTAACGGGTATATACTCTTTGGTTATTCATTTAACCTTTTCTTTATATGTAATGTCCATTTATGAGTTCAATTATTCTATAATTTTAGTGTATTTTTTTCTTCTTGCTGGCTAAAATACTCAGAGGATAGTCTCCATCAGATACGCTATTTCTTTGGAAGGTCTGGATCCTGTTCTCGACTTCCACCTGTTTTAAAGGGAAGGTGCCGCAATTTTATATTATTTGCAAAAGAAAAGTTAGTAACAAAATATGTTGTTTCAGCAAATGTTGTACTAAGATTTATGTTTTTTTTGTAATAATGTTTTAATGTAGCCACTGGGCGCTGCCATCTTGATTTGCAGATCTGTGCACGAC
The DNA here is from genome assembly GCA_033576555.1 of Oophaga sylvatica. Taxonomy (NCBI): domain Eukaryota; kingdom Metazoa; phylum Chordata; class Amphibia; order Anura; family Dendrobatidae; genus Oophaga; species Oophaga sylvatica. Next base: position 541,980,495 of record JARQOD010000001.1, read on the forward strand.
ACATACAGTAGGCAAATATGGCAGTCCCTGGACATAGGAGACAGCGGTCGGATGCCGACCGTATCTATAAGGCCTCTTTCACACATCAGTTTTTTGCAATCCGGTGAATTGTTTAAAAGATGGATCCGGCGTAGATTGTAAAAAACTGATGTGCCGGATCCGTTTTTTAGCTGGATCCAGACACCTGATGCACCGCTTCAGGCGCTGTCAGGCGTTTCCGCCACAAAAAAAAGTTACATGATGCGTTCTGTCCAGCCGCCGGAATTAAAATCTATGACGGATCCGTCAGAAAACTGACTAAACGCAATGACATGCGGCGCGATCCGGCGCTAATGATAGTCAATAACAAAAAAACGCATCCGACGGTTTAAAAAACCAGATCCGTTTTTTTTTAAAAAGCGCCGGATCGCACCTGACAGCAAAAAACTTGTGTGAAAGAGGCCTAACATTGCAGCCACATTAGCAGTGAACTGGGCACGCCCCTGTGGGCTGCACAATTCACTGCTGTAGGTGTGGCTGGACGCCATTTTACTGTAGCCCAGTGCTATCCCCTGAGATCCACTTACCCTCTATCACAAGACGTGTTATGTCAGAATCTATACTGTTCATTTGTGGCATAACAGGTCCTGTGCTGTGAGGACTGAGGATAGGCTGTAGATGCTGAGAAGGTGGACAGCAGAGGAAAGAAGCGCTCAATGGAGCTGGAGGATGGATAGTAGTGAGTGCGGGTGATTTACCTGTCTGCTCCTCTGCCCTGCTACTCCAGGCTCCACACTGTGCATCTTGCTACACTATGAATTTCTGCTCTGTCTCCACCTCCCCACTCACAAACAGTCCCAGTGATGTCAGAGAGCTGCCACCTTCACTTTTATGACAGCTTTTATGGATGTCTGAGATAGACAGTGACATATACAGCACATAGTCTAGGGTATCGGCAGGGGGGGCAGTTTCACCAGTGTGGGCATATCTCTAATCCTCTCCTGTGTGTTACTGTCTGCTGAGCCGTGTATCTAATCCTATCCTGTGTGATACTGACTGCTGAGCCGTGTATCTAATCCTATCCTGTGTGTTACTGTCTGCTGAGCTGTGTATCTAATCCTATCCTGTGTGATACTTGTCTGCTGAGCCATGTATATAATCCTCTCCTGTGTGTTACTGTCTGCTGAGCCGTGTATCTAATCCTATCCTGTGTGATACTGACTGCTGAGCCGTGTATCTAATCCTATCCTGTGTGTTACTGTCTGCTGAGCCGTGTATCTAATCCTATCCTGTGTGATACTGTCTGCTGAGCCATGTATATAATCCTCTCCTGTTTGATACTGACTGCTGAGCTGTGTATCTAATCCTATCCTGTGTTACTGACTGCTGAGCCGTGTATCTAATCCTATCCTGTGTGATACTGTCTGCTGAGCCATGTATATAATCCTCTCCTGTTTGATACTGACTGCTGAGCCATGTATCTAATCCTATCCAGTGTGATACTGACTGCAGAGCCGTGTATCTAATCCTATGTTACTGACTGCTGAGCCATGAATCTAATCCTATCCTGTGTGATACTGACTGCTGAGCCGTGTATCTAATCCTATCCTGTGTGATACTGACTGCTGAGCTGTGTATCTAATCCTATCCTGTGTGATACTGACTGCTGAGCCATGTATCTAATCCTATCCAGTGTGATACTGACTGAAGAGCCGTGTATCTAATCCTATGTTACTGACTGCTGAGCCATGAATCTAATCCTATCCTGTGTGATACTGACTGCTGAGCCGTGTATCTAATCCTATCCTGTGTGTTACTGTCTGCTGAGCCGTGTATCTAATCCTATCCTGTGTGATACTGTCTGCTGAGCCATGTATATAATCCTCTCCTGTTTGATACTGACTGCTGAGCTGTGTATCTAATCCTATCCTGTGTTACTGACTGTTGAGCCGTGTATCTAATCCTATCCTGAGTGATACTGTTTGCTGAGCCATGTACAGTACAGACCAAGAGTTTGGACACACCTTCTCATTCAAAGATTTTTCTGTATTTTCATGACTATGAAAATTGTACATTCACACTGAAGGAATCAAAACTATGAATTAACACATGTGGAATAATATACTTAACAAAAAAGTGTGAAACAACTGAAAATATGTGTGATATTCTACAACCCGTGGCAAAAATTATGGAATCACCGGCCTTGGAGAATGTTCCTTCAGTTGTTTTATTTTGTTGAAAAAAAACAGATCACAGACATGGCACAAAACTGAAGTCATTTCAAATGGCAACTTTCTGGCTTTAAGAAACACTAAGGCCTCTTTCACACATCCGTCTTTTTGTATCAGGCATGATCCGTCCAACACCTGAAGGGACGGATCCGGCACTGAAATAAAAAAAACTGATGCAACGGATCCGTTTTTTTTTGCTGGATCCGACCTGAACTTTTGAACCCAGAAAAAGAGGGCTTCTGATGCCCGGAGACACTGGAAAATGTAGTAGTAGTAGTAGTAGTAGTAGTAGTAGTAGACCTTGGTTTCCAGAATCCGGATCAGACTTTTGACGGATTGCACAAAAGTCTGATCCGGTTCCATTGACTTCTATTGTTTCCGGCCGCCTGATGCGCCGTTTCAGGCACATCAGGCGGCTCCGGCAAACAAAAAAACGTTACATGCTCTGTTTTGTCCGGCCGCCGGAATGTACATTTCCGCCGGATCCGGACAAAAACGGATACAACGCAATTACATCAGGCACGATCCGGCGCTAATGAAAGTCAATGGTAAAAAAACGCATCCGGTACCGGATCCGTTTTTTTAGCAACACGCCTGATCATGCCTGATACAAAAAAACGGATGTGTGAAAGAGGCCTAAAAGAAATCAACAACAAATAATGTGGTAGTCAGTAATGGTTATTTTTTTTAACCAAGCATAGGGCAAAAATTATGGAATCACTCAATTCTGAGGAAAAAATTATGGAATCACTCAATTCTGAGGGAAAAAATTATGGAATCACCCTGTAAATTTTCATTCCAAAACGAACACCTGCATCAAATTAGAGCTGCTCGTTAGTCTGCATCTAAAAAGGAGTGATCACACCTTGGAAAGCTGTTGCACCAAGTGGACTGACATGAATCATGGCTCCAACACCAGAGATGTCAATTGAAATAAAGAAGAGTATTATCAAACTCTTAAAAGAATGTAAAGCATCACGCAATGTTGCAGAAGATGTTGGTTGTTCACAGTCAGCTGTGTCTAATATCTGGACCAAATACAAGCAACATGGGAAGGTTGTTAAAGGCAAACATACTGGTAGACCAAGGAAGACATCAAAGCGTCAAGACCGGAAGCTTAAAGCAATATATCTCCAAAACAGGAAATGCACAACAAAACAAATGAGGAACGAATGGGTGGAAACTGGAGTCAAGGTCTGTGACCGAACTGTAAGAAACCGCCTAAAGGAAATGGGATATACATACAGAAAAGCTAAACAAAAGCCATCATTAACACCTAAACAGAAAAAAACAAGGTTACAATGGGCTAAGGGCCCCGTCTTACATAGCGACACACCAGCGATCCCGACAATTATCAGGATCGCTGGTGTGTCGCTACATGATCGCTGCTGAGCTGCCAAACAGGCAGCTCAGGCAGCGATCAGGACAGCGACACTGCGGGTAACGTCGCCTTGTTACCCGAAGTGTACGTTGGATACCAGCGCACTGATGCAGGGAGCTGGTAACCAAGGTACACGTCGGGTTTCCAGGCGCTGCGCGGTGCCTGGAAACCCGATGTGTACCTTGGTTACCATCTCCCCTGCAGCAGCGCCCTGGTATCCAATGTACACATCGGGTTTCCAGGCACAGCCCGCGCTTGGAAACCCGATGTGTACCTTGGTTACCAGGAGATCGCTGGTCTCCTGCCTGTCACACTCAGCGATGCGTTACTGACTGCTGAGCCATGAATCTAATCCTATCCTGTGTGATACTGCCTGCTGAGCCGTGTATCTAATGCTATCCTGTGTGATACTGACTGCTGAGCCGAGTAATCCTATCCTGTGTTACTGACTGCTGAGCCGTGTATCTAATCCTATCCTGAGTGATACTGTCTGCTGAGCCATGTATCTAATCCTCTCCTGTTTGATACTGCTTGCTGAGCCGTGTATCTAATCCTATCCAGTGTGATACTGACTGCTGAGCCATGTATCTAATTCTATGCTGTGTTACTGACTGCTGAGTCATGTTTCTAATCCTATCCTGTGTGATACTGCCTGCTGAGCCGTGTATCTAATCCTATCCTGTGTGATACTGTCTACTGAGCCGTGTATCTAATTATATCCTGTTACTGACTGCTGAGCCATGAATCTAATTCTATCCTGTGATACTGCCTGCTGAGCCGTTTATCTAATCCTATCCTGTGTGACACTGTCTGCTGAGCCGTGTATCTAATTCTATCCTGTTACTGACTGCTGAGCCGTGTATCCAATCCTATCCTGTGTGATACTGTCTGCTGAGCTGAGGTGTCTAATCCTATCCTGTGTTACTGTTTGATGAGCCTTGTATCTAGTCCTCTCCTGTGTGATACTGTCTGCTGAGCCATGTATCTAATCCTCTCCTGTGTGATACTGAATGCTGAGCCGTGTATCTAATCCTATCCCGTGAGAAATTGACTGCTGAGCTGTGTATCTAATCCTATCCTGTGTTACTGACTGCTGAGCCATGTAACTAATCTTATCCTATGTGATACTGCCTGCTGAGCCGTGTATCTAATCCTATCCTATGTGATACGGTCTGCTGAGCCGTGTACCTAATCCTATCCTGTGTTACTGACTGCTGAGCCATGTATCTAATCCTATCCTGTGTGATACTGTCTGCTGAGCCATGTATCTATTCCTATCCTGTTTGATACTGACTGCTGAGCTGTGTATCTAATCCTATCCTGTGTTACTGACTGCTGAGCCATGTAACTAATCCTATCCTATGTGATACTGCCTGCTGAACCGTGTATCTAATCCTATCCTGTGTGATACGGTCTGCTGAGCCGTGTACCTAATCCTATCCTGTGTTACTGACTGCTGAGCCATGTATCTAATCCTATTCTATGTGATACGGTCTGCTGAGCCATGTACCTAATCCTATCCTGTGTTACTGACTGCTGAGCTGTGTATCTAATCCTATACTGTGTTACAGACTGCTGAGCTATGTATCTAATGCTATCCTGTGTGATACTGTCTGCTGAGCCGTGTATCTAATCCTATCCTGTGTGATACTGCCTGCTGAGCTTTTATGGCTGTCTGAGAAGGACAGTGACATATACAGCCCATAGTCTAGTCTAGTGTATCGGCAGGGGGGTCAGTTTCACCAGTGTGGGCATATCTGTAATCCTCTCCTGTGTGTTACTTTCTGCTGAGCCATGTATATAATCCTCTCCTGTGTGATACTGAATGCTGAGCCGTGTATCTAATCCTATCCCGTGAGAAATTGACTGCTGAGCTGTGTATCTAATCCTATCCTGTGTTACTGACTGCTGAGCCATGTAACTAATCTTATCCTATGTGATACTGCCTGCTGAGCCGTGTATCTAATCCTATCCTGTGTGATACGGTCTGCTGAGCCGTGTACCTAATCCTATCCTGTTTTACTGACTGCTGAGCCATGTATCTAATCCTATCCTGTGTGATACCGTCTGCTGAGCCATGTATCTATTCCTATCCTGTTTGATACTGACTGCTGAGCTGTGTATCTAATCCTATCCTGTGTTACTGACTGCTGAGCCATGTAACTAATCCTATCCTATGTGATACTGCCTGCTGAGCCGTGTATCTAATCCTATCCTGTGTGATACGGTCTGCTGAGCCGTGTACCTAATCCTATCCTGTGTTACTGACTGCTGAGCCATGTATCTAATCCTATCCTGTGTGATACCGTCTGCTGAGCCATGTATCTATTCCTATCCTGTTTGATACTGACTGCTGAGCTGTGTATCTAATCCTATCCTGTTACTGACTGCTGAGCCATGTAACTAATCCTATCCTATGTGATACTGCCTGCTGAGCCGTGTATCTAATCCTATCCTGTGTGATACGGTCTGCTGAGCCGTGTACCTAATCCTATCCTGTGTTACTGACTGCTGAGCCATGTATCTAATCCTATCCTGTGTGATACTGTCTGCTGAGCCGTGTATCAAATCCTATCCTGTGTGATACTGCCTGCTGAGCTTTTATGGCTGTCTGAGAAGGACAGTGACATATACAGCCCATAGTCTAGTCTAGTGTATCGGCAGGGGGTCAGTTTCACCAGTGTGGGCATATCTGTAATCCTCTCCTGTGTGTTACTTTCTGATGAGCCATGTATATAATCCTCTCCTGTGTGTTACTGTCTGCTGAGCCGTGTATGTAATCCTCTCCTATGTGTTACTGTCTGCTGAGCCATGAATCTAATCCTATCCTATGTGATACTGCCTGCTGAGCCGTGTATCTAATCCTATCCTGTGTGATACTGACTGCTGAGCCGTGTATCTAATCCTATCCAGTGTGATACTGACTGCTGAGCCATGTATCTAATCCTATGCTGTGTGATACCGCCTGCTGAGCCGTGCATCTAATCCTATCCTGTGTGATACTGACTGCTGAGTCATGTATCTAATCCTATCCTGTGTGATACTGACTGCTGAGCCGTGTATCTAATCCTATCCTGTGTTACTGTCTGATGAGTCGTGTATCTAATCCTATCCTGTGTGATACTGACTGCTGAGCCGTGTATCTAATCCTATCCTGTGTTACTGTCTGCTGAGTCGTGTATCTTATCCTATCCTGTGTGATACTGCCTGCTGAGTCATGTATCTAATCCTATCCTGTGTGATACTGCCTGCTGAGTCATGTATCTAATCCTATCCTGTGTTACTGTTTGATGAGCCGTGTATCTAATCCTATCTGGTGTGATACTGCTCTCCTGAAATACTCTGTGCTGCTGTCACCCTGCTGGTTTTATGTGTGATCTACATGGTGGTATTGTGAACGATCTATATGGCGGCACTATGTGTGAACTATATGGCGATATGTGTGATCTATATGGCGGAATTATTTGTGATTTATACGGCGGTATTATGTGTGATCTATATGGCGGTATTATGTGTGATCTATATGGCAGTATTATCTGCAGAAAGGGACCCATTCTAGGGTGTTTCTGGCTGAGCACCTGCACACGGGTCTGGGATAATAGAGGGGGCAGCATGACCTCCAGTTAGGTGCAGTCATGGGAGGGCTGATGAGGCAGCTGAAGAAAGGGGTCTCATTTTCATCGTGACTGTATGCCTCCATTTCCCCTAGCCTGCTTCCCAGCATCACCCCGGATTGTGTCGGTCGCCTCGCTTTCACACATTGCCAGGACAGGATGGAGAAGACAGGATCTGAGGAGGGGAATGCGGTCTTTGCATGCAAAGTCTGGATCAGAACAGGCCATCAATCAGCAGAAATGTTTCCTGGATTTCTGTGGAGCAGACAAGCAGACTGTCCATCCATGTGTACAAAAGACGGCGCTCTATGTACAATGCCTGGCCCCGAACAGGGTGCCCCTCCATAGACCAGCACACTGCTCTCCTGAAATACTCTGTGCTGCTGTCACCCTGCTCCCAAAATCCTTGCTGCCTGCCATCCTTGGTGACTGTCTACTTGTCAGTAACTTTGCAGTCACCATCACTGTGTTTCTAAATGTCATCCTCTCTTATCCCTTAGCAAAAGCCCAGGAGGGGAAGAGAGGAGTGACATCACACCCATGTCAGTAGACTCAGCCCATATTTACTGCAGGGCAGTAATGTAAGCTAGTTGTACACTAGGTTTTTGTGTCAAATTTCAGTAGCTGCTCCCCCTAGTGTTAAAAAGTGGAAATGCCAAACTTTTTTAAAATTATTTTTCATATTTTACTAAATTATAAACAAATGAAAATATTTTTTAAGAAATGTAAACATTAATTCTTTACATTTTTTCAATTGTTGTAAAAAAATTTTTTTGATGGCACCTTCCCTTTAACTCCTTTACCCCCGAGGGTTGTTTGCACGTTAATGACAGGGCCAATTTTTACAATTCTGACCACTGTACTTTTATGAGGATATAACTCTGGAACGCTTCAACGGATCTTGGCGATTCTGAGAATGTTTTCTCGTGACATATTGTACTTCATGTTAATGGTAAAAATTTCTTTGTTATAACTTGCGTTTACTTATGAAAAAAATGGAAATATGGTGAAAATTTTGCAACTTTCAAACTTTGAATTTTTATGCCCTTAAAACTGTGAAATAAGTCACACAAAATAGTTACTAAATAACATTTCCCACATGTCTACTTTACATCAGCACAATTTTATAACCAAATTTTTTTTGTTAGGAAGTTTATAAGGGATAAGTTGACCAGCGATTTCTCATTTTTACCACAAAATTTACAAACCATTTTTTTTAGGGAGCACCTCACATTTGAAGTCATTTTGAGGGGTCTATATGGCAGAAAATACCCAAAAGTGACACCATTCTGAAAACTGCACCCATTAAAACCACATTCAAGAAGTTTATTAGCCCTTCAGGCGCTTCACAGGAGCTGAAACAACGTGGAAGTAAAAAATGAACGTTTTACTTTTTAGTCACAAAAATGATTTTTACAAACATTTTTTATTATTTTCACAAGGGGAAAATGGACAGATAAAGTAGTTGTGCAATTTCTCCTGAGTACGCCGATACCCCATATGTGGGGGAAAACCACTGTTTGAGCGCACGGCAGGGCTAGGAAGGGAAGGAGCGCCGTTTGACTTTTCCAAACCAAAATTGGCTGGAATTGAGATTGGACGCCATGTTGCGTTTGGAGAGCCCCTGATTTGCCTAAACAGTGCAAACCCCCCACAAGTGACACCATTTTGGAAACTAGACCCCCTAAGGAACTTATCTAGATGTGTGGTGAGCACTTTGAACCCCCAAGTGCTTTACGCAAGTTTATAATGTAGAGCCGTGAAAAAAAAAATTCATATTTTTTCCACAAAGATGATGTTTTAGTCCCCATTTTCTTATTTTCCCAAGGGTAAGAGGAGAAATTGAACCACAAAAGTTATTGCCCAGTTTGTCCTGAGTACGTTGATACCCCATATGTGGGGGGAACCACTGTTTGGGAGCACGGCAGAGCTCGGAAGGCGAAGAGCGCTGTTTGACTTTTTCAAACCAAAATTGGCTGGAATTGAGAACGAACGCAATTTTGGAAACTAGACCCCCTAAGGAACTTATGTAGATGTGTGGTGAGCACTTTGAACCCCCATGTGTTTCACTAAAGTTTATAATGCACTGGCGTGTAAAAAAAAAAAAATTTTCCACAAAAGTGAATTTTTAGTCCCCAATATTTTATTTTCCCAAGGGTAACAAGAGAATTTGGACCACAAAAGTTGTTGTCGAATTTGTCCTGAGTACGCTGATACCCCATATATTGGGGAGAACCACTGTTTGGGCGCACGGCAGGGCACGGAAGGGAAGTAGTGACGTTTTGGAATGCAGACTTTGATGGAATAGTCTGCGGGCGTCATGTTCCATTTGCAGAGCCCCTGATGTGCCTAAACGGTGGAAACCCCCCACAAGTAACCCCATTTTGGAAACTAGACCCCATAAGTAACTTATCTAGGTGTGTGGTGAGCACTTTAAACCCCCAAGTGTTTCACTAAAGCTTATAATGCCCGGGTGTGAAAATAAAACCCCATATGTGGGAAAAAAACAGTTTGGGCACAAGTCGGGGCTCAGAAGGGAAGTAGTGAAGTTTTGGAATGCAGACTTTGATGGAATGGTCTGCGGGCGTCATGTTCCATTTGCAGAACCCCTGATGTGCCTAAGCAGTAAAAAAAAAACCACAAGTGAAATAATTTTGGAAACTAGACCCCCAAGGAACTTATCTAGATGTGCCCCCCTTTTGGAACTAATCTGTTTCCTGTAAAGTAAATTAGTAGTGCTTGGAGGTGTAGTACAATTTGAAGCAATCCTTCATACACAGGCCAGGTTTTTCAGGGCAGGTGTTGCATTGATAAGTGGTGTCCTTGTGTATTCCCCTTTTGTAACACACTCGGCACCTTTTTTTCCAGTTGGCGGGACCACCCCCGGAAAATGCTGACCTGGTATATGATATGATACGAGCACCTTCAGTTCCGGAAGTACTGGGGCCCGCTCCTTCTGGAGTGCCAAACATCAGGGCCTTAACCACTACCTCCTGAAACTGAAGGTACGACGTATCGCTGTGGCGTGCACATCATGACAGCAGGAAAGCGTTGAGCATTGCCATTTGTATGATGTGCACGGACAGCTTTTTGTACCACACCTTGGCCTTTCTCAAAGCACTGTACGGCTGGAGGAGTTGATCGGAGAGATCAACACCCCCCATGTGTTTGTTGTACCCAAGTACACAGTACTATTTGCTGAAGTGTTCAATGACCGGCTGAACTTTGAACAGACGGTCAAAGTTGGGGTCATGTCGTGGGGGACACTGTGCATTATCATTATAATGCAGGAATTTGTGGATGGCCTCAAAACGCGTTCGGGCCATGACCATTCAGAACACTGGAGTGTTGTATACCTGTATAATATCAACACTCCAATATTGCCAAATTTCTGGCTCCTTCAAGATGCCCATATGGAGGACCAGGCCCCAAAACTGCATCATCTCAACTGCATCTAGAGGAGACAAGTTAGAAAATAATGACTTGGGGTTTTGCGCCAAAAATTGCCGAGCATATAAATTAGTTGGCTCCACCATGAGGTTAATAAAATCCTCAGAGAAAAAGACTTTGAAAAAGTCTATTTCTGTGAGAATGGTGGTGTCAAACTTGACTCCTGATTCTGCCACAAAATCAGGAATCAGTGGCTCGTAATTTTCGGGGAGCAAGGTCCATATGGGGTCCGATGAGGGGTGCGCTGGTTCATCTTCAGAGTTGGCGCTGCCTCATGTTCTGTCATGGGACGTCTGCATGGCGGTTCCGCAGGACACGAGGAGGAAGATGGAGGAGGAGGAAGAAGAAGAGGACTAAGAATCTGAAAAGTAAAGAAATGTGGGATCCTCTTCCTCGCTATCAGTGTCAGAGGCAAGGAAAGCATATTGGGATGAACGTGATGGGCGGGACATTTTTTTTGTGAATGTGGTGCTTTATGTGTACTTTATTTATAACTAGGTGTGTGTGTGGGGGGGATAGTGCTTGGTACAAACTATTCTGAAAAGAAAAAGCTATAAGAAAAAAAGCAAATAGGGAAAAAAAATGCCTGTGATTAAAGTCTAAAACAGCACGAGCTCTGATAAGTGAACGGAGTCACTTATCAAAGTTCCGCGGCTACTGGATGTGCGCACAGAGGTGGTGGAAAGGGGCGGGAAAAAAAAACGGCAGGCACGAGCTCTGATAAGTGAATGGTGTCACTTATCAAAGTTCGGTGGCTGCTGAAAGTGCGCACGGAGGGGGGTGCAAAAGGAAAGAGAGCACAAAAATTGATCGGTGAACTGCATCACCAATCAACGCTTGGCGGCTGCTAAATGTGCGCAGAGGCAGCGCAAAGGGTGGGTAAAAAGAGGGGGAAAGGGAAGAGGGGAGGGGATGGGGGTATTGGGGTGGATGAAGAGAGATCGAGCAGGGATCAACACTTACGTTTGTAGTCTCTCTTTTTTGTTCTGTCTTCTTTCTTCAGCAGGTATTGTGGTGTCACAGGCTACTGTGGCACCACAAGGCCCAGCATAAGAGGAGATCTGGCAGTGTGACTGCTCTGCAGGAATCCTCGTCAAGTGTGATGACCCCTGCAGAGCAGTCACACAGATCAGAGATAGGTGACAGACAGGTCACAGAGCGGTCATACCGCTACTGTGACCTGTCATTGGTGTTATCGATGATCACATCAATCCCACCAATCAGAGGTGGCAATAGTGATGCCGATGTTGCTAGGCACCGGCCTAGGATCGGAGCTCACAGCTCCGATTCCTAGGCAGGTCACCAAGCGGGTCACAGCGCTGTCACAACGTGGCTGTGCCGTGATCGACGATGACATTGATCGCGCTAATCAGCAGCTGCAGGCCCTGCTAGGCATGTCCTAAGTTCCGGCCTAGGATCGGTGCTATTACTGCACCGATCCAGGCATGTACCGGAAGGGCACAGCGCGGTAATGCCGCAGCTGAGCCCTGCGATTGGCGCGATCGATCTGATCGTCGATCGCGCCAATCCGGGGGGGGGGGGGTTTGGACGATGCCTGGTGTCGCCAGGCACCGGCCTAGGATTGAATACATCGGTACTCGATCCTAGCCTGGGATCTCACTCTTTCAGCCAATCTGATTGGTGTTATATTTCGGTAGCTGAGGAGGACAGGAACAACAGCAGGGCAGCCGAACACCTGAGATGTTGGTAACTGATGGGTTGCAGATTCCTAAACTAACGACACAACTAGAGGTAGCCGTGGAACGTTCCTACGTTGATCCTAGACGCCTCGTCACAGCCTGAGAGATAACTACACCTAAAGGCAGAAAGATGAAAGCTATCTGCCCCGGAGCATATCCCCAAAGGAAGCCCCCAAACATATAATGGCGGTTAGACAAGATGAAAATACAAACATAGGCAGAAAATAGACTGAGCAAACGCTGGGGCCACAAGCTGACTAAATAGGATAGGATAGGAGAGATTACTTTCTGCAACCCAGAAAACTCTACAAAAATCCAACAATTCTGATTACAAAAATACTGAGATCACACGATCTCGCCACCCACTAAATCAGATCTCAGTGTGAACAAAAACAAGCCACAGCCGCTGAAAAAACAGGAAAAAGCAAATGAGCAAATAACAGTGGCTGCAGATAAACTGTGAGGAGCTCAGGCCCCAGGAGGGGACATGGCTGACCTCCACAAAAGTGCAGAAAACAATGCAAAAAGCAAGCACAAAAAGAAAAGCAAAAAATATCTTATCTGAAAGCAGGAGATGCAGGCAAGACTCCAGCAAACTTCCAAATGAACCAGGAACCACAATTGAGACAAGAACAATTGATCACCGGCAACCATCATGGGAGGGAACCTCCCTTATATCAGACCAGTCCGTGATCCCAGATTGCTACTCCTCGCTTAAAGGTTCAGTACTGTCTGTAACCACCAGAGGGAGCCTCTGCTCAGAAACCATCTCTAGCACATTCATAACAGATTGGCTGAAACATTGAGAAAGGCTGCGATTGGCTGTTCAGAATTGAACAGCCAATCACAGCAATCGGGTGGGCGGAGACAGGTCCTGTTATGCCAACATCATCTTCCTCTAGGTAAGATGGCGTCGGAATTTTAATGCAATCACAGCGACTTAAGTCGCGATGTCGCATTAAAAAGCATGACGTACTATCCCGTCCATGGTCATACGGGCCCAGGTACCATGGACGGGATAGTACGTCCGATGTAAAAAAGGGGTTAAGTAGGGTAGGGAGGATATTCTGCAATGTGAATAGAGGAGGACTGCAATAAACACCTTCTGAGTATCTGGTCTCAAGTTGGACTTCTCCCAGTTGATACTCCAACCTAGGGCCTTTAGTGTGTTGATTGTTTGGGCAAGCTGCTGCCTGAGGAGAATGGTTGAATCCGCTACTAACAGGATGTCGTCCAGATAGGGAATTATGATAATTCCTTTCTTTCTCAGGAATGCTGCCACCTCCGTCATTTTCTTTGTAAAGGTATGCGGTGATGAGGAAAGGCCAAATGGTAGACACCTGAACTGGAAATGATGGAGTAACTTTTAATGCTCCAGCACAAACCTCAGTAACTGCTGGTGGTTGTGGTGGATTGGCACATGGTAGTAGGTGTCTAGGTGTCTCTTAAATCTAGTGTACACATGGCTAAATCTCTCATTATTGGGATACATGATTTTATTGTCTCCATTTTGAACCTACTGTACCTGACTCATTGATTTAGGGGTTTCAGATTTACAATGGTACGGTATTTGCTCCAAGGCTTTTTTATGGAAGAGGGTAGAATAGTGACCCTGACCTATTTCCGCAAGAGGTACTGGACCGATCTAAGGAGATCCCTGATATCCTCCAGAGTATTTTTGAAGCAGAAAGTGATTGAGGTCTGGTGATACGAAATTGTTGAGGGGGGAGGTGGGAAAAATCTACTCGGTATCCTTCTCCTATGGTTCGCAGTATCTATTGGTTGTCTGTGACAGTATCCCTTTGCATCAGGAAAAATTGCAGTCTCCCTTCCACCTTTCTGGCGTCAGGGTCTTACCATTGGGCCGGAAGAAAACTGGGTGTGATCTACTTCTATTTCCCTTGGGGTAAGTCCACCTTCCAGTCTTCCCTGTCCCCTTGTAGTCCTGTTTATGGGATAAGTGGCCTATGAAAGGAATTATATCTTTGTGATTTTTCCTCTGTGAATCCTTTTTTTCTATTGTCAGAGGCCCTCTCTAAACTGTATTGATGCTCTTCAAATGGCTATCCCTACCATGTCTGGAGCCAGATGGCCCATCGTACGAAGTTAGACAATACACTGCTCCTAGCTGCAAACCTTACGGACTCAGCTGAGGCACCTGCCATAAACTGTGTTGCCATCTTTAACATAGGGAGGGAGTCTACGATGACCTATCTGGGGGTATTCGTTTTTAGCTGGATTATGAACTCGTCAATCCATAAGCACATAGACCTGGCCACAGAGGAGGCGGTTATATTAGCTTTTATGATGGCCGCTAAGGATTCCCAACTTCTTTTAAGTAGATCCTCTGACCTGATGTGCTGTCATGAGGGACGTCCTGGGAAATTATTATTTTTTCTGTAAAATATTTTTTATTGTGTAAAAGCACCAAAACATAAAAAAAACAAATGTATTATCACTGTAATCTTACTAACCCGAAGAATAAAACTGCCCTATCAATTTTGCCACACGTGGAACGGTATAAAAAAAACAATTCCTGAATTGCTGGTTTTTGTTCATTCTACTTCCCAAAAATTGGAATAGAAAGTGATAAAAAAGTCATGTTCTTGAAAATGGTACCAATAAAAACGTCAACTTGATCCGCAAAAATCAAGCCATCACATTACTCTGTTGACTAAAATATGGAAAAATTATAACTGTCTAAATATGGGGATGCAAAAACTATTTTTTGTAATAAAAAGCGTCTTTTAGAGTGACAGCTGCCAAACATAAATACTTCATATAAATCTGGTATCGCTGGTAACCACACCGACCCGAAGGATAAAATCGCCTAATCACTTATACTGCACGAGGAACGACATAAAAAATAAATAAAACCAATAGTTCACTTACTGTTGATTTTTACATTCGGCCTCCCAAAGATTGCAGTAAGGATCATTACACATTGATTCAAACTGCCCCACCGGCGGAAGATTCCCTATAATGAGGAAGTGCTAGAGTGCCTCTAGCACTGTGGACGCCGTCTGACCTGTGAACCGGCGGCGACCGTATTTTTAGGCGAGCATAAAATCATGGTTGGCCACAGTTTTGTGCAGGTCTGAAAAAAAGCACAATGCTGAACAGAGTCCAGAGTAACTCTGCTACCTGATTATAGTGAATGGATCCCTCGGAGGTTTCATCTGTTACATCACTCAAAGATTTATATGGAAACCCCTATGTATGTGCTCAGAATAGAGCGCCTGATAAACGTGATCCTAAATTGTATGCAAAATGTTCCCAATAAAAGCGGCAACTTAATCCACAGAAAAAGCAAGTCCCCATTCAGGTCTGTCATCTGTTAACGGAAATATAGGGGGCTTCCACGTTTACTGGTAGCACAAAAAAGCAAAATGGTCCCTCGTAAGAAATTCAGCAAATTCTGCGCTCCTAAATCCAAATGCCCCCTCCCTTCTGAGACACAGTCGCTCTAAACCACATATAGGTTCCACATGTTTGGAATTCTGTAGTTATGAGAGCCTGCCTAACTTACTGTGCAAGTTTCCAGAAGCATGAGCTGGTCATAATGTACTGGTCACTACAATGGCAGTTTGCAATTTTCACTCTGGAACATCCACTACTGCATGTGTCTGGAAAATACCCATGGCGTTAAAATCGTCACTACACTTGTAGATACATTCCCTAAGGGGTATAATTTCCAAAATGGGGTCACTTTAGAAGGGATTCTGCTTTTCTAGCACATAGGGGCTCTGTATATGGAGTCTGCAAACTATTCTAGGAAAATCTGTGCTCCAGCAGGCAAATGCCGCTCCATCCCTCCCGAGTCTTGCAGTATGGCTAAACACTACTGTACAGCCACATATGAGGTATTTCTACATTCAGCAGAAATTGTGGAACAAATTTTGGTGCTATTTTTACCATTTCCTAGTAGGAAAATGTAAAATTTGGACCTAACACACAATCTTGGTGGTAAAAATGTTAATTTTTTCTTCACTGCCCAATGGTATAAAATTTTGTGACACACCTGTGATATCAATATGATCACTAGGGTCACTTATGTGGGGGCTCTGCCAATGTGACATATGCCCCCTCAAACCAAAATTTGCACTGGAATATGGCGCCTCTTCCCTTCTGAGCTTTGCACTGTGCCTCAAAAGTAGTTTTCGGCCACATATGGGGTACCGGTGAACTCAGGAAAAATTGCAAAACAAATTTTGGGGTCCATTTCTACTGTTACCCTTGTGAAAATAAAAAAATGGGGCTAACACTTTTTTTGAGGGAAAAATGTGATATTTTTTATTATCACTGCTCAATGTTATAATTTTCTTCAAAGCATCTGGGAGCTCATGGTGCTGACCACACATCTAGATAAATTCCCAAAGGGGTCTAGTTTCCAAAATGATGTCAGTTGTGGTGGGTTTGCACTGTTTAGGCACATCAGGGACTCTCCAAACGCGACATAGCGTCCGCTAATTATTTCAGCTAATTTTTTATTAAAAAAATCAAATGGCTCTCCTTACCTTCCAAGCCCTGCCGTGCACCCAAACAGTGGTTTTCCCCCACATAAGGGGGAACCGGCATGCTGAGGAGAAATTGTTCAACAAATTGTATGCTGCAATTTCCTTATGAAAATTCAAAGAGTGGAGCTAAAATACATTTTTTTGGGGAAAAATGTGATTATTTTATCTCAGCTCAACATTATAAACTTCTGTTTAGCACCTGGGGGTTCAAGGTGCTCAATACACATCTAGATATATTCCCTGAGGGGTCTAGTTTCCAAAATAGCATCACTTGTTGGGGGTTTCCACTGTTTAGGCACATCAGAGGCTATGCAAACACGACATGGCGTCCGCTAATTATTCCAGCAAATTTTACATTCCCTTCCGAGACCTGCCATGTGCCAAAACAGTGCTTTTCCTCCACATATGGGGTATGCGCATGCTCAAAAGAAATTGCACAACAAATTGTACAGTCCATTTTCTCCAGATACCCTTGTGAATATTAAAAAAATGGGTCTACAGGAAAATTTTTGTGAAAAAAAGTTAAATGTTTATTTTTTCCTCCCACATTTCATTAATTCCTCTAAAGCACCTGCAGGGTTAATTTTGAATGTGGTTTTGAGTACCTTGAGGGGTGCAGTATTAAAAAATGGTGTAACTTTTGGGGATTTTCTGTCATATAGGCCCCTCAAAATCACTTCAAATGCGATGTGGTACCTAAAAAAAATGGTTTTAAGTTTTGTTGTAAAAAAGAGAAACCACTCGTCAACTTTTAACCCTTAAAACTTCCTCTCAGAATCAGTGGGATTCATACAAGCTCTCCAGCATAATGACCTCATAAAGTGACAGTGGTGAGAATTGAAAAAAACTGGCTTGGAAAGGAATGTGAAAACAGGCTTTGGTATGAAGGGGTTAATGTCAACCTTAACACCCTTCTTGACATGCGCCATACACATACTGCTCTGCGGGAGGTTCGTTCCTGCAAAGAGCAGTATATCTACGGTGGCCCGATCTCACGGCCTCACGCTGATCGCCTCACGCTGATCGCCGCGGCGATCGTGTGCGGGTGTCAGCTGTATGTGACAGCTGACACCCTGCAGCAATGCCCACAATCGGTGCTAGCACTGATTACAGGCATTTAACCCCTCTGATGCCACTGTTAGTAGTGACAGAGGCATAGAGAAGCATCATGGAGGGAGGGGGCTCCCTGCGCGCTCCCACCAAAATAACGCAATGCAATCGTGTTGTTCTAATGGTCTCCAAGGAGACCCCCGGCATCAAGATGGCCGTGGGATCCTTCCGGGTCCAGGAGAGAAGGTGGGTTGTGAGCGTCTGCTGGGAGCAGGCGCCAGCATGCCTCCTTCCCTGTCTGTGAGATCCTGACCTGACACTCTGCTGTGCAGTGTCAGATCAGCAATCTGACATTATAGGGTACATACCCATTTGTGGAAAAAAAAAACGGTCCATTTTCTGGATGGAAAAAACGGTCCAATTATATGCAATTGTCATGCGATTGTCATGCGATTTGTATGCGATTTTTAATCGCACCATCCATTTTCCATCTGTATGCAATGCGATTTTAACATGATGTTTTACATAGAGCAGTTCTCTCTATGTAAAAAATCATGTAAAAATCACATTGTAAAAAAAAAAGTACACAAAAAGCAATTAATTATATATATTATATATATATATATATATATATATATATGTCATACACTTCTACATAGTATAATAGCCGCTAATTCAATTGCCGGCTTTTGTGAAATTTCAGACCCGACATGAAATGACACATGGTTTACATACAGTTAACCATGTCATTTCATGTAGTTTGATATATGATTTTCACTAACAATGACATGAGTGTATGTGTGCAAAATTTCATACATGTAGGGGTTAATTAAAGGTGTAAATTCATTGAAACAAAATGCGTGGGCACCCGCGCTATTTTCTCAACCAGACAGACGAAGCCAACGAGTGGGGGCAGATAATAATAGCCTAGGAAGGGTGAATTTATTTTGTGCCTCCTCTGGCTACTAACATCTACCCCCAGCCACCCCAGAAAAGGCAAATCTATAATTAGATGCGCCCTTTCTGGCACTTAGCCCGTCTATTCCCATTGCCCTGTAGCGGTGGCTAATGGGTTAATAATGGGTTAAAGCCAACTTGCTATTGGAAGGTGACTTTAAGCCAGGTTAATAATTGAGAGTTGTCAATTAGACAACCCTCAATTATTAATCCTATTGTATGAAATAAAAACACACACACTTTAATTACAAATCATTTTAATGAAATAATCACACAGTTTTTGACCATCTTTTATTTTACAGGTAATCCGTGCGAAGCCCTTTTTCTCCTGTAATAAAAATAAAATAATAAAGTAACATTATTCTTACCTATCCGGTGCTCTGTCAGGTCCCACGCTGTAATCCTTCATAAAGAATTAACTGGCTTACAGCTAGCAGCACAGATAATGCTGGCAGCTCAGCTGTAAGCCCCCGAATGAATGAGCTCCTCTCCCGGCCAACAGGAGAGGAAGTGATTAGCCTGGGAAGCAATCAATTAAGCTTCCCACACTAATCGGGTCTGTAATTTCATAAAATTGAATTAGCAGCTATTATACTATGTAGAAGTGTATGAACTATAAATAAATTTAAATATATATATATATATATATATATATATACGTGTCACAATGACATGTGTATATATATATATATATGTATATGTATTATATGTGTATATTTCTAGTGTTTTGTGAGCTGTCAGTGTGATTTTACAGTAGCCGGGGATGAATTGCCGGCTTTTCAAAGGACACCGGTGCGTATAAATCGGACAGCACTCGCATGGTGCGAGTGCTGTCCGATTATTTCTCGCACCCATTGACTTGCATTGGCGAGTCTCATCCAAAAATCGCTGCAAATCGCAGCATGCTGCGATTTTTTTCTCAGTCCGATTTCAGATGAGAAAAAAAATCGCAATGAGAAGTCCCCTATTGAATAACATTGGTCCGAGTGCAATCCGATTTTTTATCGGCTTGCACTCGTCCGTTTTTCTCTCCAGTGAGTATGTACCCATATAGTGGTAAATAAAAAAAAAACAATAAAAGTACACATATTTGGTATCGTCGCGTCCGTAACGGCCTGCTCTATAAAACTGTACCAGTAGTTTGCCCCTTCAGTGCACACCGCAAAAAAATAAATAAAAAAACAAGGAAAAAAAACAAATGTTTATAATCATACCGCTGAACAAAAAGTGCAATAAAACGCGATCAAAAAGACGGATGTAAATAAAAATGGTACTGCTGAAAACGTTATCTTGTCCCGCAAAAAACAATCAGAAAAATAAAAGTTTTAGCTCTCAGAATAAAGCGATGCAAAAAAAACGGATTACTTACCGGTAATACTCTTTTATAGAGCCCACGACAGCACCCACTGAGAGAGAGGGGATCCAGCCCTAGGAACAGGAAACCTACAGAGAGATAAAAGGGGCGGCCCCCCTCGCTCCTCAGTTGGATTACAGAGAATGAGAGGAACCGCCACACAAGTTTCAGTTAATTTGCTCCATAATACGTTTAAAGTATATATACATATTTACACTGCTAGACTATGTACAGTAACTATATACACTTAACCCTTCACCCATCGGAATGAACCATGTGTACTATAACTAGGGGAGGGAAGTGAGTGGGTGCTGTCGTGGGCTCTATAAAAGAGCATTACCGGTAAGTAATCCGGTTTTTTCTCTTCGCCACGACAGCACCCACTGAGAGATTTTCAGAGACAATCACCTGGGAGTGACCACCTTGTCAAGGACTGATCTACCAAACACTAGGTCTGCTGAGGAAGATAGATCTAATCTATAGTGATCATAGAAGGTACAAGGTGAAGCCCAGGTTGCGGCCTTACATATAAGGTCTATCGGGACATCTGCTCTTTCTGCCCAGGAGGAAGATATGGCCCGTGCGGAATGTGCCTTCATGCCCTGTGGTGGGACTTTCCCCTTTGTCACATATGCTAGTGATATTGCGTCTCTAATCCATCGAGACAGCGTGCTCTTCTTCACTCCTGCACCTTTACGGCAGCCCTGGAACGAGACAAAGAGAGCCCTGCTCTGCCTCCAGGGTCTAGTCCTGTCCTGATACGTTAAGACGGCCCTTTTAACATTTAAAGTGTGGAATCTTTCTTCCTGTGGTGATGAGGGGCTATCATAAAAGGAAGGAAGGTAGATCTCCTGGGATCTATGAAATTTTGTCGCCATTTTAGGGAGATAAGACGGGTCTGTTTTTAAGACTATCTTGTCCGGAAATACCGACAGGAAAGGAGGATCTATCGATAAGGCCTGGAGATCACTCACTCTCCTTGCGGAGACCAAGGCCACTAATAAAATGTTTTTAAATGAAGCATATTTTATTGGTACTGAATGAAGGGGCTCGAATGGACTTTCCGTTAAGGCGTCTAGAACTAAGTTTAAGTCCCAAGATGGCATCCGTGGTATATGGACTGGTTGTGCTCGATGGCAGGCTGAGATATACCGAGCCACCCATTTATTGCCAGCTACGTCATGACTATATAAGGCTCCCAGAGATGACACTTGGACTTTAAGTGTATTTACTGATAGTCCTAACTCATGTCCTTTTTGCAAAAATTCTAGGATAGCCGGAATAGGTACTTCACCGGATAGACGTGCTGAATGAAATGTTAAAAATTTCTTCCAGACTCTGGCATATATATTAGTTGTGGTCTCTTTCCTGCTATGCAGAAGGGTACTAATTAGACCGTCTGAAAAACCTCTTTGCTTTAATAGCTGCCTTTCAAATTCCAAGCAGTGAGGCGCAAGCCTTTGACCTGAGGGTGATGAAAGGGCCCCTGTGAGAGAAGGTCCCGGTCCCAAGGAAGGATCCAAGGATCTGAGATCGACATGACCCTCAGCCATGAGAACCATGGCCTCTTGGGCCAGAACGGAGCTATTAAGATTATTCTTGCTCCTTCCTCCCTGATTTTCCAGATGACGATTTGTAGTAATATCATTGGAGGAAAGGCATAAGCTAGGCGAAAAGTCCACGGGGTCTGCAAAGCATCCAGTATGTCCTGACTGTCCATCTTGAATAGTGAAGCGAACCTTTCGACCTGCCTGTTGTTCCTCGTGGCAAACAGGTCTATTTCTGGCCTGCCCCATCTGACTGCTATCATGTTGAAGATTCGGCGACTGAGCACCCATTCTCCCTGATGTAGAGTATGGCGACTGAGAAAATCTGCTTTGATATTGTCTGCCCCTCTGACATGCAGTGCTGATAGGGACAGGAGATGATTTTCTGCCAACTTTAGAATTTCTCCCGCGATAGACATGAGCGCTACCGATCGTGTTCCTCCTTGGTGGTTTAGGTATGCTACAGAGGTGGTGTTGTCTGATAGAATCCTTGTATGAGTTCCTTGTAGCTGCGGAAGAAAGTTATATATAGCATGATATATAGCTTTTAACTCTCTCATATTTGACGAGTCCTCTGCCTCTGATCTAGACCACCTTCCCAGCACCATATTTTCTCTTAAATGTGCTCCCCATCTCAAGGGACTGGCATCTGTGGTTACTATATTCGAGGGGACCACTACCCAAGGAACCCCTCCCGAGAGTTTATCTGGATCTAGCCACCAGGTTAGGGAACTGATCACTTCCGACGGCAGGAATATTATACATTCTAACTGTCCCTGTAGGCTCTTTTCTTTTTGCAGGATGATTCTTTGCAATTTCCTGGTATGAAACTGGGCCCACTGGACTGCCGGAATACATGAGGTCAAGGAGCCCAGCAAGGACATACCTTCTCTTAGGGATATTATGGGATTTTCTACCACAAGACGTACTTTATTAATCACGGTTAATTTCTTTGCCTCCGGCAGCAGACATCTCTGACTTACTGAATCCAGATGAAGGCCTAGGAACGTCTGACAGGTTACCGGGTGTAGCCTGGATTTTTCCCAGTTTATCAGCCAACCTAAGTTCTGCAAGGATGAGATTACGTCAGATAGTCTGCGCTCACACTGCAGATACGAATTTCCCACTATTAGAAGATCATCCAGGTACGGGATTACCAGGGGGTATCTTTTATTCGCAAGTATGACATCACCTCCAGCATTAGTTTGGTGAAGACGGGGGGTGCCATAGATCAGGGGTCCCCAACTCCAGTCCTCAAGGCCCACCAACAGGTCACGTTTTCAGGATTTCCTTAGTATTGCCCAGGTGATAATTGCATCACCTGTGCAATACAAAGGAAATCCTGAAAACGTGACCTGTTGGTGGGCTTTGAGGACTGGAGTTGGGAACCCTGCCATAGATAGTCCGAAGGGCATTGCCGCGAATTGAAGATGACGGATCCAGCCCTCTAATGTAACTGCTACTCGTAGAAAGCGCTGATGCGAGATTTGTATCGGCAGATGGTAATATGCATCCTTGAGATCCACGACCGCCATGTAGCATCTGGGAAATAGAAGTTTAATGGCTGACCGTATAGACTCCATTTTAAAAGTTTGGGCCTTCAAAAAGGTATTCAGCTTTTTTAAATTAACTATGGTTCTAAATGAACCATCTGGTTTAGATACCAGAAACAAGGGAGAATAAAAGCCTTTTCCTCTTTGATAAACCGGAACCTCCACTAGTACTTTTTTGTCTAATAGGCCTTTAATTTCTAATTCTAATAACTCCTGTTGAGCCTGAGACTTTAAAGAAGTCAATAGAAAGGAGTCCGGAGGGTTCCGAACAAATTCTAATGCTAGGCCTGATTTTATAATATTAATGACCCAGGGGTTAGATGTGATTTTTTTTCCCAGTGACAGCAGAAGTGTAACAGACTGCCACCCACAGGTAGGTTGGCACTACCGGAATTTATCTCCTGATTTCAAGGGACGTTTACCGAATAAGTTTCCTTTCGGCCTGAAGTCCTTATTATTCCAGGAGTTCTGGGTTTTAAAGTCTTTCTTTCTGCCAAACGCTGGCTTCATGAATGACCTCCTGTAGGATGGAACATATGGATTAGGGAAGCCTTTCTTTCTCTCTGCTGCCTTGGTTAGGATGTCATCTAGTACTGCGCCAAACAGATACTCACCCTGGCAGGGTATAGCGCAGAGTTTAGACTTAGTCTGCGTGTCCCCCTTCCAGCCTTTTAACCATAACGCACTCCGAGCTGCGTTAGTTAAACCCGCCGTTCTTGCCGCTAGGCGGAGAGAATCTACTGTAGCATCCGACAAAAAGGCTGCTGCACCTTTAATTAGCGGGATGGAGGAACGTAGCTTATCTCTGGATAGGCCATTTTTTATATTGTCCTCCAGCTGGTCTAACCATATTAACATGCCTCTGCCAGTACATGTGGCCAATATTGCTGGCTTGAATGTCCCTATACATGATTCCATGATCTTTTAAGCAGTGCATCTGCTTTCCGATCCAGGGGGTCTGATAGCATTCCAGTATCCTCTACTGGTAGAGAGGACCGGCCGGAAGTTGAGGCTACAGCCGCATCTACTTTAGGCGCTTTTGCCCAAGAGGCCAGATCTTCATCATTGAAGGGGTATCGTCTTTTGGATGCCGCCGGCATAAAACCTCTCTGCCCTTGCTTGGAGAAGCAAGGGCAGAGAGATTTTATGCCGGCCCTTTTTAACCAAATCCTTTATGGCTGGAATTATAGGGAATACTCGACCCTTTAGTTGGGAGAGACCCGAAAACATAATCTCTTGAGGAGTTTTAGGGTCTTTAACGTCCGACAATCCCATAGTGTTCCTTACTGATTTAATCAGGTTATTTATGCTATCAGTCGCAAAACACGTATGTTCCTCCTCCTCCGAGGACACGGATTCCTGTGAAGCCTGTGAATTAAGTTCTCCACTGTCCGAAGAAGATGCTACTCTGGGCGGGGTGACCTCTCTAAGGGATCTCCTTCCCGTGATGCTACTTGCTCCCCCTAGGGCCTGTAGCTCTTCTCTAATCATCAGGCGGATGTCTGCCGTTCTAACTGAACTCTCCTCCTGAAGCGTATGGCCAATGCATATTTGACACAATCTTTTAGGATACATGTCCGGGAGGGGCTGGGAGCATAGGGCACATTCCTTGTGTTTGGATTTCTCTGTTTTTTTTTGCCTAAGGACAGATAGAAAGAGGGGGAAGGGCCATCAGCTTGACAGGTGTGATTTAAAACACTCACATAGTGAAGCTCTTTTGTCAGCTGAGGTACCGGCTTCGGAGTCGAA
The DNA here is from genome assembly GCA_033576555.1 of Oophaga sylvatica. NCBI lineage: Eukaryota > Metazoa > Chordata > Amphibia > Anura > Dendrobatidae > Oophaga > Oophaga sylvatica. Next base: position 542,005,577 of record JARQOD010000001.1, read on the forward strand.
GGATCTGGCTGCGGCGTGGAGTGAGATGATTTTCCTCCATCTCTGTTAGTGGAACCACTTCGCTTAGAGTGTCCACTTCCACCTTTCTTGCTGCTGCTGCTGTGACGTGGCTCTACCATGTTGTCAGGGGGGCGCGAAACAGGGTCACCTGGAGATGACATTGCTGCACACCGGAGGCCAAACAGCCGGTGCTTTTATGCAGCTCCCCACAACAAGCAAAGAAAAATTTTTTTTTTTCCTTCAGCGTTGACCCGGAAGTGTCCCGCCTTCACTTCCGGGTTCCGCCTCTCCTGCGCTTGCACGGCCGCTCTGCACCGCCGTCTTCCTCTATGGTATCCCCGGAGGTCTAATGCTACTTATGGGGATCAGTGAACGCGCGCGCCTGCTCTGCGCCGCGTTTCCCTGCCAGGGAACTCCAGTCACGCCCCTACTCCACAGCAGAGGGAGGCGGCGGCCCCTCCACGCCGACTTGCATCGCATCATGGCTCCCAGCATTTTGAAGGTAGGGCAGCCACAGCTGCACCACACACACACTGTACTATGCGAGCCAGAGCTATATTGTTCCTGGCCTCGCACCACCACCTGGTCTCCATACGTCCCATTTCGGCCCACGCTATTATCCACTGGACCAGGGATCCTCGTCTCTTCTCCATGACAGTGTCCTGGGAGTCCCAGGTGGCTTTCCTCAGTCGAGGGGGGAGTTGAATTCAGACTCCCCCGACGCTGAGTCTGGTGCCAGAGCCCCTGCTGCTCTCATAGAAACTGTGCAGGCGGCTATCCTAGCCCAGGCATCCTCTTCTTAGTAGGTTCCTTTTCTAGGAACAGGAAACCAACTGAGGAGCGAAGGGGGCCGCCCCTTTTATCTCTCTGTAGGTTTCCTGTTCCTAGGGGCGGATCCCCTCTCTCTCAGTGGGTGCTGTCGTGGCAAAGAGAAAATAATTATTTTTTCTAAAAAATAGTTTTTATTGAGTAAAAGCACCAAAACATAAAAAAAGATATAAACGAGGTGTCACTGTAATCGTACTGACCCGAAGAATAAAGTTGCCTTACCAATTTTACTATACGCGGAACGGTATAACAAAAATAAAACAAAATGCAATTCCTGAATTGCTGGTTTCTGTTCATACTGTCTCCCAAAAATCAGAATAGAAAGCGATCAAAAAATGTGCCCGAAAATGGTACCAATAAAAATATCAGCTCATCCTGCAAACAAGCCATCACATGACTCTGTGGGCCAAAATTTGAAAAAATTATAGCTCTCAAAATATAGTGATTTAAAAACTAGTTTTCGCAATAAAAAGAATCTTTTAGTGTGTGACAGCAGCCAAACACAAAAACCTGATATAAATCTGGTATCGCTGCAATCGCACCGACCCGAAGAATAAAGTTGCTTAACCCCTTAACCCCAAGGTTGGTTTGCACGTTAATGACCGCCCCAATTTTTACAATTCTGACCACTGTCTCTTTATGAGGCTATAACTCTGGAACGCTTCAACGGATCTTCACGATTCTGAGATTGTTTTCTCGTGACATATTGTACTTCCTGATAGTGGTAAAATTTCTTTGATAAAATTTGCGGTTATTTATGAAAAAAAATGGAAATATGGCGAAAATTTTGCAATTTTCAAACTTTTAATTTTTATTCCCTTAAAACAGAGAAATATGTCACACAAAATAGTTACTAAATAACATTTCCCACATGTCTAATTTACATCAGCACAATTTTGAAACCAAATTTTTTTTTGCTACGAAGTTATAAGGGTTAAAAGTTGACCAGCGATTTCTCATTTTTACAACAAATTGTACAAAACCATTTTTTTTAGGGACCACCTCACATTTAAAGTCACTTTGAGGGGTCTATACGGCAGAAAATACCCAAAAGTGACACCATTCTAAAAACTGCACCCCTCAAGGTTCTCAAAGCCATATTCAAGAAGTTTATTAACCCTTCAGGTGCTTCACAGGAGCTGAAGCAACTTGGAAGGAAAAAATGAACATTTAACTTTTTAGTCACAAAAATGATCTTTTACAAACAATTTTATTATTTTAACAAGGGTAAAAGGAGAAAATGGACAGAAAAAGTTGTTTTGCAATTTCTCCTGAGTACGCCGATACACCATATGTGGGGGAAAACCACTGTCTGGGCGCACGGCAGGGCTTGGAAGGGAAGGAGCGCTGTTTGACTTTTTCAAACCAAAATTTGCGGGAATTGAGATTGGACGCCATGTCGCGTTTCGAGAGCCCCTAATGTGCCTAAACAGTGGAAACCCCCCACATGTGACACCATTTTGGAAACTAGACCCCCTAAGGAACTAATCAGATCTGTTGTGAGCACTTTGAACCCCCAAGTGTTTCAGTAAAGTTTATAATGCCTGGGTGTGAAAAAAAAAAAAAATTCCACAAGAATGATTTTTTAGTCCCCAATTTTTGATTTTTCCCAAGGAAATTGGACCCCAAAAGTTGTTGTCCAATTTGTCCTGAGTACGCTGATACCCCATATGTGGGGGAGAAATACTGTTTGGGCGCACGGTAGAGCTCTGGAGGGAAGGAGCGCAATTTGACTTTTTCAAGCGAAAATTGGCTGGAATCGAGATTGGACGCCATGTCGCATTTGGATAGCTCCTGATGTGCCTAAACAGTGGAAACCCCCTACAAGTGACCCCATTTTGGAAACTAGACCCCCTAAGGAGCTTATCTAGATCTGTGGTGAGCACTTTGAACCCCCAAGTGCTTCACACAAGTTTATAATGCCCGGGCATGAAAATAAAAAATCCTATTTTTTCCCACAAAAATGATCTTTTAGTCACCAATTTTTTATTTTCCCAAGGGTAAGGGGAGTAATTGGACCCCAAAAGTTGTTGTCCAATTTGTACCGAGTATGCTGATACCCTATATGTGGGAGAAAACTACTGTGTGGGCGCACGTTGGGGCTCGGAATAGAAGTAGTGACGTTTAGTAATGCAGACTTTGATGGAATGGTCTGCTGGTGTCATGTTGCGTTTGGAGAGCCCCTGATGTTCCTAAACAGTGGAAACCCCCCACAAGTGACCCCATTTTGTAAACTAGACCCCCAAAGGAACTTATCTAGATGTGTGGTGAGCGCTTTGAACCCCCAAGTGCTTCACAGAAGTTTATAACATATATCCATAAAAATAATAAATCATTTTTTTCTACAAAAACGATATTTTCGCCCCCAATTTTTTATTTTCCCAAGGGTAACAGAAGAAATTGGACCCCAAGAGGTATTGTGCAATTTGTCCTGAGTATGCTGATACCCCATATGTGGGGGTAAACTACTGTTTGGGCGCATGGCAGAGCTCAGAAGGGAAGGAGCACCGTTTGACTTTTTCAACGCCGAATTGGCTGTAATTGAGATCAGACGCCATGTCACATTTGGAGAGCCCTGATGTGCCTAAACAGTGGAAACCCCCCAATTCTAACTCCAACTCACCCTAACACTAATCCCAACCCTAATCATAACCCGAACCACAAACCTAACCCTAACACACCCGTAACCCTAGTCCAAACCCTAACCCTAACTTTAGCCCCAACCCTAATGGGAAAATGGAAATAAATACATTTTTTTTATTTTATTATTTTTCCCTAACTAAGGGGTTGATAAAGGGGGGTTTGATTTACTATTTATAGCGGGTTTTTTATGATTGGCAGCTGTCACATGCTAAAAGACGCTTTTTATTGCAAAAAGTCGTTTTTGCATCATCACATTTTGAGAGCTATAATTTTTCTATATTTTGGCCCACAGAGTCATGTGAGATCTTATTTTTTGCGGGACGAGGTGACTTTTTTATTGGTACCATTTTTGGGCACATGACATTTTTTCATCGCTTTTTATTACGATTTTTGGGAGGCAGAATGAACAAAAACCAGCAATTCATGAGTTTCTTTTGGGGGAGGGGCGTTTATAGCGTTCCGCGTGTGGTAAAATTGATAATGCAGTTTTATTCTTCGGGTCAGTATGATTACAGTGATACCTCATTTGTATCATTTTTTTATGTTTTGGCACTTTTATACAATTAAAACGATTATATATAAAAAAAATAACTTTTTTATTGTTTCACTGATGATGCTGTATGGTGGCTTTTTTTTTGCGGGACAAGATGACGTTTTCAGCGGTACCATGTTTGTTTATATCCGTCTTTTTGATCGCGTGTTATTCCACTTTTTGTTCGGCGGTATGATGATAAATCATTGTTTTTTAGACTTGTTTTTTTTTTTTTAAGGGGTTCACTAAAGGGGTTAACTAATGGGACAGTTTTATAGTATGGGTCGTTACAGACGCAGCGATACTAAATATGTGTACTTTTATTGTTTTGTTTTTTTTTTACATTAAAGAAGTGAATTTATTGGGGAATATTTTTTTTGTCATTATTTAGGAATTTTTTTTTACAAATGTTTATGTTTATTTTTTGTACATTTTTACTTTGTCCCAGGGTGGGACATCACTGTGTAGGGTGAGATCGCTGGTGTGACAGTGTGCACAACACTCAGTCACACCAGCGATCGCTCTGGCACTGATGCAGGCTTCTCAGTGCCTGCTCTCAGGAGGCACTGAAGAAGCCACCTCCCTGCAGCACCCGGCGGCTATCTTGGAACCGGGGTCCTGCAGTGAGGAGAGTCCCTCGGAACAGCGCGACACATCGCGCTGTTTTGAGGGTCTCTGGGGAGTGCACAGGGAGCCCCCTCCCTGAACGATGCTTCCCTGTGCCCCGGTACACCGCGATCATGTTTGATCGCGGTGTGCCAGGGGTTAATGTGCGGGCAGCGGTCCATGACCGCTCCTGGCACATAGGGCCGGGTGCAGCTGTGATAATCAGCTGACACCTGGCGGCGATCAGCTGCGCTCCCCCCGGGAGTGCAGCTGATCGCCTTGGACGTACTATTCCGTCCCTGGGAATTAAGTACCAGGTCACATGGACTGAATAGTACGTCCAATAGGATTAAGGGGTTAATAAATTTGCAAAAATTTCTACATTTCTGTTTTTTTCAGTAAAGATGGGGTGCTGAGTGTACATTAATAAGAAAAATTTTTTACTTTTTTGAATTTACCAAATGGCTGCAATGAAACAAAGTGAAAAATTTTAAGGGGTCTGAATACTTTCCGTATCCACTCTAAATCTCTGAAAAACGTGATTCAGACAGAACGCCCGGCGGAAAATTCCCTATGAGGCAGATGGAGGCACTGTGGATGCCATAGGACCTGCGATCCGGTGGTGTCCATCTTTTAAGATTGAGGTTTTGTGCACTTCTGAAAAAGATACCGCTGAGAGGCCAGACAGAATCCAGAGTAAATCTGCTGCCTCATTATAATGAATGTCATGTCATTCTGAGATTTAGACGGAAACCTCAAAGTGAGTGAACAGCGTAGAGCGCCAGATAAATGTGATCCCAAACGTTATGTAAAATGTTTTCAATAAAATCGTCAACTCAATCCACAAAAAAAGCAAGCCCCGACATCTGTTAATAGAAATATAGGAGCTTCCACGTTACTGGTAGCACAAAGGCTCTGGAAAAGCGAAATGGCTCCTCGTTCCCCAAAAGAAATTCAGCAAATTCTCAGCTTACAAATCCAAATGCCCCCCTCCCTTCTGAGAACCAGTGTGCCTAAATAACATTTAGCGCCCACATGTTTGGCATTTCTGTAGTGATGAGAGATCGCTTAATTTACAAGTGCGTATCTCCAGAAGCAAGGGCTGGACATAATGTACTTGTCACTACAACGCACTGGTCACCACAGTATACTGGTGGTCACTACAGTATATTGGTCACTACAACGGCAGTTTGCAATTTTCACTCAGCAACATCCACTGCTGCCCGTTTCTGGAAAACATCCATGGAGCCAAAATCGTCACTACATCTGTAGATAAATTCCCAAAGGACTATAATTTCCAAAATGGGGTCACTTAAGGGGGGATTCTGCTTTTATAGCACTTGGGGACTCTTTATATGAAATCTGCGCTCCAGAAAGCAAATTGTTATGTTTCGGTAGCTGAGGAGTGCAGGCAAAAAAGGCAATACACCAGAGCAGTTGGAATCTATGAGATTGCAGTACCCTGACTAACCACAACAACTAGAGGCAGCCGTGGAGCGTTCCTACGTTGGTCCTAGACGCCTCGTCACAGCCTGAGAAACTAACTACACCTAAAGATAGAAATAGGAAAGCTATCTGCCCCGGAGCAGAACCCCAAAGATAATAGAAAGCCCCCAAACATGTAATGGCGGTTAGACAAGAAGAAATACAGACACAGACAGAAAATAGTATGAGCAAACGTTGGGGCCCAAACTAACTAAATAGAAAAGGATAGGAAGGGTACTTACTGCAATCCCAGAAAACCCTGAAAAGCACCAACTCTACTAATTTCAAAAACACCTGAGATCACACGACCTCTACCACCTAAATTAGTTCTCTGGTGTAACAAAATCAAAACAGCAGCCACTGAAAAAACTGGAAAAAGCAAAGGTACAAACATCAGTGGCTGAACTAAACTGAGAGGGCAAAAGCCCCCGGAGGGGACCCTGAAGGCCCCCACAGAAGTGCAGGACAAAATGCAAAAATCAAGCACAAAAACAAAAAGAAGAAAATGTCTTATCTGTTAGCAGGAGATGCAGACACGACACAGCAGGCTACAAAGGAAACAGGAATCAAGGATTCAGACCAGAACAATTGATCACCGGCAACCCTGATGGGAAGGTGACTCCCTTATATAAGACCAGTCAGTAATACCTGATTCCCAATCCTCACAATCTTCACTGGACAGACCAGCAGCGCCTGTAACCACCAGAGGGAGCCTCTGCTCAGAACTCATCCCAAGCCCACTCACAACAGTACCCCCCCTTGAGGAGGGGTCACCGAACCCTCATTTGAGCAACCAGGTCGGTCAGGATGAGTTCTATGGTACGCACGGATGAGTCTCCTAGCATGGATGTCCGAAGCAAACACCCAAGAATTGTCTTCCTGACGATAACCTCTCCACTTAACCAAATACTGGAGTTTCCGTCTAGAAAAACGAGAATCTAACATTTTCTCAACCACATACTCCAGATTGCCCTCAACCAAAACAGGGTCAGGAGGCACAGCAGCAGGAACCACTGGCTCAACAAACCTCTTCAACAAGGACTTGTGGAACACGTTATGGATCTTAAATGTCCCTGGAAGAAGCAAACGAAAAGAAACAGGATTAAGAATCTCTATGATCTTATAAGGTCCAATGAACCTAGGCTTAAATTTAGGAGATGCTACTCTCATAGGAATATTTTTTGAGGACAACCAGACCAAGTCACCCACTTTAAACCAAGGACCATCAGTCCTATGCCGGTTAGCAAACCGCTGGGCCCTCTCCTGAGAGAGGGACAACCTCTCCACTACCTGGTCCCAAATCTGTTGCATACGCTCCACAACAGAGTCAACACCTGGACAGACAGAAGCTTCCGTCTGTCCTGAAGAAAATCGAGGGTGAAACCCAGAATTACAGAAAAACGGAGACATCAAAGTGGCAGAGCTAGCCCTATTATTAAGAGCAAACTCAGCCAAAGGCAAAAAAGAGACCCAGTCATCCTGATCAGCAGACACAAAGCATCTTAGATAAGTCTCCAATGTCTGGTTTGTTCTCTCAGTTTGACCATTGGTCTGAGGATGAAATGCCGAGGAGAAAGACAATTGAACACCCAGTTTAGAACAAAAAGTCCTCCAAAATCTGGAAACAAACTGGAATCCTATGTCAGACACTATGTTCTCAGGAATGCCGTGTAAACGAACCACGTGCTGAAGGAACAACGGCACCAATTCAGAGGAGGAAGGCAACTTAGGTAATGGCACAAGATGTATCATCTTAGAAAACCTATCACAAATCACCCAGATGGCGGTCATTCTCTGAGAAACAGGAAGGTCGGAAATGAAATCCATAGAGATATGGGTCCATGGTCTCTTGGGCACAGGCAATGGCATCAACAAACCACTAGAGCGAGAGCAAGGCTTGGAGCGAGAGCAAGTCCCGCAGGACTGCACAAATTCCCTGACATCACGAGACAAGGTAGGCCCCCAAAAGGACCGACTAACCAAGTCTCTGGTACCAAAAATTCCGGGATGCCCAGCCAACGCGGAACAATGAATCTCAGACATCACACTCTTTTTCCACTGGTCCGGGACAAACAATTTTCCAACAGGGCAGCGCTCGGGCCTATCCTCCTGACACCCCTCCAGAGCAAGTCTCAAATTAGGTGAGATGGCGGAAAGAACTACACCTCTTTCAAAATGACAGAAGGATCAGATAACTCAGGAGAGTCCGCAAGGAAGCTCCTCAAGAGGGCATCCGCCTTAACATTCTTAGTGCCAGGAAGAAAGGAAACCACAAAATTAAAACGTGTGAAAAACAAGGCCCACCTGGCCTGTCTAGGATTGAGTCGCTTGGCAGATTCTAGATAAACCAGATTCTTATGGTCAGTAAGGACCACCACCTGATGTTTGGCTCCCTCCAGGCAATGTCTCCACTCTTCAAAAGCCCACTTCATGGCCAATAACTCCCGATTACCCACGTCATAATTACGTTCAGTAGGTGAAAATTTTCGAGAGAAAAAGGCACAAGGGTTACTTTTAGAGGTCTCTGGATCTTTTGGGACAAAACGGCACCTGCCCCAATTTCAGAGGCATCAACCTCCACCTGAAATGGCAGAGAAACATCAGGCTGCCGTAGAACAGGAGCAGAAGTGAATCTCTGCTTAAGTTCCTGAAATGCAGAGACTGCCTCAGGAGGCCAATTCACCACATCAGAACCCTTTTTGGTCAAATCAGTTAATAGTTTAACAATAACCGAGAAATTACCAATAAATTTACGATAAAAATTGGCAAAACCCAAAAATCTTTGAACAGCCTTTAATGAAGTAGGTTGGACCCAATCACAGATGGCCTGAACCTTGACCGGGTCCATTTCAATAACAGATGGGGACAAAATGAATCCCAGAAATGAGATCCTCTGTACACCAAAAAGACACTTTGATCCCTTCACATACAGAGCATTCTCTCTCAAAATCTGGAATACAGTTCGAAATGTTTCACATGAGAGTCCCAGTCATTAGAAAAAATCAAGATATCATCCAAATAAACAATCAGAAATTTATCCACAAAGTCCCTGAAAATGTCATTCATAAGGACTGGAAGACAGAAGGAGCATTAGTGAGCCCAAAGGGCATCACAAGGTACTCAAAATGCCCCTCCGGGGTATTGAATGCCGTCTTCCATTCATCCCCGTGCTTAATGCGAATAAGGTTATATGCCCCCCTGAGGTCAAGCTTGGTAAAGCAAGTAGCGTTTTTCACCCTGGAAAACAGGTCAGAAATCAAGGGTAACGGGTATTGATATTTCACAGTAATATTGTTCAAAAGACGATAATCAATACACGGCCTTAATGAACCATCCTTTTTGGCCACAAAGAAAAAACCGGCACCTAAGGGTGAAGAGGATGGTCTGATATGACCCTTCTCCAATGACTCCTTGATATAAGACCGCATAGCGTCATGTTCAGGTACAGACAAGTTAAAAAGGCGACCTTTAGGGAATTTACTACCAGGCACTAATTCAATAGCGCAGTCATAGCTCCTATGGGGAGGCAAGGATGCAGATTTACTTTCGCTAAATACATCAGAAAAATCAATCAAAAAGTCAGGAACATCCTGAGCCTGGGGGGAGGCAGAAAAAACAGGGTGTTGGTATTAACACATTGGCAGCCCCAACTGGTTACAGACACAGATTTCCAATCCAAAACAGGATTATGAGACTGTAACCAAGGGAAACCCAGTACAATAATATCATGCAGATTATACAGAACCAAAAATTTGCACCACTCTTGATGATCAGGTTCAACCCTCATTATCACCTGAGTAGAGAACTGAGGTTTATTCTCAGCCAAAGGGGTAGAATCGATCCCAGTAGGGGAATAGACTTCTGTAGGGGTATCAAGGGAAACCCACAACGTTTAGCAAAATCATAATCCATCAGGTTAATAGCTGCTCCAGAATCAACGAAAGCCTGAGCAGAAAATGAGGACAGAGAGCATATCAGAGTGACAGTTTAATAAAAACTTAGTCTGAACACTACCCAAGACAACTGAGCGTGCAAAACGTCTTCCCCGCTTAGGGCAGACTGAAATAGCATGAGAGGCATCACCACAGTAGAAACATAACCCATTGCGCTTTCGAAACTCATGACGCTGTGCCCCAGACACCACTCTATCACACTGCATGGATCCAGAAGCAGGTTCACAAGGCAACACTATTCCACGCATACTTCTCCGCTCACGCAAACATCTGTCAATTTGAATCGCTAATGACATAGAATCATTGAGACCAGAGGGGACAGGGAATCCCACCATAACATCCTTTACATTATCTGACAGACCCTTCCGAAAAAGGGCCGCCAAAGCGTCGTCATTCCACTTGGTCAGGACTGCCCACCTACGGAATCTCTGACAGTATAACTCAGCGTCATCAAGCCCCTGATTTAATGCCAACAAGGCTTTTTCAGCTTGATCAGTGACATTAGGCTCATCGTACAATAACCCCAAAGCCTGAAAAAATGCATCAACATCACTCAAAACAGGATCCCAGGTGTCAGGGAAAAAGCCCAATCCTGAGGATCGCCGCGCAGGAGAGAGATGACAATTTGAACCTGCTGCGCTGCGTTCCCTGAGGACTTAGATTTTAAGGCAAAAAACAATTTACAATTATTTTTGAAATTCTGAAAGTTAGCTCGATCCCCTAAAAACAAATCTGGCATGGGAATCCTAGGTTCCACAACAGGCAACCTAGCAAGATATGCAGCAATACTCTGAACCTCAGTGGCAAGCTGATCCACACGGCCAGACAACTGTGCAAACTCCATTGAGAGAAAAAATCCTCCCCAGCACCCAGAGATACAGAGGGAAAAAAAAAAAAAAAAAAATGCAACAAACAGAAAAATATCTCTGACAACTCTGACAACCGTTTTTTCTTTCACAAATTTTTTCCCTTCTGTGAGTACCATACAATTTTAAATTTTAGGCCGGTGATACTGTTATGTTTCGGTAGCTGAGGAGTGCAGGCAAAAAAGGCAATACACCAGAGCAGTTGGAATCTATGAGATTGCAGTACCCTGACTAACCACAACAACTAGAGGCAGCCGTGGAGCGTTCCTACGTTGGTCCTAGATGCCTCGTCACAGCCTGAGAAACTAACTACACCTAAAGATAGAAATAGGAAAGCTATCTGCCCCGGAGCAGAACCCCAAAGATAATAGAAAGCCCCCAAACATGTAATGGCGGTTAGACAAGAAGAAATACAGACACAGACAGAAAATAGTATGAGCAAACGTTGGGGCCCAAACTAACTAAATAGAAAAGGATAGGAAGGGTACTTACTGCAATCGCAGAAAACCCTGAAAAGCACCAACTCTACTAATTTCAAAAACACCTGAGATCACACGACCTCTACCACCTAAATTAGTTCTCTGGTGTAACAAAATCAAAACAGCAGCCACTGAAAAAACTGGAAAAAGCAAAGGTACAAACATCAGTGGCTGAACTAAACTGAGAGGGCAAAAGCCCCCGGAGGGGACCCTGAAGGCCCCCACAGAAGTGCAGGACAAAATGCAAAAATCAAGCACAAAAACAAAAAGAAGAAAATGTCTTATCTGTTAGCAGGAGATGCAGACACGACACAGCAGGCTACAAAGGAAACAGGAATCAAGGATTCAGACCAGAACAATTGATCACCGGCAACCCTGATGGGAAGGTGACTCCCTTATATAAGACCAGTCAGTAACACCTGATTCCCAATCCTCACAATCTTCACTGGACAGACCAGCACTGCCTGTAACCACCAGAGGGAGCCTCTGCTCAGAACTCATCCCAAGCCCACTCACAACAGCAAATAGTGTTCCATCCCTCCCAAGTTACTCCATATGGCAAAGTAGTACTGTACAGCCATATATGGGATATTTCTACATTCAACAGAAATTGTGGGACAAATTCTGATGCCATTTTTACCCATTTCCCAGTGTGAAAATAGAAAACTTGGGGCTAACACACAATCTCGGTGGTAAAACTGTAAATTATTTTTTCTTCACTGCCCAATGGTATAAAAGTTTGTGACACACCTATAGTGTCAATATACCGTAATCACTGCACCCCTAGATGAATTCATTCAGAGGTTTAATTGGTAAAATGGGGTCACTTAAGGGGAGTTCTGCTATTCTGGCACCTCCGGGGCTCTGCCAATGTAACATGGCACCCTCAAACAAGTGCAGCAAAATCTGCACTGTAATATGGCGCTACTTCCCTTCTGAGCTTTGCACTGTGCCTCAAAAGTAGTTTTCGACCACATATGGGGTATCGGTGAACTCAGGAGAAATTAAACAACAAAGTTTGGGGTCCATTTTCTCCTTTTGCTCTTGTGAAAATACAAAATTTGTAGCTAAAAAAGATTTTTGTGGGAAAAATTTGATTTTATTTTTTCACGGCTTAACATTATAAATTTCTGTGAAGCACCTGGGGGTTCTAGGTGCTCAATACACATCTAGGTAAGGTCCTAGGGGGGCTAGTTTCCAAAATGATGTCATTTGTGGGGGGTTTCCACTGTTTAACCACATCAGTGGCTCTTCAAACGCGACATGTCGTCTGCTAATTGTTCCATCAAATTTTGCATTCAGAAAGTCAAATGGCGCTCCTTCTCTTCCAAGCCCTGCTGTGTGCCTAAACAGTAGTATTCCCCCACATATGGGGTATCATTATACTCAGGAGAAATTGCTCAACAAATTTTATTGAGCAATTTCTCCTGTTACATCTTTTTTAGCCCCATATTTTGCATTTTCATAAGAGTATTTGGGAAAAATGTGTTTTTATTTCCACGGCTCTACGTTATAAACTTCTGTGAAGCACCTGTGGGGTTCAAGGTGCTCAATACACATCTAGATAAGTTCCATAAGGGGTCTAGTTTCCAAAATGGTGTCACTTGTGGGGGGTTTCCACTGTTTAGGTACATCAGGGGCTTTCCAAATGCGACATGGCAACCCTTTATTATTCCAGCATATTTTACATTAAAAAAGTCAAATGGCGCTCCTTCCCTTCCGAGCCATGAATACAGAAAATTAAATAAATTGTCTAAAAAGCAAATCAAGGCAGCAAAGATTGAGACAGAGAGACTCATTGCCAGAGAGAGTAAAAATAATCCCAAAATATTCTTTAACTACAGAAATACCGCATGCTCAGAATCAGATGTTGCGGATTATTCTGATAATGTTGTGCATTATTCATATCTTATTTTGCAATTTTGAAATAAACTTTTAAAAGTTATTTATGTGAGTTTCTCCATATGATTTACAAGGGGGCCTAAAAGACCCCGTTACGTAAAAGTGTCGATTTTTGACGTCACGCATGCTAGGGTTAAAATACAATAAGATAAAGCAAGAACTCTCTCACCTCTGGCACATGCAAATGTATGTGTGATGTCACTAAAAAACCATTAGCAGGGTGTTTCTTCATCAGGAATGCACGTGCAAACGTGTAAGCAATTTTAGCACTCTCTTTCATAACATCTCCAAGCTGGCCTGTTACTTCTAAGGAACCATCTTTATCATCTTTGTCTAGGGGTCGGCGGAGTGATGTCTCAACAAAAAGGGTCGAACCACCTGCAAAATAGAATGTAATATAGAAGTTAAGAGGACTTTTCATCAAAAGTAATAATGGCAGCTGAACAAAGTAAAAGAATTTTTTTTTTGGTTGTTTTTGTTTTGCCTCGCTGTTGCGGCAATATTAGCAATCAAGTTATTTGGCATCTAATTAGTTTACTTTTTTTTATAGGGCAAAGTGGGTGTTATCTGACAGTTTTCACATGAGCATGTACTTCTCCCTGTATGATGCTGTCCAATCAAGCAGGCAGCAACACACAAAAGCAAAAAAGATCACGCCCCACCACAGCTTACCCAGTGTGTGAGATGTAATCACACTATAGTTTGTTGTGTTCAGAGCAACCTGTAATCTTCTGCAGTGAGAGCAGGTCTGTCATGTCTCACACAGAAGTAGTCTGTTCTGGGCTACTCATGTGCAGGGTCAGACTAACCTAGAGGGACACCGGAGATTTTTCTGACAGGCCCAGAGTCTTCAACGACCCATGAGCAGGACGTAGAGGGAGCCCACCGATAACTGTGCTGGATTCAACTGAATATGCGACCTCAGGCACACTGAATTCCTGCACACAATTGTTAAAATAGCCACCAATCTATAAGGGGCAGGGAGCTGACATCAGTGACAGTTACGGTCGGTTCAGAGCAGTTACGTTATAAGCTACCCACAACATGACAGTGAGGTTAGCTTCTAGCCATTTAAATGACTGTGCCAGATATGAATCAGCAAAAGGATGTCACTCACCGTGGGAGAGAGTACAGGTAAGAAGAAGAATCTTTTTTTTTTCCCCTCTGGGGATACAGCAGTATGGAGAAACATAGGGCCTCAAGACGGGAGGGGAACATAGCAGCCCAAGATGAGAATGGGGGGGAACATAGGGGCCCAAGATGAAGAGGAAAATAGGGGCCCAAGATGGGGGGGGGAAAGATGCAGCCAAGACGGGGGATGGGGTATAACATAGGGCCCCAAGATGGAGAGGAGGGGAGGGGGCAGAACACAGGGGTCCAAGACGGGGGAAGAAGAGCATAGGGGCCCAAGACGGGGGAGGCAGAACATAGGGACCCAAGACAGGGGAGGAAGAACATAGGGGCCCAAGACGGGGGAGGCGGACCATAGGGGCCTAAGACGGGGGGAGGAAGAACATAAGGGCCCAAGATGGAGGGGGCAGAACATAGGGGCCCAAGATGGGGGAGGCAGAACATAAGGGCCCAAGAAGGGGAGGCGGAACATAGGGGCCCAAGATGGGGGGGAGGTGGAACATAGGTGCCCAAGAAGGGGGAGGCAGAACATAGGGGCCCAAGATGGGGGGGAGGTGGAACATAGGTGCCCAAGAAGGGGGAGGCAGAACATAGGGGCCCAAGATGGGGGGGAGGTGGAACATAGGTGCCCAAGAAGGGGGAGGCGGAACATAGGGGCCAAGACGGGGGAGGCGGAACATAGGGGCCCAAGACGGGGGAGGTGGAACATGGTGGCCCAAGACGGGGGAGGCGGAACATAGGGGCCCAAGATGGGGGGAGGCAGAACATAGGGGCCCAAGATGGGGGGGGAGGTGGAACATAGGTGCCCAAGAAGGGGGAGGCGGAACATAGGGGCCCAAGATGGGGGAGGTGGAACATAGGGGCCCAAGACGGGGGAGGCGGAACATAGGGGCCCAAGATGGGGGGAGGCGGAACATAGGGGTCTAAGATAGGGCAAGGCAGAACATAGGGCCCAAGATGGGGGAAGGCGGAACATAGGGGCATAATAAGGGGGAGACGGAACATAGGGGCCCAAGATGGGGGGGAGGCGGAACATAAGGGACCAAGACGAGGGGAGGCGGAACATAGGGGCCCAAGACTGAGGACATTTTTAAATGGTCATTGTTAAATAAAGGGCACATTCTCTGCGGCAGTATGGGGGAACATAGGGGTCCAGGATGGGGGACATTATATATAGGGGCCCACAATGGGGGACATTATTAACCCCTTAGTGACAGAGGCAAATTTTAAAAATCTGACCAGTGTCACTTTATGTGGTAATAACTCTGGAACGCTTCAACAAATTCCAGTGATTTTAAGAAAAATATTTAGAATTGAGAGTCCTCAGTGGTTGATACCTTTTAATGGCTAACTGAAAAGATGGTAACAAATTGCAAGCTTTCGAGACTACTTAGGTCTCTTCATCAGGCTAGACTAATATAAAATCTGAAGAATCACATATTTATACACAACACAGCACAGAAATAATGCAATAAGTAAGACAAGTGACATGAAGCAGAATAGTCATTATGGCAGAGGGATGAACATAAATATTGGAACAGTTCATAGATAAGGAGTGTGAAAGTTTTATTGCCCTCTGATTGGGGTCTGGTAATGTTTTGTGATGCTCTCACAGGGTCTTTGGAGTAAATTCCTTAATTGATGTAAAACGTCATAAATCCATGTGACAGGTTCATTCCAGCATTAAGAGTGTCAAAGGTCACCATCAATTTGTATTCGCAAATTCTTCTGTGTCTCTGAGATGTGAAACTACCTTTCAGTACAAGTAATTTCATGTCCAACATGCTATGACCAGGGGAACAAAAGTGTTTTGCCACAGGTAGATCCATTCTCTTTTCTCTTATTGTGTGGCGATGAGAATTCATCCTTGTTCTCAGTTTTTGCCCGGTCTCTCCACATACAGACCCCAGTTGGACATTTTGTACAAATAATTAGGTACACCATATTAGATGTGATGCAGCTGAAAGTACCTGGTATCTTGTAGTCCTGATGGGAGTTGGGGATCTTTATCTTGTCCGTGGTCATTATAAATGGACAGGTTTTGCATTTCTTCTGGTTGCAAGGAAAGGTTCCTGCAGCTGTTGGGGAGGACAGGGAACTTCTGACCATGATGCTTCTTAGGTTTGGGGGCTGCCTAAAACACAGTAGTGGGGGGTCTGGAAATATGGATTGTAATCGGCATCTTTTTGTAGTAAAGGTTGTAGTTTCCGTGCAGCTCCCCTTAGCACCTCCAGATTTGGATTGTAGGTGACCACTAGAGGCACCCGGTTATTTTCTTCTTTAGTTTTGTAATGTAGCAGGTGATTACTTGATATTCTGGTGGCTCTTGTAATTTGGTTTTCAATTGTTCTTGGATGATAGCCCTGATTTAAAAAGGTCTTTCTAAGGCGACCAAGGTGTTCATCTCTATCCATGGGGTTGGAATATATACAGTTGTATCTGATGGCTTGGCTGTAGACTATAGAGTTTTTTATGTGTTTTGGATGGAAACTGTCCCATTTAAGGTATGTTGGACGGTCGATTGGCTTCTGATACAGGGATGTCTCTATTTCATTGTTCTTTAGCTTAATGATGGTGTCCAAAAAGTGATTTTAAGATTGTTTTTGTGACACATTATACTTTATGATAATGGTAAATTTAGGTTGATATGTTTTGTGTTTATTTATAAAAAAAACCCAGAAATTTGACAAAAATGTAAAAAAAATTAGCACCTTTCAAATTTTGAATGATTATCCCTTTAATTCAGATAGTCATGCCATAGCAAAACATTAATAAATAATATTTCACACATATCTGCTATACATCAGCATCATTTGTAAAATGTTATTTTATTTTGTTAGCATTTTAGGAGGTTTGAAAATGTAGCAGTAATTCTTCATTTTTTCATGGAAATTTACAAAGTTATTTTTTAGGGACCTATCCAGGTTTAAAGTGACTTTAGGGGTCCTATGTATTGGAAAACCCCCAAAAGTGATACCATTTTAAAAACAAACCTCCTGACATTTTGAAAACTACTGTCAAGTAGTTTATTAACCCTTCAGGTGCTTTTCAGAAATTAATACAAAGTGGCATGATAGAAATGTAAAAGTTGATTTTTCCCACCTAAATGTCTCTAACTTCATGACAGGTCACTATATACGGCAGACTCAAAGGCCGCTATTTGATCGTGCATTGCCATGGCAAACATCAGGATCACACAATCATGATCTCAGGGTGCCGATGAGGATAAAGAGGAAGAAGCCACACTCTTTTAAACATTTATATGATATAGTCACTATTGACAGCAGCATCTAAGGCGTTAAACAGATATGGACGGTGATAACACTGATCGTGGCAGATGCAGCAAGTTGTCAGCTATAGTAGACAGCCGACAGCCGCTGGATTGTCACCTATATGGGGATGCTACTTACTTATATCTCAGGTCAGTTAAAAGACTCATTGACTGTCATTAAGGGGTGGCTCAGGGGGCGTGGCTATGCTGTTGAGCTGAGCGGTCGCACTGGCGCAGAGCTCCCAACATCCTGAATAAAAATCTTCCTAAGAATCTGCGATACATAATGTCTTCTCTGGACTTAACTGTCCCAAGGATGAGTGGCATCTTAAAATGGGTACATGATGCTGTGGGGTGAAGGGTGTTGAGTGGAGGAGAGGATATTGTGAGCAACGACACCTCAATACATGCTTGCGCCCCTGGGTATCCAATTGCTCCGACAGTCCTAGGGCCTCTTGTTTGGCTTTATTGTCAGTGTGCCTATCTTCTGAGTAGTGGGAAAGAAAGGACGCCACAGTGGAAAACATACAAAACAAGGGCCAGACTGCACATGAGAGAGCTAGACTGAAGACCTCTATCGAATTACAAGTAGTGAACCTACACTTGATCGGCCTGCAGAAGGCAGGGGTGTGTGTGTGGTGGTTACTCTCTGCTTCATTCCCACCTCTGCTCCCGGGAAAAGACTTGGTGTTATTTTCCCTCAGCGACACATTTCCTGTATCATCCTTGACAACAGGCACTCCAGAAGACAAGGAGAATTCCATGGTGGCAAAGGGTCACATCGGGCTGGGAGATGTTTTCTGTCCAGAGGGGCACAATGATCCATAGCAAAAGATCTAGCAGTAAAGGAGGAGCAGCACAGGCACGGTTTCATCCTATTCAAAAGAGGCAGAGGGATATCAGTGGCAAGGGGGCTGGTAGACAGGAACAGTTTGCTCACAAGGGACAAAATATAACACCCAGGAGCCAAAGGTTGGCAGTGAACATACAGGGGTCCATAAGTAGGTTCCCAACAGGGTCCTGATATACCGGCCTAACTCTGAAGGAGGATGATGCCCTTAAAATGGCCTCCATTTTACGGGAACCCCAGTGGGGAGGCCATCTAATTGGGCTGGGGGGGGTTGTAAGGAAAAAGGAGTGCAACCGGAAAAAATGCATGTTTGGGATACTCTACTTCAGTACTGGACGTTCTTAATGCAGTCAATAAGTGTATCGCCACCATTGATAAACTGGCAGCTCAAGTAGGATTCATTTGGGAAATGATCTCCATAAAACGTATATAAATTGCAGAAGGGAATGGAAAGTACCACGGCTGTAAAGGACCAAGTAAGTGAGATGGAGAACACTCTTCTGTCTGTCCGTATAGACATTCACAGTAATACACAGGTAGTGGCGCTCCTGCTGGCTGGGGATGAAGAGCTGGAAAATCAGCAGACACGCAATATCAGGCTGGTGGGTTCTCATGGAAGGTGGCACCAAAGACTGCTTTGAAAAATGTGTCTTCAGAGCACCTGTACGCACAAAGAAGAAATCCATACTGAAGATAATAACTCAGTCTTCACCATAAAATAGTTATGATAGAATAATGTTTTAAACCACACTGTGCCACCAAAGCATTAAAATATATAATGAATATTAAAAAACTGTACGGCTACATAATAAGCTAGTAATAGGGTGAGATAGTATAGGTACAGTGCCTTGTGAAAGTATTCGGCTCCCTGGAACTTTTCAACCTTTTCCCACATATCATGCTTCAAACAAAGATACCAAATGTTAATTTTTGGTGAAGAATCAGCAACAAGTGGGACACAATTGTGAAGTTGAACAAAAACTGAAAAGTGAGGAGTGCAATATTATTCGGCCCCTTTAACTTAATACTTTGTTGCGCCACCTTTTGCTGCGATTACAACTGCAAGTTGCTCGGGGTATGTCTATCAGTTTTGTACATCGAGAGACTGAAATTCTTGCCCATTCTTCCTTGGCA
This sequence comes from Oophaga sylvatica, assembly GCA_033576555.1. Classification (NCBI taxonomy): domain Eukaryota; kingdom Metazoa; phylum Chordata; class Amphibia; order Anura; family Dendrobatidae; genus Oophaga; species Oophaga sylvatica. The sequence continues at coordinate 542,025,257 of JARQOD010000001.1, forward strand.
AACAGCTCGAGCTCAGTGAGGTTGGATGGAGATCGTTTGTGAACAGCAGTTTTCAGCTCTTTCCACAGATTCTCGATTGGATTCAGGTCTGGACTTTGACTTGGCATTCTAACACCTGGATACGTTTATCTGTGAACAATTCCATTGCAGATTTTGTTTTATGTTTGGGATCATTGTCTTGGTGGAAGACAAATCTCCGTCCCAGTCTCAGGTCTTTTGTAGATTCCAACAGGTTTTCTTCAGGAATGGTCCTGTATTTGGCTCCATCCATCTCTCCATCAATTTTAACCATCTTCCCTGTCCCTGCTGAAGAAAAGAAGCCAAACCATGATGCTGCCACCACCATGTTTGACAGTGGGGATGATGTGTTCAGGGTGATAAGCTGTGTTGCCTTTACGCCAAACATATTTGGCACTGCTGCCAAAAAGTTTGATTTTGGTTTCATCTGACCAGAGCACCTTCTTCCACATGTTTGGTGTGTCTCCCAGGTGGCTTGCTGCAAACTTTAAACAACATTTTTATGGATATTTTTGAGAAATGGCTTTCTTCTTGCCACTCTTCCATAAAGGCCAGATTTGTGCAGTGTACGACTGATTGTTGTCTTATGGACAGACTGTCCCACCTGAGCTGTAGATCTCTGCAGTTCATCCAGAGTAATCATGGGCCTCTTGGCTGCATCTCTGATCAGTCTTCTCCTTGTTTGAGATGAAAGTTTAGAGGACGGCGGGTCTCGGTAGATTTGCAGTGGTATGATACTCCTTCCATTTCAATATGATCGCTTGACAAGTGCTCCTTGGGATGTTTAAAGTTTTGGAAATCATTTTGTATCCAAATCCGGCTTTAAACTTCTCCACAACAGTATTACGGACCTGTCTGTTGTGTTCTTTGGTCTTCATGATGCTCTCTGTGCTTCAAACAGAACCCTGAGACTATCACAGAGCAGGTGCATTTATACGGAGACTTGATTACACAGGTGAATTATATTTATCATCATTAGTCATTTAGGACAACATTGGATCATTCAGAGATCCACAATGAACTTCTGGAGTGAGTTTGCTGCACTGAAAGTAAAGGGGCCGAATAAAATTGTATGCCCCACTTTTCAGTTTTTGTATTTCCACAAAAATTTTAACCCCTTCACCCCCAAGGGTGGTTTGCACGTTAATGACCGGGCCAATTTTTACAATTCTGACCACTGTCTCTTTATGAGGTTATAACTCTGGAACGCTTCAACGGATCTTCGCGATTCTGAGATTGTTTTCTCGTGACATATTGTACTTCACGTTATTGGTAAATTTCTTCGATATAACTTGCATTTATTTTTGAAAAAAACACAAATATGGCGAAAATTTTGAAAATGTAGCAATTTTCAAATTTTGAATTTTTTTTCCCTTAAAACAGAGAAATATGTCACACAAAATAGTTAAGAAATAACATTTCCCACATGTCTACTTTACATCAGCACAATTTTGGAACCAAAATTTTTTTTTGTTAAGAAATTATAAGGGTTAAAAGTTGACCAGTGATTTCTCATTTTTACAACAAAATGTACAAAGCCATTTTTTTAGGGACCACCTCACATTTGAAGTCACTTTGACGGGTCTATATTGCTAATACCAAATTAGTCTATTGGTCTATATTGAAAATACCAAAAAGTGACACCATTCTAAAAACTGCACCCTCAAGGTACTCAAAACCACATTCAAGAAGTTTAATAACCCTTCAGGTTCTTCACAGGAGCTGAAGCAACGTGGAAGGAAAAAATTAATATTTAACTTTTTAGCCACAAAAATGATCTTTTACAAACTTTTTTTTATTTTCACAAGGGTAAAAGGAGAAAATGGACAGATAAAGTTGTTGTGCAATTTCTCCTGAGTACGACAATACCCTATATGTGGGGGGAAAACCACTGTTTGGGCACACGGCAGAGCTCGTAAGGGAAGGAGCGCCATTTGACTTTTTCAAACTAAAATTGTCTGGAGTTGAGATTGGACGCCATGTCGTGTTTGGAGAGCCCCTGATGCGCCTAAACAGTGGAAACCCCCACAAGTGACACCATTTTGGAAACTAGACCCCTAAGGAACTTATCTAGATCTGTTGTGAGCACTTTGAACCCAAAGTGTTACACAAAAGTTTATAATGCCTGGGTGTGAAAAAAAAAAAAAACAATTTTCCACAAAAATGATTTTTTAGTCCCAAATTTTTGATTTTTCCCAAGGAAATTGGACCCCAAAAGTTGTTGTCCAATTTGTCCTGAGTACGCTGATACCCCATATGTGGGGGGGGGGAAACTGTTTGGGTGCATGGCAGGGCTTAGAAAGGAAGCAGTAACGTTTTGGAATGCAAACATTGATGGGGTCATGTTCCGTTTGTAGTGCCCCAGATGAGCCTAAACAGTGGAAACCCCCACAAGTGACCCCATTTTGGAAGCTAGACCCCTAAGGAACTTATCTAGATCTTTGGTGAGCACTTTGAACCCCCAAGTGCTTCACACAAGTTTATAATGCCCGGGAATGAAAATAAAAAATCCTATTTTATTCCCACAAAAATGATCTCTTAGTCACTAATTTTTTATTTTCCCATAGGTAACAGGAGAAATTGGACCTCAAAAGTTGTTGTCCAATTTGTCCTGAGTACGCTGATACCCCATATTGGGGGGGAACCACTGTTTGGGCGCATGGCAGAGCTCGGAATAGAAGGAGCACCATTTGACTTTTTCCAACCAAAATTGGCTGGAATTGAGATTGGACGCCATGTTGCATTTGGAGAGCCCTGATGTGCCTAAACAGTGGAAACCCCCACAAGTGACCCCATTTTGGAAAATAGACCCCACAAGGAACTTATCTAGATGTGTGGTGAGCACTTTGAACCCCGAAGTGCTTCCCAGAAGTTTATAACGTACAGCCGTAAAAATGAAAAATCCTTTTTTTTTTTTCAAAAATGATTTTTTCGCCCCCAATATTTTATTTTCACAAGGGTAACAGGAGAAATTGGACCCCAAAAGTTGTTGTCCAATTTGTCCTGAGTACGCTGATACACAACATGTGTGAGAAAACGACTGTATGGGTGCACGTCTGGGCTCGGAAGGGAAGTAGTGACGTTTTGGATTGCAGACTTTGATGGAATGGTCTGGGGGCGTCATGTCGCATTTGGAGAGCCCTGATGCGCCTAAACAGTGGAAACTCCCCACAAGTGACCCCATTTTGGAAAATAGACCCCACAAGGAACTTATCTAGAAGTGTGGTGAGCGCTATGAAGCCCCAAGTGCTTCACAGAAAATTTATAACATACAGCCGTAAAAACAAAAAAAATCATTTTTTTTTTACAAAAATGATTTTGTCGCCCCAGTTTTTTATTTTCCCAAGGGTAACAGAAGAAATAGGACAAATTGCACAATAACTCTTGTGGTCCAGAGTACGCTGATACCCATATGCGGGGGTAAACTACTGTTTGGGCGCATGGCAGAGCTCAGAAGTGAAGGAGCACCGTTTGACTTTTTCAACGCAGAATTGGCTGGAATTGAGATCAGACGCCATGTCACATTTGGAGAGCCCCTGATGTGCCTAAACAGCAGAAATCCCCAATTCTAACTCCAACCCTAACCCCAACACACCCCTAACCCTAATCCCAACCCTAACCACAAACCTAACCCTAACACACCCTAACCTTAATCCCAACCCTAACCCTAATCCTAACATTAGCGCCAACCCTAACCCTATCTTTAGCCGCAACCCTAACCCTAATGGGAAAATGGAAATAAATACATTTTTTTAATTTTATTATTTTTCCCTAAGGGGGTGATAAAGGGGGGTTTGATTTACTATTTATAGCGGGTTTTTGTGATTGGCAGCTGTCACGTTAAAAAACGCTTTTTATTGCAAAAAGTAGTTTTTTGCATCACCACATTTTGAGAGCTATAATTTTTGCATATTTTGGCCCACAGAGTCATGTGAGGTCTTATTTTTTGCGGGACGAGTTGACGTTTTTATTGGTACCATTTTTGAGCACGTGACATTTTTTGATCGCTTTTTATTTTGATTTTTGGGAGGTTAGAATGAACAAAAATCAGCAATTCATGAATTTCTTTTGGGGGAGGCGTTTTTATCGTTCCGCGTGTGGTAAAATTGATAAAGCAGTTTTATTCTTCGGGTCAGTACGATTATGGCGATACCTCATTTATATAATTTTTTTATGTTTTGGCGCTTTTATAGAATAAAAACAATTTTATATAAAAAATCATTATTTTTGCATCGCTTTATTCTGCGAGCTATAACTTTTTTATTTTTTCGCTGATGATGCTGTATGATGGCTCGTTTTTTGCGGGATAATATGACGTTTTCAGCGGTACCATGTTTATTTATATCGCTCTTTTTGATCGAGTGTTATTCCACTTTTTGTTCGGCGGTATGATGATAAAGCATTGATTTTTTGCTTAGTTTTTTTTTTTTTTAAGGGGTTCACTAAAGGGGTTAACTAGTGGGACAGTTTTATAGGGGGGGTCGTTACGGACGCGGCGATGCCAAATATGTGTACTTTTATTGTTTTGTTTTTTTTATTTACAGGAAGAAATTAATTTATTGGGGAATATATTTTTTTTTTTTTATGATTTTTTTTACCACTTTTTATTTTTATTTTTTTAACTTTTTTACTTTGTCCCAGGGTGGGACATCACTGTATTTTAGCAGATCGCTGGTGTGACAGTGTGCACAGCACTCTGTCACACCAGCGATCGCTCTGGCATCGCTGCAGGCTTCTCAGTGCCTGCTCTCAGCAGGCACTGAGGAAGCTGCCTCCCTGCAGGACCCCGGCGTCATCTTGGATCCGGGGACCTGGAGGGAGGACGGACCCTCGGAACAGCGCAACACATTGCGCTGCTCTGAGGGTCCCAGGGGAGCGCGCAGGGAGCCCCCACCCTGCGCGATCCTCCCCTGTGCCACCCGCGATCATGTTTGATCGCGGTGTGCCAGGGGTTAATGTGCCGGGAGCGGTCCGTGACCGCTCCTGACACATAGTGCTGGGAGTCAGTTGTGATATACAGCTGACACCAGGCCGCGATCAGCTACGCGCCCCCCCGGGAGCGCTGCTGATTGCATATGACGTACTATTCCGTCCATGGGAATTAGGTCCAGGGTCACATGGACGGAATAGTACGTCTGATGGCAGAGAGGGGTTAAATAACCAATAAATTTCGCTCAACTTCACAATTGTGTCCCACTTGTTGTTGATTCTTCACCAAAAATTTACATTTGGTATCTTTATGTTTGAAGCATGATATGTGGGAAAAGGTTGAAAAGTTCCAGGGAGCCGAATACTTTCGCAAGGCACTGTATATACATAGGGCTATTTAGTATAGGATTCATCATACATCATACCACATATAAGCTGATAAAACATGATTTTTATAGATGCATTGCTATATAGTCAAATATCTATATAACTATTATCTGTCTGTGTATCTATCGGTCCTTCTATGTATCTCTCTATGTATTTATCTATCCATTATCTATGTATTTATCTATCCATTACCTATGTATTGATCTATGTGTTTATCATTTCATTATCTATGAATTGATCTATGTATTTACCTATATATCTATGTATTATTTAGATAGATAAATGGATAGATAGATGATAGATAAGTACATAGATCGATGAATACATAGATAATGCATAGATAGACAAATACATAGATAATGGATGGATAGATAGATAATGCATAGATCGATACAAAGATAAATACATAGATATATAGATAATGGATAGATAGATAAATACATAGATAATAAATACATAGACAGACAATGGATAGATAGATAGATAGATAGATAGATATATAGATAGATAAATGCATAGATAGATAATAGATAAATACATAGATAATGGATAGATAAATAGATATATAGATAGAAGGACAGATAGATATATAAATACATAGATAACAGATAAATACATACAGGTGCTTCTCACAAAACTAGAATATCATTCAAAAGTTAAATAATATCAGTTCTTCAATATAAAAAGTGAAACTCAAACTTAGTGATCTATTTCAAGTGTTTACTTTTGTTAATTTTGATGATTGTGCCTACCAGCCAATGACAACCCAAAAGTCATTATCTCAGTAAATAAGAATTAACTAAAAACACTTGCAAAGTCTTCCTGAGTGTTTAAAAAGGTCCCTTAGTCTGTTTCAGTAGGCTCCACAATCATGGGGAAGACTGCTGACTTGAAAGATGTCCAGAAAGCAGCCTTTGACACATTCCACAAGGAGGGTAAGCCGCAAAAGGTCATTGCTAAAGAAGCTGGCTGTTCACAGAGTGCCGTATCCAAGCATATTAATGGAAAGTTGAGTGGAAGGAAAAAGTGTGGTAGAAAAAGGTGCACAAGCAACCGGAATAACGGCAGCCTTGAAAGGATTGTTAAGAAAAGGTCATTCAAAAATTTGGAGAAGATTCACAAGGAGTGGACTGCTGCTGGAGTCATTGCTTCAAGAGCCACCACACACGTATCCAGGACAAGGGCTACAAGTGGTGCCTTCCTTGTGTCAAGCTCCTCATGACCAATAGAAAACGCCAGAAGAGTCTTACCGGGCCAAGGAGAAAATGAAGTGGACTGTTGCTCAGTGGTCCAATGTGTTGTTTTCAGGTGAAAGTAAATTTTGCATTTCATTTGGAAATCAAGGTCCCAGCGTCTGGAGGAAAAGAGTGGAGAGGCACACAATCCAAGCTGCTTGAGGTCTAGTGTGAAGTTTCCACAATCAGTGATGGTTTGGGGAGCCATGTCATCTGCTGGTGTAGGTCCACTGTGTTTTAACAAGACCAAAGTCAGTGCAGCCGTCTACCAGGATATTTTAGAGCACTTCATGCTTACCTCTGCCGACAAGCTTTTTGGAGATGAAAATTTCATTCTCCAGCAGGACTTGGCACCGTCCACACTGCCAAAAGTACCAATACCTAGTTTAAAAACCACAGGATCACTGTGCTTGATTGGCCAGTTTAATCGCCTGACCTTAACCCCATAGTGAATCTATGGGGTATTGTCAAGAGGAAGATGAGAGACACCAAACAACAATGCAGACGTACTGAAGGCTGCTATCAAAGCAACCTGGGCTTCCATAACACCTCAGCAGTACCACAGGCTGATCGCCTCCATGCCACACTGCATTGATGCAGTAACTGATGACAAAGAAGCCCCGACCAAGTACTGAGTGCATTTACTGAACATACATTTTAGTAGGCCAATATTACGTATTTTAAAATAATTTTTCAAGCTCGTATTATAAAGTATTCTAATTTACTGCGATAATGACTTTTGGGTTTCATTGGCTGTAAGTAAGTCATAATCATCAACATTAACAGAAATAAACACTTGAAATACATCACTCTACTTTTTGTACTGAAGAACTGAAATAAATTGACTTTTTGATGATATTCTAATTTTGTGAGACGCACCTGTAGATACACTGTGTTCCAAATTATTATGCAATTAATATTTTCTCAGATTTTCCCAAATTACCTATATGAATTACAGTCATTGTAATTGTCCAGTCAAATAACTATTGGAGTACAATTGAAAGGTTTTTGTACAAACTGCCTATGATAACAGTATATTTTTAAAAAAATAAAACACTCAAACTGCACTCAAAATGCATGTTCCAAATTATTATGCACAGCAAAGTTTTCAACCTTTTCATTTTAATAAACAAAAAAAAAATGGTCATTTTTGAAATTATAAGCATTAGCAGGTTATTACAAACTGAAATCAAACAGTTTTCAACTCAAAACTTTATTCTAGGTGATGTTACATTTGCACATAGGACCCCTTGTTCGAAAGGAGCTTCTGAACTCTCTCGTCCATTGAATTTGTCAGGTTTTGGATAGTTTCTGCTTCAATTGTTTAGATGTGAACGGCCTCCCGCCATCATAGACACTCCTTTTGATGATGCTCCAGAGGTTCTCAATGGGGTTGAGGTCAGGGGAGCATGGGGGCCACACTATAAGTTTGTCCCCTTTTATGCCCATAGCAGCCAGAGATGCAGGTGTGTTATGTGCAGCATGAGACGGTGCATTATCATGCATGAAAATGATCTTGCTGCGGAATGCACGGTTCTTCTTCTTGAACCATGGCAGGAAGTGCTGTTTGAGAAACTTAACATACACTATGGAGTTCATCTTTACCCCTTCAGGGATCCTAAAGGGGCCGACAATCTCTCTCCCCATGCTTCCAGCCCAAAACATTACTCCACCTCCTCCTTGTTGGCGCCGTAGCCATGTTTGCATGGGGTGTCCATCAACCAGCCATCCTCCACTCCATCCATCTGGACCATCGAGCTTTGAACGGCACTCATGGGTGAACAAAACAGTTTTGAAGTCAGTCTTCATATATTGTTTGGCCCACTGGAGCAGTTTCTGCTTGTGTGCAGTGGATAGAGGAGGCCGACAGGATGGCTTACACACAGCTGAAAACCTCTGAAGGACCCTGCATCTTGTTGTTCGGGGGACGTTGGAGGCACCAGCAGCTTCAAAAACTTGTCTGCTGCTATGACAAGGCTTTTTTGCCGCTGCTCTTTTAACCTGACGTAATTGCCTGTAGGAAAGAGTCCTCAATTTTCCCTTATCAGCACGCACACGTGTGTACTGTAAATCAGCTACATACTTCTTGATTGTGCGATGATCACGATGAAGTGTCTTGGCAATGTTGATTGTAGTCTTGCCTTGACCTAAACACTCCACAATTTGTTGCTTCTCAGCAGCCAACACATCCTTTTTCTTTCCCATTTTGGCAGAAAATGTAGGCTGCTTAATAATGTGGGACAGCCTTCTTAAGTAGTCTTGCCTTTCATTGGACACACCTGGCAAACTAATTAGCACAGGTGTCTGCAATTGCTTACAGTGATATAAAGAGCCCTGACACACATCATCAATGAGTTTATCTGACAAACAAACAAATTCTTACCTTATCACTCCTAAACAATTTTTGCATAATAATTTGGAACACAGTGTAGATAATGGATAGTGTGACAGAGTCACTGGCTTTGTAGAGGAAGGGAGGTACGTGTCACTGTGCTTGCAGCAGTCAGTGATATGAAACCGGAGTGTTTTTTTTCTTCTAGCACACTTTCTGCTGAAATGCCGTGTACAGAGTTCAATTGGCCGGATTTATGTCAGCATTCTTGCTTTTCTCCATTAGAGAAGTTCCGCAGGCATCCACTGAGTTCTCACCGTTTGAGTTTCTGTATGGCCGACATCCACAAGGGCTCCTCGACATCGCCAAGGAAACCTGGGAAGATGAGGTCATGCCACATCGAAGCGTGATAGAACATGTTACCAGCTGCAGGAGAGAATGGCTTACATAATGCCTATCGAGAAGGAACATCTGCTCCAGGCACAGGAGGCCCAAGCAAGGGCGTACAACCGATCAGCGAGGCTAAGGCAGTTCCAGACTGGGGACCGCGTGCTAGTACTCATACCAACGGTGGAAAGCAAGTTCCTGGTGAAGTGGCAAGGCCATATGAGATCGTTGAGAAACTCAGGGATGTGAATTATAAGGTACACCAGCCCGGTCGCAGGAAGCCGTACCAGGTGTAACATGTGAACCTGCTCAAACCTTGGCGGGACCGTGAACCGCTGGAAGCTCACTGCCTAGGGGCTCGTCCGAAGCCAAGATCGAGGAGGTCATGATTCCAGAGACGTTAAACGCCGGCCCAGAAGCAGCAATGTCAAGAACTGCTGCAGCAGAACTGTTATCTGTTCTTGGAATTGCCAGGATGCACACAGGTCATTGAACACGATGTACTAATGGAGCCCCATGTAAGGGTGAACCTAAAGCTCTACAGAATCCCCGAAGCACGCCGGGAGATAATCTCACAAGAGGTGAAGAGGATGCTGGACCTCGGGATAATAGAGGAATCAAAAAGTGGCTGGTCAAGTCCCATCGTCCTCGCACCGAAGCCCAGTGGTGATGGCGGTTTTTTAATGATTACCACAAGCTTAATGAGTTGTCCAGTGTTGACACGTACCCGATGCCAGGCGTGGATGAACTCATTGAATGACTGGGGCCCGCGAAGTATATCACAACCCTTGACCTGATGAAGGGATACTGGCAGATCCCTATGTCGCAGAGCACCAAGGAGAAGAAGGCCTTCTCGACGTCAGATGGCTGTTTCCATTACACCAAAATGACTTTCGGTCTGCAGGGGGCCCCTGCTACCATCCAGAGGGCAATGGATCGGATCTTGGCACCACATAGGAAGCATGCCGCAGCCTACTTGGATGACATCGTCATCTTCAGCCCTGATTGGAGTAAGCATCTCCCAAAATTACAGGCATTCCTCGATGCCTTGAGGAAAGCAGGTTTTACAATAAACCTTAAGAACTGTGCCATAGGGAAGGAAGGGGCCAGGTACTTGGGCTACATTGTCGGGAGAGGCGTAATCAAGAACCAATTGAATAAAATAGAGATAATGCATTTGTGGCCGCAACCACTTTCCAAGAAGCAAGTGAGGGCATTTCTTAAGATTGTGGGGTATTACCAGCCGTTTATCCCAAACTTTGCCACGATTGCCATACCGTTAACGGACCTCCTCAGCGGCACCAGGCCGACTGAGGTAAAATGGACTCCTGACACAGAGAGGACGTTTCAGGAACTCAAGCGGGATCTGTGTAGGCATCCAGTTCTGGTCGCACCACAGAAAATAAAAGGAGAAGAGCATACCATTCTCTATCTGAGCAGGAAATTACCTTCTTGCGAGAAGAATTATGCAATTGTGGAGAAGGAGTGTTTGGCCATAAAGTGGGCCGTTGATATACTAAAGTACAACCTTCTGGGCCTTAGGTTCAAATTAGTGTCAGACAATGCACCGCTGAGATGGTTGAAGGAGAAAAAGGGTAAGAACACCAGGGTGACTAGGTGGTTCTTAACCCTTCAGGACTTCTTGTTTCATGTAGAACACAGGCCAGGGAAGTTACAAGGCAACGCGGATGCCCTCTCCCGAATTCCCTGTCTAGTGTCTGATGGTGCCAAAAACCCTGGCTTTGGGCAGAGGGTTGGAATATGTGACAGAATCACTGGCTTTGTAGAGGAAGCGAGGTATGTGTCACTGAGCTTGCAGTGGTCAGTGATATGAAACCAGAGTGTTTTATTTGTTCCAGCACACTGTGCCGAGAAGCTGTGTACACAGTTTAATGGGTCGGTTTTATGTGAGCATCTGCAGTGCGGGAGGGAGAGTGCTCACTGTACCCTTTTCCCTGCAGGACTGCAGGTATTTGAGGACCTGCAGTGATGTCACGATCACGTGACCAGCACATGTGATGATATACCTGGACCTGTGGTTCAGTCTGTGCGTGGTGCTGTGGGGAAAAGCTGTACTTCCCACAGAAGTGAGGACTGAGAGTGGTTTTCCTTAACAGTGTGTGGGAGGACCCCGCACAAAGGAGGACTGAACTGCATGCTATCATTTTTGTTTTGCTTTTTCCTGTCATGCCTGGAGAGCTGTGTTTTGTTTACAACACCGTGGTTTTTGCTGCATATAATAAACTCACTGGTGTTTTAGGAGCATGGGCTACTTGGGCAAAACTCTTTTCCCCTTATGGTATGTTCTGTATATGTCAACTATGACTTTGTAAGATTTTATGAATTTTTGTATCTATAATAAAATGTATTATATTTTAACATCTCTTTTGTGAGTGGTGTGGTTGGATATTTGGTATCCACTTTTTAGGTGACAGCAGAACAAAGTTACGGTTCTGGAGTGGCCATCTCAGTCTCCTGACCTCAATATCATTGAGTCACTCTGGGGAGACCTCAAGCGTGCAGTTCATGCTAGACAGCGCAGAAATTTACAGGAACTGGAGGCTTCTCGCCAAGAAGTGTGGGCAGCTTTACCATCTGAGAAAATAAAGAACCTCATCCACAACTACCACAAAAGTCTTCAAGCTGCCATTGATGTTAGAGGGGGCAATACATGGTATTAAGAAAGGGGGTATGTAAACTGTTGATCAAGGTCATTTGAATGTTTTGGGTTGTCATTGTGATTTAAAAAGAGAAAACACACTAGTTTGATAATGAACAGCTTCACCCAACGACTAACTATGAGTGGAGAAAAAGTTTTGGTGTTATCATTCATATTCTCTAAAAAAAAAAAAATCAGTCATCATCTGGTGACTGAAGATGATGTGTATTGTCCACAGAGAGAGATAGACAGGAAAAGGTTATTATCTGAATGGATCAAAGTAAGATCTGACACCCTTTTCAAATAGCTATGGTCACTGCAGTTACAATAAAACAGCAGACAGTTTGTCTCCGGGAGAAAATATAGAGTATTGGAACTTCTATGCATCCAATATTAATGAGACATTTTCAGCACAGGGATTACTAGGCAAAGATATTTTCTCATTTCTCATTTCTCGTTTTGGCAGGGGTTATAATTATAACCCCTGCCAAAACGCCCCAAATCCATAGGGGCCTTAACATCGCCGGCAGCTAGGCCATGTTTGGTCTCTAAACGTAGTTAAAATCCCGATACAAAAGTTAACATCAGTCTCAAACTTCGGTGACTGTCCTATGAGGAGTTACTACATAAATTGGGATTTCCTAAAATCATGAAGGACTGAGACCAGCCCGCAATCCGGCCCTTGTGATGTCATCACAAAGGGGTGCGTGGGTGAGACTCGGGGTCTGCTAAAAGATCAATCCCAATCATCATGAGGGTTCGTGCAGAGTTACATATCGTGTATGCAGGGACCCCATTTATTGACGGTCTCAAGCGAAGCACTCTCCTTCGGCTAAACTGTATTGTCTCTGCAATTGGTGTAGTAAGTTCTCCTGTACATCCCTTTTATTTTATGTAACTGTTTATGTTGTATTGTTTTGTCTCTCTTGTAAACTCTTTTGTATATTTTTCATAAACACTGACTCCCTTTGGATTAAATATAAAATTTAATAGTTCTATTCCTTCTGTTCTGTAAACTACGCCTCGAAGGCATAAGCTACCGTCAACGGTGTCTAATTGACCGAGACAGATTAGTGGTGGTGGTGAGTAATCTGGGGTTATCGTGGACTTAGCGTTGACCGTACTGGGGTGTATACACATATTCCATGTCTTGGAGTCCGGAGGTGTATATGCCGTATGCTCACCATTCATTTTCCGATAAATGGCCTAGTGGTGCAAACCGGCTACGGCCTTTTCCGTTGATCGTCGGCCAACTGTGTAATTGTCGAGATGATAGGGGGCAGCAAAGAGCAGTTCACTTCAAAGATCACAGTGGGTGGTACTTGTGACCTTCCCGGCCTGTGATATCAGGAATTTGTGGGAATAATAAAGTCCTGACAAAACACATTTTTCCTGACAGATAGAGAAATAGAGATAGATACATAGAAGGACAGATAGATAAATACATAGATCGATAGAAGGACAGATAGACAGATAGATAATGTTTATATAAACATTTGACTAGCAATGTACGTATAAAAATCATGTTTATAAGCTTATATGTGGTATGGTTTATGATGTATATACCTATACTATCTCACCTCACTACTAGCTTATTATGTAGCCATATAGTTTTTTAATATTCATTATATAATTTTAATACATTGGTGGCATAGTGGGGTTTAAAACATTCTATCGTTCATAAATATTTTACGGTGGGGACTGAGTTATCTTCAGTGGGGATTTTCTCTTTGTGCGCGCTCCCGCACACAGGTGCTCCAAAGACAGTGGGCAGCACATGCGTAGATTCACAGAATCGTTTGCCGATGATGATACTGCACAAGCGCAGCTTTCTGTGCCATTTTGTTCTAGTAAAAATCGTTTTTGCAGCAGCAACAAGGAGCCAGCGGGTGAGTTGCGCAGTAACATCTTTTGGAACGCGATAGATGTTACTGCGCAGGAAAGACAAAAAAAAGAGTACATACCAGGACACCAGGGATGCCAAAAATAAATCATAACAATTAGAAAATATTTTTATTGAAAAAACTGCAAAACCACACTGTAGTCATTAAAAACAATTAAAACAAGGCACAAAGCCCCATAACAGGAACAATAAACCACTATAACCCCTATCAGTATAATACAATACACTTAGATGAAATATATATGGAAACCTCAGCCAAACATGGTAGTATACTTAGAGCATAGTCACCCCAAAGGCCAAAATGAAGACAGGACCAGAGAGGAACAATTAGTCCTCAAATTGCTGCATAAAAAAAACAACAAAAAAAAAAAAACAGGTAAGCAAGGACAATATGAGATAGTAAAGCAATACAAACAAATTGCTATAGACTAATACAGATCAGATGTGAATAGGTCTACTCATAAAGATTAATATATCAAGTAGATCTTAGCATAGCAGATAGTATAACAGTTGTCTAATACACAAAATAATGCAGCAAATAATATAACAGTTGTCCTTAATCTAGTGCACAAAGTGATGCAGCCCTAGTCTAGTGCACAAAATAATGCAGCAAATGGTATAGCAGCTGTCCTTAATCTAGTGCACAAAGTCACAAAGTAATGCAGCACATGATATAACAGTTGTCCTTAATCTAGTGCACAAAATGATGCAGCCCAAGTCTAGTGCACAAAGTAATGCAGCAAATGGTATAGCAGTTGTCCTTAATCTAGTGCACAAAATAACAAAGTAACACAGCTATAGGGGGGAATGTTACTGCGCAGGTGCTGCCGGTGGCTCCATTTTTACTAAATTATTTTTTTTTTTAAAACAAGGTAATATAATTTGCATAAACGGATACCTAATAGTGTGCAGGTGCCACCGGTGCTGCCACTTTGATGAAGTGACATTTATTTTTTCAAAAAAATACATTAGCATATTCAATATGTAAACTATGGGGCAAGTCACTGAGGGATCAGTGACCTGTCAGATGCCATACACATGAATAGCTAAGCAGAGTACCACATGAAGACCCCCCACAGGCCTGCCCCAAAGCACGATCATATCATTAACTCAAAACTGAAAATAAAGATTAAAAAAGAACCACAAGCCTGATTTCATCAACCAAGGTATCATTTTAATCAGTATAACGGCGCCGACCTGACACTGTCTACAGTCATGGCCAAAACTTTTGAGAATGACACAAATATTAATTTTTACAAAGTCTACTGCTTCACTTTTTCTAATGGCAATTTTGCATATACTCCAGAATGTTATAAAGAGTGATCAGCTTAACAGCAATTACTTGCAAAGTCAATATTTGGCAAGAAAAGGAACTTTATCCCCCAAAACACATTTCAACATCATTGCAGCCCTGCCTTAAAAGGAAGAGCTAACCTCTTTTCAGTGATTGCTCCATTAACACAGGTGTGGGTGTTGAGGACATGGCTGGAGATCAATCTGTCATGATTAAGTAAGAATGACACCACTGGACACTTTAAAAGGAGGCTGGTGCTTGGCATCATTGTTTCTCTTCTGTTAACCATGGTTATCTCTAAAGAAACACGTGCAGTCATCATTGCAATGCACAAAAATGGCCTAACAGGGAAGAGTATCGCAGCTAGAAAGATTGCACCTCAGTCAACAATCTATCGCATCATCAAGAACTTCAAGAAGAGAGGTTCCATTGTTGCCAAAAAGGCTCCAGGGCGCCCAAGAAAGACCAGCAAGCGCCAGGACCGTCTCTTAAAAGTGTTTCAGCTGCGGGATCGGGCTACCAGCAGTGCAGAGCTTGCTCAGGAATGGCAGCAGGCAGGTGTGAGTGCATCTGCACGCACTGTGAGGCGGAGACTCTTGGAGCAAGGCCTGGTCTCAAGGAGGGCAGCAAAGAAGCCACTTCTCTCCAGAAAAAACATCATGGACAGACTGATATTCTGCAAAAGGTACAGGCAGTGGACTGCTGAGGACTGGGGTAAAGTTATTTTCTCTGATGAATCCTCTTTTCGATTGTTTGGGACATCAGGAAAACGCCTCATTCGGAGAAGACAAGGTGAGCGCTACCACTAGTCTTGTCTCATGCCAACTGTTAAGCATCCTGAAACCATTCATGTGTGGAGTTGCTTCTCATCCAAGGGAATCGGCTCTCTCACAGTCTTGCCTAAAAACACAGCCATGAATAAAGAATGGTACCAGAATGTCCTCCAAGAGCAACTTCTCCCAACCCTCCAAGAGCAGTTTGACGATCAACAATGCATTTTCCAGCATGATGGAGCACCTTGCCATAAAGCAAAGGTGATAACTAAATGGCTCAGGGAACAAAACATAGAGAGTTTGGGTCCATGGCCTGGAAACTCCCCAGATCTTAATCCCATTGAGAACTTGTGGTCAATCATCAAGAGACGGGTGGACAAACAAAAACCTAAACATTCTGACAAAATGAAAGCATTGATTGTGCAAGAATGGACTGCTATCAGTCAGGATTTGGTCCAGAGGTTGATTGAGAGCATGCCAGGGAGAATTGCAGAGGTCCTGAAGAAGAAGGGTCAACACTGCAAATATTGACTTGCTGCATTAACTCATTCTAACTGTCAATATAAGCTTTTGTTACTCATATGTTTGCAATTATATATTTCTGTCTGTGATAAAAACATCTGTCAAACACACATAAAAACCAGAGGGCAGCATATCATGTGAAAATATAATATTTGTGTCATTCTCAAAACTTTTGGCCATGACTGTATAGGTTACTGTGCACTATCCTGCTGACAGGTTCCCTTTAACACTTCACAAAGAAGTCCTTACCCATTTGTTTGCAGTGGAGAGACCCCGGTTTGTTCCTACAAGGCCGAGACCAGCCATGTTCCTAGACATTAAAAGGAGAATGAAAGCATTGGGCCTACAATATTCTATGATATATCCCACCAAGCTGAGTGTGATTGCCCTTAGGGCTATGAAGTCGGAGTTGTGGAGTCAGTGTACATTTTGGTGGATTCGGAGTCAGTATAAAATGAACTCCTAAAATAAATAAATTTGGTACAGTATTTACACTGTGCAGAATTATTAGGCAAGTTGTATTTGACAGGATTCTTTTTATTATTGAACAACTAAAAGACTTATAAATATCAAAGCTTAATATTTTTGGAAGTTGGAGTGTTTTTTTTTTAGATTTGGCTATCTTAGGAGGATATCTGTTTGTGCAGGTAACTATTACTGTGCAGAATTATTAGGCAAGTTAATAAAACCCAAATATATACCCATCTCACTTGTTTATTTTCACCAGGTAAACCAATATAACACAAAATTAAGAAATAAACTTCTGACATTCAAAAAAAAAAATCAGTGACCAACATAGCCACCTTTCTTTACGATGACACTCAAAAGCCTTCCATCCATAGATTCTGTCAGTTGCTTGATCTGTTTACGATCAACATTGCATGCAGCAGCCACCACAGCCTCCCAGACACTGTTCCGAGAGGTGTAATGTTTTCTCTCCCTGTAGATCTCACATTTTATGAGGGACCACAGGTTCTCTATGGGGTTCAGATCAGGTGAACAAGGGGGCCATGTTATTATTTTTTCTTCTTTTAGGCCTTTACTGGCCAGCCACGCTGTGGAGTATTTGGATGCATGTGATGGAGCATTGTCCTGCATGAAAATCATGTTTTTCTTGAACGATACCGACTTCTTCCTGTACCACTGCTTGAAGAAAGTGTCTTCCAAAAACTGGCAGTAGGTCTGGGAGTTGAGCTTCACTCCATCCTCAACCCGAAAAAAGGTCCCACAAGTTCATCTTTGATGTTACCAGCCCATACCAGTACCCCACCTCCACCTTGCTGGCATCTGAGTCGGAGTGGAGCTCTCTGCCCTTTACTGATCCAGCCTCGGGCCCATCCATCTGGCCCATCAAGAGTCACTCTAATTTCATTAGTCAATAAAACCTTAGAAAAATCAGTCTTAAGATATTTCTTGGCCCAGTCTTGACGTTTTATCTTATGTTTCTTGTTCAAAGGTGGTAGTTTTTCAGCCTTCCTTACCTTGGCCATGTCCCTGAGTATGGCACACCTTGTGCTTTTTGATACTCCAGTAACGTTGCAGCTCTGAAATATGGCAAAACTGGTGGCAAATGGCATCTTGACGCTTGATTTTCCTCAATTCCTGGGCAGTTATTTTGCGTCTTTTTTTATCAACACGCTTCTTGCGACCCTGTTCGCTCTTTGCCATGAAACGCTTGATTGTTCGGTGATCACGCTTCAAAAGTTTGGCAATTTCAAGACTGCTGCATCCCTCTGCAAGACATCTCACAATTATTGACTTTTCAGAGTCCGTCAAATCTCTCTTCTGACCCTTTTTGCCAAAGGAAAGGAAGTTGCCTAATAATTAAGCACACCTTATATAGGGTGTTGATGTCATTAGACCACACCCCTCCTCATTACAGAGATGCAAATCACCTGATTTACATAATTGGCAGTTGGCTTTCAAGCCTATACAGCTTGGAGTAGGACAACATGTATAAAAAGGATGATGTGATCAAAATGCTCATTTGCCTAATAATTCTGCACACAGTGTAAATGCAGTATGTGCTGAATATTTTTTCATATAATTTTTCTGCCTTCTTCCACATATGACACTGTGTGTATTCCAGCATACGGCTAAACCCTTCATCCACTCCCTGTAAAAAGACTGTATGGGTGCTTAAGTCTATTTATTGAGATGATGTGAACAACAATGTTAGATGATAACGAATGATATAGTGGAGAAGATTGGTGAACACAATAGTGGATGAGATCGACTCATCCAAGCCCTAACCCATCTCTTCAACCTATCGCTATCTTCTGGTACCTTTCCCTCTGCCTTCAAACATGCCACCATCACACCCATCCTCAAAAAAAAAAAACCTTGACCCAACTGCTATGCCCAGCTATCGCCCAATATCATTGCTCCCGTTTGCTTCCAAACTCCTTGAGCAGCATGTCCACGCTCAACTTTCCTCCCACCTCTCATCTAACTCTCTCCTTGACAACCTCCAATCTGGCTTCCGCCCCCACCACTCCACTGAAACTGCCCTGACCAAAATTACTAATGACTTACTCACAGCCAAAGCTAACAGATAGTTCTCCATCCTCCTCCTCCTTGACCTGTCCTCTGCCTTTGACACAGTCGACCACTGCCTACTGCTACAGATTCTTTCTTCCCATGGCATCAAAGACCTTGCCCTGTTCTGGATCGCCACTTACCTTTTCGACCACACATTTAGCGTCTCCCACTCCCACTCTACCTTCTCATCCCGCCCTCTCTCTGTTGGAGACCCTCAAGGCTCTGTCCTGGGACCCCTACTTTTTTCCATTTATACCCTTGGCCTAGGACAACTCAAAGTCCCATGGCTCCCAGTACGACCTGTATGTGGACGATACTCAGATCTACCTCTCTGGCCCAGATGTCACCTCTCTGCTGTCCAGAATCCCGGAGTGTCTATCAGCCATATCTTCCTTCTTCACCTCTCGCTTCCTAAAACTCAATGTAGACAAAACCAAACTCATCATCTTTCCTCCATCTCACGTATGTTCCCTACCCGATCTATCTATTATGGTAAATGGCATCACGATCTCTACCGCACCTGAAATCCGCTGCCTCTGAGTAACTCTCAACTCTGCCCTGTCCTTCAAACCACACATCCAAACACTTGCCACCTCCTGTCGCCTCCAACTTAAAAACATTTCCAGAATCCGTCCCTTCCTCAGCCCTCAATCTACTAAAACTCTTGTGCATGCCCTCATCATCTCCTGCCTTGATTACTCCTCTGTGGCCTCCCCGTCAACTCTCTTGCACCACTCCAGTCTGTCCTCAATTATGCTGCCCGACTAATCCACCTCTCCCCTCGCTACTCCCTGCTTCTCCCCTATGCAAATCCCTCCACTGGCTTCCAATTCCCCAACAAATAAAGTTCAAACTACTAACACTGACCTACAAAGCCGTCCACAACCTGTCCCCTCCCTATATCTCTGAACTAATCTCTCAATATCTTCCTTCATGTAATCTTCGATCCTCCCAAGACCTACTACTATCCTTCACACTTATTCGTTCATCACACAACCGCCTCCAAGATTTCTCCCGAATATCCCCCATCCTCTGGAATTCCACGCCTCAACATGTACGATTATCCACCACCCTTGGATCCTTCAGACGGAACCTGAAAACCCATCTCTTCAGGAAAGCCTACAGCCTGCAATAACCATTCCACCTCGCCGCCACCACCCTAGCTTTCGCCTCGCCGCCATAACCTGAGCTGCCGCCTCGCCACCATCACCCGAGCTGCCGCCTCGCCGCCACCACCCTAGCTGCCGCCACCACCAGAGCTGCCGCCTCCACCACCAGAGCTGCTGCACCCCCGACCTTCTGTTTCTTCCCCATTATCCCGTAGAATGTAAGTCCGCAAGGACAGGGTCCTCTCCCCTCTGTATCAGTCTGTCATTGTAAATTTGTTTACTGTAAATGATATCTATAACTTTGTATGTAACCCCTTCTCATGTACAGCACCATGGAATTAATGGCGCTATATAAATAATAGTAATAATAATGCAGTGAAGAGATATCTAAGCAACCTAGGCTGCCAGCATTACACTAACTGAGCAGGGATGCATCTAACTACATACAGTGCAAGAACACTACAACAAGCTGAAACTACATTGCACATATTACGGGGGCTGCATTATGGCTAGCTAACACAGATACATAGCACAACACATAACTGTATGAAACCCTCACCGGAATCCGCTTGACAGAAGGAGTGATTTGCAGAGAGCAAGACATGTGTGTGTAGCCCAGAGATCTGGGAAGAAAATGGCTACAACTTCCCTAGCCCGCGAAAGATGAAGGGGCGGTTCTAAACAGAACAACTATTAATGGGAAAGGCTTCTAAACCCATGAATAGGCAAAAAAGAGAACAACTATGACATCTAATGGTCATAGCTGGAACAGCACTTAAGAAATTTCTTGCTACACATGAATGGGCAGAACAAGAATAAATGTCTGTTCTATTCCTGATCTAAGGATCTCGGCTTTTTGTTGAGATGAATCTGTGATTATAATATCAATTTTCCCAGTGTTCACCAGACTTTTCCATCTTGTACACAGTTTCATTATCACATTTTTGGACACTTATCTTTCGGTTTTTAAAGAAACCCTGAATAATGAAAACTGATGTTTTACTAAAAACTAGGAGTCACATGGTAACATAATTTTAAGGTTGAAGGAAGACTAAGTCCATCTAGTTTAACCCATAGCTTAACATGTTGATCCAGAGGAAGGCAAAAAAAAAACCCATGCGGCAAACACTAAGCTCCACATTGGGAAAAAAATTCCTTCCAGACTCCACATAAGGCAATCAGACTCGTTCCCTGGAGTCCCGTGAGCTGGATCAATCTTCACTCTCGTATTGGTGAGCACTCGCAGTAGCACTGATCATTGACTCCGGGGCAGACTGAAGCCACAGGATGGTGAGCCGGTTCCTTTCTCGTTCTAATGTTTTAGATCAATCTGTGCAGCACTTTATGTACAAATTGCTCAAAGGCAAATAATCCCTAACTAAAGACCTAAAATATAACTTTTAAATTTAACTACTAACAGAAAATATAAAGATTAAAATTCGCACTGGTCAGCTTAGTATAAAGAGGACACTAAAAAACTATTCATTGGACTCATGTCCTATACCGTGCTCATTGTCCTAAAATTGTATTCAATTATAGGCGTATGGATCAAGGTGCAGCCGCTACCTATATACCAAATCTATTGCCATCCCAAAGCTACCTGGTGCTATTTAAAAATTGCCCTAAGCCTCCTCGACAAGTTTCGCCTGCGTGACTGGCATCATCAGGGGATTGAAGCTATAATGAGCCAAAATAGAGGATGCTGGACCTTTTAAAACTTAGGGTCTGATGTCACAAAGATCGACCAATCCCATGATATATTGCAAGATATTGATTATTTTTATTTATTTATTTTACTCATTTATATAGTGCCATTAATTCCACAGCCATTTGCATACATTATCATCACTGTCCCAGATGGGGCTCACAATCTAGAGACCCTATCAGGATGTTTTTGGAATGTGGGAGGAAACCGGAGTACCCGGAGGATACCCACACAAACACAGGGAGAACATACAAACTCCTTGGAGATGTTGTCCTTGAACCCAGGACCCCAGCGCTGCAAGGCTGCAGGACTAACCACTGTGCCACCATGCCGCCCTGTAAGACAGCTGTCTTTAAAACAGGTAACATGTTGATTAGGAGCATCTAACTGGTCTGTAGGAGACAGAACTCTTAATGGCTGGTAGGGGATCAAATGTTTTTATCTCACTGCAAAATACAAATACATTTATATACTTTACACAATGTGATTTTCTGGATTTTATTTTTGATATTTTATCACTCAATGTTAAAATTAACCCGCCCTTAAAATTATAGACTGTTCATGTCTGTCAGTGGGCAAACTTACAAAATCAGCAAGGATTAAATACTCGTTTCCCCCACTGTACAAAGAAAATCTACATCAATCAACAATGTCACAGTGGGAAAGCTGGCACCCTCCGTCTTTGAAGGCCGGAATACCGATTGGATAGTACCTCCGGGCAAGGCGTAAGTGCTCTAACGATGTCTTGTTTGGTAAAGAGAGTCAGAACCGTTTTCAGAGATTCAGGTCAAGAGGTTATCCCAAGAAGGTGCTCTATACGGCATTTAACAGGGCCAATAAAGGCCTGATAAAGAATGATTATTGGATGTGGCTCCAGAAAGATGGAAACCTCACTTATAAGATTTATAGGGACATATGATGAGAAAGCGACTGGCGCTTATAATGTCCTACGTAAGTACTGGCCTATACTAAGGGCTGACTGGGATTTGAGGGCTGTTATCGGGGGATATCCAAGTGACCTATCGTAGAGGGAAAAACTTGAAGGGCCACCTAACACATAGCCACCTCTCCACAAAATGTGCTGGAGGTAAAGCAGTTGGACAAGTGAATAACAAGGGATCACATCCTTGTGGGTCATGTACATTTTGTAAACTTTTGCCCAAAATGAAAAACTTCGTATACCCTGTGGATAACAGAGTATTTTGTAAAGGATAACACAAATTGTAAGACCCGAGGTGTGATCTACGTGATTAGATGCTCATGTCATAAATTATATCTAGGGAAAGCTACACAGGACCTGAGGAGACTGTTATCTAAACATATTAGTTCATTAATACGGGCACTGATATTCCACTGTCAGTACATATGAGGTATGTACATCCCTGTAACCCCCTTGATATTCAGATTTGGGGGATTAGACATATGGTTTTGGGACCCTGTAAAGGTAACCTTGATCATTTATTATTGCAGGTGGAATGTAGGTAGATATTTAAGTCACATAGCCCTCTGGGCTTAATGAGGGTTTTTCCTTTGCTGACTTTCTTGAGGATTAAAAGTAAGAGTAAGCTATTGATTAATTGGTTCTGCTCTCAGTTACATGCCTGTTATGGCTTTCTAACCCCACCATGTTGTAAATAATAGGGAGTAATAAATAGTATTAGGCCAGGGTCACACTTGCGAGAAACTCTCGAGTCTCGCACAAGTGTGACCCCGGCCTTAATGAGATAGTTGTACTTGGTTCTTGCCATAACATGACTATTGGGAATGTTTTGTTTTGAGATTTTGCTGGACCTTAAGGCTAAGTGCACACGTCAGGAATGTTTGCAGAATATTCCTGAGCAAAACCGGACTTTTTTCACAGCAAAAATGCGCGGTTTTTTTGCGCAGATTTTGTGCTTTTTTGGTGCGGTTTTTGCACGGATTTGACGCGTTTTTACCGTGATTTTTCCCTGAACTTTCTAGGTCAATAATATAGCGGGAAAAACGCTAGAATTCGCGAAATTAAGGAACATGTTGCTTCTTTTTCCGCGATGTGTTTTTTTTGCGGAAAAAAACGCACCATGTGCACAAAAATTGCGGAATTCATTCTAAATGATAGGATGCTTAATTCATGCGCTTTTGACGCGTTTTTTCCCGCGAAAAAAACGCAAATAATCCTGAACGTGTGCACATAGCCTAAATGTTATTGTAGTATGAGCTATATACGGGCTTTTTAGCTCTGATGATGGAGGGTAAATGTACCGCATTGTGGAGAGAACTATGATATTGATAATTATTTAGCCTTAAGAATACGGAGGTAATTAGGCTATCACTTTCTGGGAAATAGAGAAAAAAATTGTACCGTTCTTTTTGAGGTAATATACGCTGTCAAAAAATCAATAACATTAAATTAATAGATTTGGTGATGTAATATTTCCCCCATTTCCATTGGGCAATGTTTATCTTCTCCAATGTTAACCTAAGTTAAAGATCATCTACAGTTAGATATACACCCCAAAATATATAGATGAATATTGTATTATACATTAGAGGATTTGATTTCCCCCTCTGTTATCTGAGCTCTATTAGGATGTCTTCCATACGTCAAATGACATTCATTATCAATGCCTCCGCATGCATCATTTTGACGATGCAGTGAACAAAAATTCCAACACAGTGCGTGCGACGCGGGTCGCCGCATTGTCAAAATGACACATGCAGAGGCATCCGCACGGCCTGCATACCTAATGTTAAAGATAGGTATGCAGGCCGCATGCAGACATAGGCGGAGCTGACCGGAGGAGGTGCGGCAGTGGGCGGAGATTCACTGAGGAAGTCCGCAGCCCTGTGCAGCTCTGAGGAACGCTAATGTGAACCTAGCCTTAGGACAGCATTAGTGACCTGAACCTCCGGAGAGAGATGACACGGAGGAGACAACGAGATGAAGGATGGGGGAAATAGGCAGCTTACAAGATGGCGTGGCCTCGAGAGAAGAGGCGGTAAAAGCTAGCATGGAGGCTGCCACCAAGCTGAAGAGGTTTGCCAGAGGAGCGGGCACAGAGAAGCGGCCGCAGACACCGGAGCCGAGTATGAACCAGAAGAGGAGGAAGCGCTGTCTGATCGGGAGACAGAGTCACAGGATGGAGTAGTAGCAGGTACTATGGAGGCAGCAGGGGGCCAGGAAAAGATGGAGCCGGGGGTGAACCGACCCTGAGGGATGTGTTTATATTGGTGTCCTCATGTAAGCAGACTTTAAATGTGCTAATCGGCAAGTTCAGGATGTGCAAGGGGAGATGGCAAATATTAATGCGGCCATGCAGAAGGCTGATATGCGTATGGGTGCAGTGGAGGAGAGGGTGAGCACCACAGAAGATCATGTAGCTAAACTGCAGAAAGCTGAAAAAAAGTTCATGCAACAATTGACAAAGCTGGCTGCAAAAAAATGGGATCTTGAAAATAGATCCAGAAGAAATAATCTCCATATAGTGGGACTACCAGAAAAACGGAAGGGAGTTTTTATTGAAAATTGGCTGAGGGAGAAGTTTGCGGACGCGCCGCTGACAAAAGTCTTAGCAATTGAAAGAGCTCATAGGGTACGCCACAGCCACCTGCTCCTGGATCTAATCCCCGTACTCTGCTTGCAAAAATCCTAAATTATAGCGATCGGGACATTATCCTGAGGAAAATCAGGGATTTAGAGGACCTCACAATCGATGGGCAGAGGGATTGCCATATACCCAGACTACTCCGCTGCAGTCCAGAGACAGAGAATGAAGTTCACTGGTATCAAGAGACGCCTACGGGAACTGGCCGTGCAATACTCCATGCTGTTCCCTGCGAGGCTACGGGTAGTGGCCTTTGATAGGGCTCAGTTTTTTCTAACACCAGAGGACGCTACGCAGTGGATTGACCTCAATGCCAAGAAATTGAAGGCCAAGGGAGACTGAGGATCTGCGTTGGTCCGGACGCGAATCACCATTTCAAACTTTGGATATGAGGATCGAGTCTTGCACCTATGTTCTTGTTCTTTTTTTCGTTGGATTAAGCCTTACTTTATTAACTGTGATTATAATATACATTCTGCTTTAAGATGCGGCAACAGAGGAGTGCGTCAGGAGGAGGAGAAGTAGATGGTGGAATGTGGCTGTGATTTGTATTATTTCTTATACTGTTTTTTTTTTTTTTCTTCAGAATGTTTTACGATGTCGATACGTTTTGATGTTTACAACATGGTGGGAGGATATGAATATCGCTGAGAATTACTCATTGTGAGTGTACGAAATAGAGGATTAGTTTAGATTACGTTAGTTTACGGGAGAGAGGCTTGCATTGGGCAAGAGAAGCCCCACTCTCGATGAGAGGAGGCAGTATAAGTTATGGGAAGGGATTGGGAGGGATCTGGGAGTTAGAAGGGAGGGGGAGGGAGGGCGGTGGATGGACAGCGTGTACAGGAGAGGGAGGATAACTTACAGTCTACTAAGTGGTGTAATGGGGGACCATATTAAAATACTCGTTGGAATGTAAGAGGTCTGGCAGACAGGACCAGACGGGCGTCTATCCTCCAATATGTTCGGGATCAGAAGCCTCGGTGGTATGCTTGCTTTAGACACACTTGGTGAGGGAGAAAGTCAATATATTGGGTAGAAAATTGGATACAGAAAGCATACTATTCTACCTTCTCCACATACTCGAGGGGAAGTGACCGTCTGGATTTCTACATGTACGCGTTATGAGGAGGTGGAGGTACAGTACATGGCGACACGGACGGACAATAAAGTGGTTGTGATATGTAGAATATTTGGAGTGTTGCTGTGCATTGCGGCTATGTATATCCCACCTCCTTACTCAAGTAGGAAGATCGGGAAGTGTTGGGAAATGACTAGACGTGGGGGAGAATTCCTCTCTTAATTATTGGAGACCTTAATAACATATGTGCCCAATACTAAGATAAAAATAAAAATGCTCAGAACAGGTCTCAGAGTCATGTCACTACATTTGGTACATATATTGAAAAGTTGGGCTAATAGATATGTGGAGGGTAAGACATGTTGGGGAAAAGGGGATTTTCGTGCTCTCACCAGCATATGACACCCTGTCCAGAATAGACATGGCTCTTGGAAATGGGATGTTGGATTCGATGGTAAGAGATGTGAAATATTTGCCCCGAGCTATCTCAGACATAGTCCAATTGAGGTAGAATTGCGAGAGCGGGGACACAAGCCAGCGCAGGGTGTGATGGAAATATGCAGTACTGTATTTCATGTACAGGGGTTGGACAAAATAATGGAAACACCTGGAAACAACAACAAAAGTTAGTTTAATATGGTGTAGGTCCACCTTTTACGGCGTTTACAGCCTCAAATCTCAGAGGTATGGATTCATACAAGGTGTGAATTGTTTCCAAAGGAATTTTAGCCATTCTTCATTTAAAACACCCTCCAATTCTTTGAGCGATGATGGCGGCGGAAATCGACGTCTAGAATCCAGGGTGGATAAAAATCAATGATTTTTTTTTAAAAAAAAATCAAAAAAATCTGATTTTTTTTATTTAAATCGGATTTTTTTCAATAAACTGCTTTTTGAGGAAAATATTTACCATCCAAAGGTTCTTCCATCATGAGATAAAGCTGAGTTTTTTAAACTCAGTAGAAAAAGGCTGTATATGTGTAAATTCACAATGCCATGCTCTTCCAGAGGTTTCTGTAGGATTAGTGGCAGTTTCTCTCCTATATTATACAGACGCTCGCTTTACTTACGCAGTTCTCAAAAACTGAATTTGACTCCGCAGAGGTCCCAGCCTCTTCTTCACGGCAAAAATGTTACAACATGAACAGAGTTGAGAAAAAGACCTTAATCTATTGTTCTACAAACCTATATGATACAGAATCAACCCCTTCATCCAAGTCAAAAG
>JARQOD010000001.1:542053040-542204260 GCA_033576555.1 Oophaga sylvatica
GTATTTTATTGTGGACAATCCCACAATACCTATCATGCACGCCCTTCCAAAAACTCAAAAGAACATTTGTCCTCCCCCCTATGCGTCCCATCGTTTCAGGAATCGGATTTTTAGGAGAACATCTCGGACAATGGCTGAATACAGCCCTGCAACCTCTGTTCCGACATATCCCAGGATACCTCAAGGATTCTAAAGACGGACTTGGCTAACTTGCAACATTGTCGCTTGTATACTTGCATACCACATGAAATTGCTCTCCGTGCAGTGAATTTTCACCTAACCAAATATAGCACTAAAACCACTGAATTACAATCTTTTATAATATCATCCCTTTCATTTGTATCAACCTACAATATAACTATTTTTTGCTTAACCTCTTCGCCCGAAGCCTGTTTTCACCTTCCTGACCAGGCCAATTTTTACAATTCTGACCACTGTCACTTTATGAGGTCATAACTCTGGAACGTTTCAACACATCCCAGTGATTCTGAGAATGTTTTCTCGTAACATATTGTACTTTATGATGGTGGTAAAATTTCTTTAATATGGCTTGCGTTTATTTGTGAAAAAAATGGAAATTTGGTGAAAATTTTGCAATTTTCAAACTTTTAATTTTTATGCACATAAAACAGGAGAGTCATATAGCACAAAATAGTTCATAAATAACATTTCCCACATATTTACTTTACATCAGCACAACTTTAGAAACAATTTTTTTTTGTTAGGAAGTTATAAGGGTTAAAAGTCGACCAGCGATTTCTCATTTTTAAAAACAAAATTTGCAAAACCATTTTTTTAGGGACCACCTCACATTTGAAATGACTTTGAGGGGACTATATGACAGAAAATACCAAAAAATGACACTATTCAAAAAACTGCACCCCTCAAGGTACTCAAAACCACATTCAAGAAGTTTATTAACCCTTCAGGTGCTTCACAGGAATCTCTGGAATGTGGAAGGAAAAAATAAACATTTACCGTATTTTTCGGACCATAAGACGCACTTTTTTCCTCCAAATTTGGGAGGAAAGTGTGGGTGCGTCTTATGGTCGGAATGTAACGTGGGGAGGGGGCAGCGGTGGAGTGAGATCGCAGGAGGCAGGAAAATATCCCCTCCGCTGCAGGAATCCAGCGCTGGGGAAATCACTGGTCCCGATACTTAAGTGCAGTGAATATTCATTAGCCGCTTCCCCGCCCACCTATCAGCTGAGCAGTGAGCGGGGAGCAGCAAATGACAGAGCCACATAGTTTCCAAGCGCCTGATTCCTGCAGCAGCTGGGGAGATGTGTGTTGGAAGGAGAAGGAGGCAGCAGGAGCAGAGTGCAGCAGGAGGCATCGCATACCTGACAGCACAGGTGCTGTGCTGATGCCAGGCTGAATGCTCCTGTGGAGGACCTGTGATGAGGTCATGAAGAGGGGGGCTGGAGCATCATATGACCACACAAAGCCCTGCCTCTTCATGATGTCATCACAGGTCCTGCAGACACACTGTACGAGAAAGAATTAATTAAAAGGTTAGTAATGACAGCACATAAAAAATCACTCTGCCATCCTGTGGTGGACTATAACTCCCAGCATGCCATAAGATCTGCAAGACATGCTGAGAGTTATAGTTCTCCCATGGGATCTTAAAGCAGCACTCCAGTGTTATTTTTCAGTGCTGGAGTGGTGCTTTAAATATAAGCCATGTGCCCCCATTCTTATACTCACCCTCCAGCGTCTTCACATGGTACTTTACAGACACCACACTGGTACCGCAGCATCATCTCCTACCCGTAGCTTCCAACATAATAACATACTATTACAGTCATGGCCAAAAGTTTTGAGAATGACACAAATATTATATTTTCACATGATCTGCTGCCCTCTGGTTTTTATGTGTGTGTTTGACAGATGTTTTATCACAGACAGAAATATAATTGCAAACATATGAGTAACAAAAGCTTATATTGACAGTTAGAATGAGTTAATGCAGCAAGTCAATATTTGTAGTGTTGACCCTTCTTCTTCAGGACCTCTGCAATTCTCCCTGGCATGCTCTCAATCAACTTCTGGACCAAATCCTGACTGATAGCAGTCCATTCTTGCACAATCAATGCTTTCATTTTGTCAGAATTTTTAGGTTTTTGTTTGTCCACCCGTCTCTTGATGATTGACCACAAGTTCTCAATGGGATTAAGATCTGGGGAGTTTCCAGGCCATGGACCCAAAATCTCTATGTTTTGTTCCCTGAGCCATTTAGTTATCACCTTTGCTTTATGGCAAGGTACTGCTCTTGGAGAGTTGGGAGAAGTTGCTCTTGGAGGACATTCTGGTACCATTCTTTATTCATGGCTGTGTTTTTAGGCAAGACTGTGAGAGAGCCGATTCCCTTGGCTGAGAAGCAACCCCACACATGAATGGTTTCAGGATGCTTAACAGTTGGCATGAGACAAGACTGGTGGTAGCGCTCACCTTGTCTTCTCCGAATGAGGCGTTTTCCTGATGTCCCAAACAATCGAAAAGGGGATTCATCAGAGAAAATAACTTTACCCCAGTCCTCAGCAGTCCACTGCCTGTACCTTTTGCAGAATATCAGTCTGTCCATGATGTTCTTTCTGGAGAGAAGTGGCTTCTTTGCTGCCCTCCTTGAGACCAGGCCTTGCTCCAAGAGTCTCCGCCTCACAGTGCATGCAGATGCACTCACACCTGCCTGCTGCCATTCCTGAGCAAGCTCTGCACTGCTGGTAGCCCGATCCCGCAGCTGAAACACTTTTAAGAGACGGTCCTGGCGCTTGCTGGTCTTTCTTGGGCGCCCTGGAGCCTTTTTGGCAACAATGGAACCTCTCTCCTTGAAGTTCTTGATGATGCGATAGGTTGTTGACTGAGGTGCAATCTTTCTAGCTGCGATACTCTTCCCTGTTAGGCCATTTTTGTGCATTGCAATGATGACTGCACGTGTTTCTTTAGAGATAACCATGGTTAACAGAAGAGAAACAATGATGCCAAGCACCAGCCTCCTTTTAAAGTGTCCAGTGGTGTCATTCTTACTTAATCATGACAGATTGATCTCCAGCCATGTCCTCATCAACACCCACACCTGTGTTAATGGAGCAATCACTGAAAAGAGGTTAGCTAGTCCTTTTAAGGCAGGGCTGCAATGATGATGAAATGTGTTTTGGGGGATAAAGTTCATTTTCTAGCCAAATATTGACTTTGCAAGTAATTGCTGTTAAGCTGATCACTCTTTATAACATTCTGGAGTATATGCAAATTGCCATTAGAAAAAGTGAAGCAGTAGACTTTGTAAAAATTAATATTTGTGTCATTCTCAAAACTTTTGGCCATGACTGTATATATAATAACACCACATATAATAGTATGTTATTTATGTTATTAAATATTTTACATTTTTTGCTTCAAATATATTTTTCTCTATTTTCCACCTCTAAAACCTGGGTGCGTCTTATAGTCCAGTGCGTCTTATAGTCCAAAAAATACTGTACTTTTCTTACACAAAAAATTTCCTTTAGACCAATTTTTTTTTTTTTACTTTTGCAAGGGTAACAGGCGAAAAAGGACCACAAATTTTGTTGAGCAATTTCTCCTGAACATGCCGATACTCCATATTAGGGGAACCTGTCACCTCGTTTTGCCGCTATGAGATGTGTCCACGGCCTTTCGGGGCTTATCTACTGCATTCTGTAATGCTGTAGATAAGCTCACGATCAGACCTGAAAGAAAAGAAAAATAAGTTTTATTATACTCACCCGGGGGGGGTCTGGTTCGATGGGTGTTGCAGGTCCGGATCCGGAGCCTCCCAGCTTCATGCGATGTCATCATCCTTCTTGCTGCGCTCCTGCTCAGGCATACTGATCTGCCCTGTTGAGGGCAGAGCAAAATACTGCAGTGCACACTGCAGGGATTTGCTCTGCCCTCAACAAGGCAGATCAGTACGCCTGCGCAGGAGGCGGCACGAAGCAAGCACCGGGACCTGCGACACCCATCGGACCGGACCGTCTCCCAGTGTGAGTATAATAAAACTTGCTTTTCTTCTCTTTCAGGTCGGATCGGGAGCTTATTACAGCATTACAGAATGCAGTAGATAAACCCCGAAAGGTGGTGGCCACATCTTATACCGGCAAAGCGAGGTGACAAGTTCCCTTTAATTACACTATGTAACAAATTTTTATTTGTTTTTCGTTCCTGGGTCCAAAGTGTGTTTTCCTAACCCGTTATGCCTAAAACAAATAGAAAATAGATGTTGTTACACAAATACTTTGCTTCAGTGATCAGGACAATGAAATTTGTCTGTTTTCTGGAAAATTCTCGTTTCATATTCAATACCGAGTAGTCTTCTAGAATATTGTTGAACTGCTAGAATTATGCAGACGTTTCTAGAAACTTTTAGAACTTTCTAGAACATTCTCGGACTGTTCAATAGTAGTCATACAAGTATAAAAGCACAGGTGACTCGAACCAACATTTCCGTTTATGTTATTGCTGAGTAAGGCCTCTTTCACACTTCAGTCGTTCGATGTCAGTCAAAATCCGCCAAATTGTGAAAAAAGCGGATCCGCCATTTTTTTTTTGGCGGATCCGCTTTTTTCCCATTGACTTGCATTAGTGGCGGATTTTGACGGATGGTAGTCCGTTAGGCTACTTTCACATTTGCGCTTGGGCGACCTGCGCCTATCTGCGCACGGCCGCCGCTAAGCTCCGCCCCGGCCGCGCCTCCTCCCGGCGGCTCCGCCTATGGGCGCATGACGGCGCATTCGACCTGTGTACCCTATCTTTATCATTGGGTACGCAGGCCGTGCGCAGTATGCGATTGACTGCGCATGCGTCCTTTTTGACGGTGCGCCGAGCGCACTAAAATGCAACATTGTGCGCTTTGGTGCGCTCGGCGCAGCGTCAAAAGGACGCATGCGCAGTCAATCGCATACTGCGCACGGCCTGCGTACCCAATGATAAAGATAGGGTACACAGGTCGCATGCGCCGTCATGCGCCCATAGGCGGAGCCGCCGGGAGGAGGCGCGGCCGGGGGCGGAGCTTAGCGGCGGCCGTGCGCAGATAGGCGCAGGTCGCCCGAGCGCAAATGTGAAAGTAGCCTTAGATCAATTTTTTGACGGATCCGCCATAAACTTGGCGTCCCCCGTTTTTGGAAAACGTTCAATGCAATGTTTTTTGTGTGCGTCAAAATGGCGGACCCGTCAAAAAACGGATCTAACGGACGACCATCTGCTAGCAGATCCATTGCTCCCATATAAAATGCATTCAAAATGCCCAGAACACTGTCCGGGGTCTCTCTCTCTCCATGCCAGACATGCGTACCTGCATTTTCCGTGTTGAAAACTTCATGGCGGATCCGTCAGAAAACGGACCCGTTTGCATCCGTTTTTCACCTTTTCTGGCGGATTCGCTATTTTCACACTTTGGTGGATTTTAGCTGACGCCAAACGACTGAAGTGTGAAAGAGGCTTTCGAGAATAATGAATCGTAGTTAAAGAGCAATTGTTTTAGATGGCATCAAGAGGTTGTTTGCGCCCAGCAGATGCATTTTGCTAAGTGTGTGGCAATTTATAAAGACAAGAGCGAGAAAGTATTCCGTGAAAGCATGTTGTATGATGTGCGAGGCCTACATTGCACATTTCGGCATGTCTGTTGGGGATGAAGACAAGTCCTGGGCACCTCATGCGAATATTGCAAGAAAACTCTTGAAGGTAAGGTGAACAATTGCTGCTCGTTTAGATGGCAGTGCTTTATTTTGTAGAATTTCAATTATTTAGATTTAGTACAGTTTAATCCCTTACTGGCCGCGGCCGGAATAGTACGTCCACGGCCAGTATCTCCCGCTTTTAGGAGGGCTCCGGCGGTGAGCCCGCATCAAAGCCGGGACATGTCAGCTGTTTTGAACAGCTGACATGTGCCTGCAATAGGCGCAAGAGGAATCGCGATCCACTCGAACCTATTAAGTAGTTAAATGCCGCTGTCAAACGCTGAGAGCAGCATTTAACAAGCGCTTCCGGCCACTGGGCCGGAAATACGCGCACCGCTGACACCTGTCACATGATCGGGGGTCATCGGTGCGTCAGAATGACAACCAGAGGTCTCCTTGAGAATCCTATGGTTGTTGATGCTGGATTGCTATGAGCGCCGACCACAGGGCGGCGCTCATAGCAATGCAGTAATTCTGCTACATAGAGGTGATCTAAGCATCACCTCTATGTAGCAGAGGCGATCGAGCTATGGCAGCTTCTAGCCTCCCATGGAGACTATTGAAGCATTCCAAAAAGTAAAATAAAATGTTTTTAAAAATATGAACAAAAATAAACCCATAAAAGTTCAAATAACCCCCCTTTTCCCATTCAAACCAAAACAATAAAAAAAAAAAATCAAACATACACATATTTGGAATCGCCGCATTCAGAATCGCCCGATCTATCAATAAAAAAAAAAGATTAACCTGATCACTAAACGGTGTAGCAACAAAAAAAGTCAAAATGCCAGAATTACGTTGTTTTGGTCACCGCATCATTGCATTAAATTGCAATAACGGGCTATCAAAAGAACGTATCTGCACAAAAGTGGTGTTATTAAAAACGTCAGCTCGGCACACAAAAAATAAGACCTCACCCAACCCGAGATCACGAAAAATGGAGACGCTGCGGGTCTCGGAAAATGGCGCATTTTTTTTTTTTAAGCAAACTTTGGAATTTTTTTTCACCATGTAGATAAAAGAAAACCTAGACATGTTTGATGCGTATGAACTCGTAATGACCTGGAGAATCATAACGGCAGGTCAGTTTTAGCATTTAGTGAACCTAGCAAAAAAGCCAAACAAAAAACAAGGGTGGGATTGCACTTTTTTTGCAGTTTCACTGCACTTAGAATTTTTTCCCCATTTTCGAGTACACGACATGCTAAAACCAATGGTGTTGTTCAAAACTACAACTCGTCCCGCAAAAAAATAAGCCAGCACATGGCCATATTGATGGAAAAACCTCTAAAAGTGCTGACGCCACCACTGCATATCAAGTTAGGCCTCATCGAGCAATTTGTCACGGCTCTTGACAAGGAGTCAGCGGTTTTTAAGTACCTCCAAGATCTCTTTCCTAAGCTGTCAAAGGTCAAGGCTGGTATCTTCGTTGGACCGCAGATTAAGATCATAAAATGTGACGAGTTCGCCAAGCTGCTGAAAGTGGCTTGGAACAGTTTTGTTGCAGTGGTTCATGGCTTCCTGGGTAATCACAAGGCTGAAAACTATGTGCAGTTGGTTCAGAATTATGCCATAATGGGATGCAGAATGTCTCTCAAAGTCCATATCTTTGACGCTCATCTTGACAAGTTCAAGGAGAACATGGTAGCTTACTCAGAGAAGCAAAGTGAGCGCTTTCATCAAGATATATTGGACTTTGACTGTCATTACCAAGGACACTATGAGGAAAAATATGATCGGGGACTACATTTGGGGGCTTCTCCGAGAAAGTGATTTGCAGTACACTCGCAAATCTAGAAAAACTACTCATTTCTGAACCTTTTTGAGTGATTTTTGACTGTCTAATTACCATGCAAGTGTTTTTTATCAGACCGCATGAACAAAATTAATAATAATTTCCTTTTTTGACACAATAAATACAATTTTTTTCTGGCCTGTGGTCATAAAATCAAAGTTTGTGCTGAATGTAGTCATTTTTCCATAGTCTTGAGGCTATGTGCACACGTTGCGGAATTGCCATGGAAATTTCGCGGCAATTCCGCACCTCCCTGCGCGGGAAATCTGCATATTATAGGCATGCGTATTCCCGCTAAAAACTAGCATTTTGCAAGCGTAATTAGCTTGCAGAATGCTAGCTTTTTCCAAGCGATCTGTAGCATCGCTTGGAAAACAGGTTGGTCACACGAGTCACACATAGTGTTTGACACGTGTGACCAACTTTTTACTATTGATGCCGCATCAATAGTAAAAAGATAAAATGTTAAAAATAATAAAAAAAATAATAAATAATGATATTCTCACCTTCTGGCGGCCCCCGCAGCTTTCCCGCCTTTCAGCGATGCTCCCGGCCAATCTCGTTCCCAGGTGTCCTTTGCGACAATCACCCCGATGACGTAGCATCACGCGAGACTGCTACGTCATCTGGGGTGATTCTCGCAATGCATTACTGGGAACGGGATTGGCCGGGAGCGTCGCAGAGAGGCGGGAAAGCTGCGGGGGCCGCCGGAAGGTGAGAATATCATTATTTTTTATTTTAATTATTGCTTTAATATGGATATGGTACCCAGGGCCTGGAGGAGAGTCTCCTCTCCTCCAGACCCTGGGTACCATCCGCACATGAACCGCTTACTTTGCGCATGGTGGGCATAGCCTTATGCGGAAAGTAAGCGGTTCAATGCATTCCTATGGCGGCGGAATCGCCGCGATTCTGCACAAAAGAATGAGCATGCTGCGGATTCTTCTGCGATGCGATTCCGCCGCGGAAAAACACGCAGCATGTGCACAGCATTGCGGAATCCCATAGGCTATAATGAGTTGTATTGAATCATAGAATCATAGAATGGTAGAGTTGGAAGGGACCTACTGGGCCATCTGGTCCAACCCCCTGCTCAAAGCAGGATTCTCTAAATCATCCCAGACAGATGTCTATCCAGCCTCTGTTTGAAGACTTCCATTGAAGGAGAACTCACCACCTCTTGTGGCAGCCTGTTCCACTCATTAATCACCCTAACTGTCAAAAAGTTTTTTCTAATATCTAATCTGTGTCTCCTCCCATTCAGTTTCATCCCATTGCTTCTAGTCTTTCCTTGTGCAAATGAGAATAAAGATGATCCTTCTACAATGTGACAGCCCTTGAGATATTTGTAGACAGCTATTAAGTCTCCTCTCAGTCTTCTTTTTTGCAAGCTAAACATTCCCAAATCCTGCAACCGTTCCTCATAGGACATGGTTTGCAGACCGGTCACCATTCTGGTGGCTCTTCTCTGAACTTGCTCCAGTTTGTTGATGTCTTTTTTAAAATGTGGTGCCCAAAACTGGACACAGTATTCCAGATGAGGTCTGACCAAAGAGGAGTAGAGGGCAATAATGACCTCACGTGATCTAGACTGTATGCTTCTGTTGATACATCCTAGAATTGCATTTGCCTTTTTTGCTGCTGCATCACACTGTTGACTCATGTTCAGTCTGTGATCAATTAGTATACCCAAGTCTTTTTCACATGTGCTGTTACTTAGCCCTATTCCTCCCATTTTGTATATGCTTTTTTCATTTTTATTGCCCAGATGTAGTACTTTGCATTTTTCCCTGTTAAAAACCATTCTGTTAGTTGCTGCCCACTGCTCCAGTTTATTTATATCTTTTTGAATCCTCTCTCTCTCTTCTCTAGTATTAGCTACCCCTCCTAGCTTTGTGTCATCAGCAAATTTGATCAGTTTACCCTCAATTCCTTCATCTAAATCATTGATAAAGATGTTGAACAATACAGGGCCCAAAACAGAGCCTTGTGGTACCCCACTTGAGACATTCTTCCAACTGGATGTGCAGCCATTTACGACCACTCTTTGAGTCCGATCACTAAGCCAGTTATGAATCCACCTAACAGTTGCCTTGTCCATTCCATACTTAGTCATTTTTTCAATAAGGATTGTGTGAGATACTTTGTCAAATGCTTTGCTGAAGTCAAGATATACTATATCTACAGCATTTCCCTGATCCACCCAGTCAGTGATTCTGTCATAGAAGGAAATTAAGTTAGTCTGACATGACTTATTAGTTACAAACCCATGCTGACTCTGTTTAATCACTTCATTCTTATGCAGGTACTTACATACATGTTCTTTAATAATTTGTTCAAAGATCTTTCCTGGTATAGAAGTCAGACTCACCGGCCTGTAGTTCCCTGGGTCCACCTTCTTCCCCTTTTTGAAGATAGGAACAACATTTGCTCTTCTCCAGTCTTCTGGGACTTCACCTGTTCTCCAAGAATTTTCAAAGATTATGGACAGTGGTTCAAGAATTTCTTCTGCTATCTCCTTCAGTATTCTGGGGTGTAATTCATCTGGGCCTGGAGACTTGAATTCATTTAGGTTAGCTAAGTGTTTCCTCACTGTCTTTCTGTTTATAGATATCCTGGATTCTTCTATTCCTTTAATAGGACAGTGAAGATCAGTTGATGTTACATTTCCTTTCTGAGAGAAAACAGATGCAAAATAGGAATTTAAAAGTTCAGCCTTCTCAACATCCTTTCTTACCATTTCATCATTTTCATCCTGTAAAAATCCTATAGCATCTTTGACTTTTCTTTTACTTTTGATGTATCCCCAAAATCCTTTTTTGTTGCTTTTGACATATCTTGCAAGCCTTAATTCATTGTCAGCTTTAGATAATCTGATTTGTGCCCTGCAGGTTCTGCAGATGGCATTATATTCTTCTTTAGATATGCCTCCCTCTTTCCATTTGATAAACATTTCTTTCTTCCTTTTTAGCATGTGTTTAAGTTCTGTGTTCATCCATCCTGGTTTCCTTAAATGCTTCCCATTCTTCCCTCTTTTTGGAATTGTTGACAATTGTGCTTTGAGAATCTCATTTTTCAAGATGTCCCATCCTTCCTGGACATTTTTGTCCTTAAGGATATCCTGCCATTGGATCCCTCCAATTCTCTTTCTGAGTCCCTTAAAATCTGCCTTTCTGAAATCTAATCTTGACGTCTGAGTCTTCACAGGTCTTCCTCCTCTTGTTATCCAAAATTCTAAAATAGCATGGTCACTACCTCCTAGGGTCCCAGCCACTCTTACCTCCTCAACCATTTCCTCCCTATTTATAAGGATTAGATCCAAGGTAGCAGTTCCTCTTGTTTTCTCCCCTACCTTTTGAAAGATAAAGTTGTCAGCAAGAGAGGATAAGAATTTCCTTGACCTGTTAGTTTTGCCTGAGAGCGATTCCCAACAAATGTCTGGATAGTTGAAATCTCCCATGACCACTATGTCATATTTTTTGGAGAACTTGGCCATTTGATGCATAAAGAGTTCATCCATATCTTCAGCTTGCATAGGTGGCCTGTAGTAAATGCCTATGCAAAAACGCTAAGAATCCGCAACGTGTGCACAGACCCTGAAACATAAGTAGTTGAAATATTACACTTGGAAGCCAGGAACAAAAATTGTGTTACATTGTGTTATGTTAATGATAATAACTGTAACCTCAATTTCACCAGCTCTTTTAACCAAGAAACCACACAAATTATGCTGCACTATTGATCTTATATATTGTGGTGTAGTGACCCCTGATGCAGCTAGGGGCACTGTGTATGGCCCTCGGGATATGCATGGAGGCATGTGATGGATGGACGTTATGTATCACAGAGATGGGTGGCCCTGTGATGGAAGCCTGAGCATGTTTTGTTCAGCAGATATACTGCTGAGAGTTTTGCTATATATTGGGAGGCTTCCAGGTGACTAGGAGAGCTGGGCGGGTCCAGTCACCTACAAACCCACCCAAGGGGTATGTGTCTGAATACCCAGGATAAAGCCTGTAGGTGCTTGTGTATCAAAAGGACCTGTGATGAGGTCATGATCAGGTGACCTAACTATGTGATCCTGACCTCACATGTGGGCAGGGTTACACCTATGTAACAAGTGTGCTTGGCACCTGTGGAGAGAGTGTGTGGGAGTCTGCCAGTGTGGACAGACTTCCATGTATGTGTCCTGGAGGGACATTAGAGAGGACTCTGTGTCTATAAGGAGTGAGGCTCCAGGCAGGAGCTGAAGCACTGAAGACTTGTACTATATGTGCTTTGAGGTTTATGAAGCAATAAACCATGAACTTTTGATATAAAACTGCGTCCTGATTACCTCTGTCGCAGCTGAGTGAGTTGGAAACCTTACAATATTTATATGCATAATTTTTTTAAACTGTCTGTATATAACTAATTTTATATGTTACATAGATCTTTTTCATTTTGTTATTTTCCTAATTTATTTTTCTTCATTTTGTCCTCATCATTTCATGGTAAATTCCAAAGCACTTGCTTGCTCACACATGAGTTTCCACTCAAGCTCATTATGTTAATTATGTTAGCAGATTTCAACTCCCCTCACCAGATCCCTCTCCAACAGACCATTAACAGACAGATATCGTGTTCGAAATACGTCCGGTCAAGACTATGTCTTCCACCCACTCCCATTAATCCCAACTGGCTTATCACAACAATGGCAAGTATTTTATTGTGCTGCAAATAAAGATACACCTTTTTATTCTACTTTGATAGAGCAGGATCATCATGTTCAATCCACGCACATTCCTTATCCGTGCCTTTTTGCTCTGATCTGTAGAGGAGAGCTTTACTATCGAGCATGTACATAAAGTGCAGCACAGATTGATCTAATACAATAAAAAGAGAAAGGAACCGGTTCCCCCTCCTGCGGCTTCAGTCTGTCCCGGAGTCCATGATCAGTGCTACTGCGAGCACTCACTAATACGAGAGTGAAGATTGATCCAGCTCGCGGGACTCCTAGTTTTTAGTAAAACATCGATTTTCTTTATTCAGGGTTTCTTTAAAAACAGAAAGATATTTTACTTTGCTGAAGCTGGATCATCATTTTCAATTCAGGGAGAGCTGAAATCTTCTATTTACTGATTAGGAGTGCCTACAGCCCTGCCCTCATTTCAAGAACTGCTAGCGTGAACAGCATAACAGGATTAAGGCAAATGCTCCTTAAAGCATATTTAAACTTTCTAAGGGCCCTGTCTCACATAGCGATACACCAGTGATCCCGACAAAGATCAGGATCGCTGGTGTGTCGCTACATGATCGCTGCTGAGCTGCCAAACAGGCAGCTCAGGCAGCGATCAGGACAGCGACACTGCGGGTAACGTCGCCTAGTTACCCGCAGTGTACGTTGGATACCAGCGCACTGATGCAGGGAGCTGGTAAGCAAGGTACACGTCGGGTTTCCAGGCGCTGTGCGGTGCCTGGAAACCCGACGTGTACCTTGGCTACCATCTCCCCTGCAGCAGCGCGCTGGTATCCAATGTACACGTCGGGTTTCCAGGCACAGTCCCCGCGCTTGGAATCCCGATGTGTACCTTGGTTACCAGGAGATAGCTGGTCTCCTGCCTGTCACACGCAGCGATGCGTGCTGGCCAGCGGGAGACCAGCGATCAAAAAAAGTCCTGGCATTTCTGACATGACCAGCGATTCACAGCAGGGGCCTGATCGCTGGTACGTGTCAGACATAGCGAGATCGCTGCTGAGATTGCTGTTTAGCAGCGATCTCGCTATGTGAGACGGGGCCCTTACTGTGCATTAATCAACAGTCCAGTGTATGTTTTCACTGTATGCTTTATGTTTTAGTTTGCTTTTCCACTGAGCTCATGTTTGGAGAGGTTAACTGACCTGTTGCAC
Source organism: Oophaga sylvatica (assembly GCA_033576555.1). Taxonomy (NCBI): domain Eukaryota; kingdom Metazoa; phylum Chordata; class Amphibia; order Anura; family Dendrobatidae; genus Oophaga; species Oophaga sylvatica. Next base: position 542,066,424 of record JARQOD010000001.1, read on the forward strand.
TTCATGTTATTAGCTCTTCTAGCACTTTCAATTTCTTGCTGTGGTATAATTCAGAACAAACTTGCTCCTGTCTCTCCTCCCCTCTTCATAGACTGTGAAGCATCATGATGTGAAACATTTACTGAGCTTTATCTTGAGAAACGCCTGAGATTGAAAGTTCGGAGGAAAGCTGTCTAATAACATATATTACAAATTTTTTATGAAAAATATTTAGACTTGAGAGTCTAAATGTATCATCATCTGTACTATCGATTAATGAAAGTTTGTTAAATTTCTACCCAAAATTATAAATGATTCCCTAATGTTGGAGGAATTAAAATAAATCTTATTTTTTATAGGACAAAATTATTTTGAGAGTGAATTTATATGATTACAAAATGCATAAGAAGCTTCCTATGAAATCAGCTGTATTTGAGCATTTCACATTAACTCCAGATAAAAAATATTTTCTGTATCAGTGTATGACTGATGAAAACAAATTCTGTGAGCTCACAATCAGCGCATACTCAGGCAGTGATAAAAAATGCTCCTAGGAGAGCTTCCAATCTAAAAAGACATTTACAATGCTTACACTCAGAAGTTTTCAAAGCTATGACTGAGAAAGATCACAGCGACACTAAGAAACCAGTGCACAGCACTTTCTGTCATGCAAAGGAAAAGGAATGAGCATTGGAAACATCAGTTAGGCTGGTTTCACATTGGCATTTTTTAGCGCAGCGCATCGTGCTGATCTGATCGCATGCGCCCCTATCTTTAACAGGAGGGCCACATGGTTTAGCGTTAGCATGCGATCTTCAGCGTTTTTGTGCGCTTGTGTTCTTTTGTCGTTAGCGACTGGGCGCCCCCGATGCAACATGTTGCATTTTTGGGTCCGCCCAAACTCGTTAAAAAGGCGCATGTGCTCGCATCACGCACGGAAAGCGCCCAAATAACACATTACAGTCTATGTAATCGCAGACGTGCGCTGGGTCAGGCGCTGGTCAGCGTTCTACAACGCATGCGTTGTTAGAGAACACATGTCTAGACACTGGTTGAAACCACCCACAAAAAGAAACATTGTATGGGGGTAGTTTATATAAGGTGTTGGCACTTCAGTCCACTACTGTACAGCCAGCCAGACCGAGACACACACTACAGCCAGAGAGAAAGCAGCTATTCCTGCGTCTGAAAACCTTGGACATCTTTCAACAACTTGGATAATGTGAGTATAAAACCTAATGTCTTAATTTTTTCTCAATTTCTTATGTACTAATGTCTTTGTTTTTCTTGCAGAATGTCTTCTGGAGAGGATTACCAGCCGGCCTCTGGTGAACTGGCCTAAGCAGCGGGTGAAGTGAGTTCCTTCCTTCCATACTGATTGGTAAGTAATCGCTGTTGCATGGACACATGTGGCAATTTTTTTTTTCTTTTTCAGTCCACATCGTCCACAGCAGCGGAGGAAGAGCGGGAGCAGCCAGTCCGAGTGCAGGCGGGGAGGCGGCCTGTAAGTATAGAGTGACTTTTTTTTTTTTGCCCATGACTTTTTTCTTGCCTGTTTTTCCTATTCAATCTTGCTTATTCTCAATCTTTCTTCTCTCTTGTTTTCCATCTTTTTCATCTACAAATGTTGACAAGATTAATGTTTTGCTTTCTTTTCTAGGCTCCACAACGGGATGAGGAACTCACCCCGGATAATGATGCCCTAATCCAGTTGGTCCAGGAGCGAGTCCCGTTGTGGGACAGCTGTCATCCAATGCACTGTGACAACGTGGTAAACCGGCAGCTCTGGAATGAGGTGGCCGCAGGGCTGATGGATGGCTGGGACAACGCCTCTCCCCGGGTCCGCAAGGATTTTAGTAAGTATTTCAATGTTGTGTGATGCTGCAGTCACCTTGGCCGGGATCACACAACTGTGTGGGATGCTAGTAACTCCTATGAGTTTCTAGCATCCCACACAGTTGTGTGATCACGGACTACAGTGCATTTTCTAAATATTTTTTTTTTCCACAGTGAACAAGGTCCGAACCCGTTGGCGCTCAATGAAGGACCGCTTCAACAGGGACCTGAGGCTGGAGAACCGGGTTGCCAGTGGTGCTGCGGCAAAGACCACAAGAAAGTATCGCTATCATCGGGCTTTGGCTTTCTTAAGACCGATCCTTGCCACCAGAGCGTAAGTATTTAGCTGTTGTATGGTGTTGAATCGTTTTTTTTCTATTCCACAGGACTTGGCGTTTGTAAATGCATGATAGTAATTGTTTTTTTTTTTGTTTTTTTTCACAGCACCTAGAGCAGCACCCTGCAACCTGGTCCTGAAGCAGTCCTTCAGAGAGCTGCCTCGGACCCATCCCAGCCATCCACCAGCCAAGAAGCACCTTGCAGGCAGGTAACACAGTCGGCTGGGGATCAGGAAGCTGGTCCATCAGGTGTTCCCCTGTCACAGGTCTCTGCCACAGGTTATGCGGGTACTTCCCGCCCGCGGCAGAAGGCCTCTGACAGGAATCTCATGCCCGAGTTTTTGCATTTGAGCTCGGTTTTTCAAGATAACCAGAAGGCATTGGGCAACAGAGTGGATAGCGGTTTGGCACTAGTGGCCCAACGCATCCATTCTGTTGAGCGACACCTTGACTGTCTTGAAGCTGAGCTCAAAAGACCAGCGCACCATTTTTTCCAACAAATTGAACGGGCATGGTGGAATACCTTACTCCTGATCTCCAGCTGACTGTGTTGCATGCCTGCAACAATGCATACATGCAGGCTATGCAGCAGAGTCAGTACGTGCAGCAGCAGCCAGTGGTGCCTTACCCAACCGTTCCACCACTGACTCGCTTCACCGCACTACCGACTTCTGCTGCATACTACTGCACGGCCACCAGCATTCCAAGCCATGCTGGACCACACTACACCACACACAGTCACAGTGCAGCTGGACACTCCCCCGCCACCACGATGCCAAGCGCTGCTCCTGTTTGGAGTTCCTCCACCCCTGCTTGGCCCTCCACCCCTGCTTTGTCCGCCACCACCGAACAGCAGCTGGGGGACCCGCATTCCATATTCAGGGCCTCGGACCCTGGCAGGAGGTCCAGCAGCCCACTGAGGTCCCCAAGCCACACCAGGTCTCCAAGCCACAGGAGGTCCCCAAGCCATGAGGTCCCCAAGCCACACGAGGTCTCCAATCCACACGAGGTCTCTAAGCCACACGAGGTATCCAAGCCACACTTGGTCTCCAAGCCACACGAGGTCTCCAAGCCAAAGCCACACGAAGTCTCCAAGCCACACAAGGTCCCAAAGCAGCAGGGCCTCAAGCAGCAGAACAAAGAAGAAAACAAAGACGGGACGAAAAGGACAGAAAAAGAGTTTTGTCCCCCACCCCCCTCACCTCCCACTGTGTTAATTCCACTGCCTTCCCCCACCACTTTCGTCCCCCCTTCCCCTCGAACCCCTTCGTCTCCCTCCTAAAGTCAATCCTCGTCGCTCCACACCCCCAAGCTACCTCCTTCTTCACCCAAACGTCGTCCACATTAATTTTTTTTTGTCTTGTCAAAATAAATGTAATGTTTTTTTGCCCCCAAACTGTTTGTTTTCATTGTGTCTTTCGCCGCCTACACACACTGCGCCGTACACTTTGTGATTTTGCCAGCACATAGCTCCAGTACTGACACATGCTTCTTATGTCAGTCTTGGAGCTATGTGGTGGTGGTGACAAAATCACAAATATATGACTTGTATTTTCAAAACCAGTCTCTTCAGTCTAAAAATATTATTAGACTGAATAGAGGATGTTGCTGAGTGCAAGGCATATCTATTATCACCTTGCCAGGTATCATAAAGAGTGATTTGAAAATGGTGTGTTTTGACAATCAACATTTCACTCTTTGTGACACAAGGCCAGGGGATTGTAAACATACCTTGTAATTAACCACATCCTCTATTCAGTGTGTGTTGAATAAACTGAAGAGATGATGGTGAAAATACACGCCATATCTACAATCCCCTAGCCTAGTATCATAACTATTTATAACACCTGGCCAGGTGACTATACCTATGAGTTGTCATCTGCAGCGTCGCTTCAGTCTGCATCATCTATTGCACGCAGACTGGAGAGATGCTGCTGGTTACTCATGTGTATTCACCTGGCCAGGTGTCATAAAATTCAGACGTCAGGATTCTTTTTTTTGGCATCCTCACTTCAGCATGACACCAGGCCAGGGGCTTGTAGAAGTTGTATAAACTTTATCATCTCTCCAGTGTGCTTGCATACTGAAGCCACAGTGGAGATACTACAAATAATATTTATACTCATATGGTCAGGTGTCATAAAGAGAGAAGGATGCTATTGCATCCCAAACTCACTATTTGTAACATCAGGCCAGGTGTATAATATTTGTGGTATGTCCACCGTTGCTGCACATATCTCCAGCGTCACTGCAATATGTTTTAACATAGACTGGAGAGATGATGTCATACAACTTTTCTCTGTCGACTCACCTGGTAGGAGTCCTAATAAAGTCACGATGCAGAAAACACAGCATCCTGACTTCACTGGGACACCTGGGCAGGTTATTATTGTATTGGAGTGTAGAAAAACAGAGTGCACTCAGTACAGGTATCAAAACAGGTTTTTTTATTAACAACACAAGAAATTAATTTTACACTATTTGATCTTGCCATTCCACATGTCCCGCATCAGATAGAAAGTAGGCTGCAAATTGGTCCCTCATTTGGCCTACTTCAACAGATGACCTGAGAGGGTGCTGAGTGAATTCAGGCAATGGGTTGACAGGTGGTTCATCTATTTCAAAGGTAGTGTGCTCTTTAGCTATCACAAAATTGTGAAGAACCACACAGGCTTTCACCACCTCATCCAGTTTCTAGTTTAAGATTGACGGCTGTGCCTAGAGTGCGCCATCTGGACACAAGAATCCCAAAGGCACACTCGACAGTTCTTCGGGTCCTGGTCAGCCTGTAATTAAAAATTTTTTTGCTGTGGTCCAAGTCACGTCTGGAGTAGGCTTTCAACAGGTTTGTGCACACAAGGCCTCACCACCAACCATTACAAATGGCAGTGGCGGACCTTCGGTGTGGGGAAGAGGCCGTGGCAGGGGGAAATTAAAATGGTTGCCATACAACCTACGGCCCATGTCCGAGTTCTTAAACGTCTGTGAATCATTGCCCCGGCCAAATGCCCCAATGTCCACCGCAATAAACCTGCAGTCTGCATCCGCAATGGCCATGAGTACCGTAGAAAAGTACTTTTATAATTAAAGTACTCAGAGCCACTTCTTGGGGGTTTTGTTATCCGGATGTGGTTCCCATCCACCGCTCCCAGTTGGGGAAATTGCAGACTGTAAAGAATTTTTCTGCAATATCCATCCACTTTTCTGCGGTGGGCAGGGGCATATATTCAGGACATAGAACGTCCCACAAAGCCCGGCAGGTGGAGATTCCAAGCCGGTACTGAAAGTGGAGTGAAGAGAGGGTCTCGCCAGAAGCCAGGAAGCTGCAAAAAGGATGAAAAAAATAGTGATTTCCAGACTTTGGCAAAATACTGACCTGAAAAAAAATTACTGTTAATTGCTGAACTAGAATTCAGCCGTATGTTACTAAATGGCAGAATAAAAACAATACACGCATTTGTTTAATATTACGTACCGTAATGTGACGAGGAGCCGAACCTTAGGAGGAATCGCACGACGGAGCTGTGTGTCCTGTCTCCGGATGGCTCCTTCAACCCGAGAAAGCAAATCCCTAAAACTTTCTTGGGACATTCGTGTATAGTCCGAAAATTTAGCCGGGTTTGCCTGGAGCTCGCTGAAGAGGGTGTGGTATGCTCCACGGCTCTCCCGGACTTCAATAATCGGATGTCTCCAAAAACGCCGCCGCTGACGTCTTCGCTCTCTCTCTCCCTTTGTTGCTGGCAAGCAAAAGCAAAAGCCTGAAACAGCGTGATGTCCATATCCAAGTTGAAGCGAAAACTCTCCCAACACAGATCCATGGTGACACAGGGAACACCAGCAAAATCTGAAGAATTCAGCTGAACAGGGTTTATTTAAAGAAATCCCATGACATTCCCCCACTTGTGTCCCATTGGTGGGGTCTGTTTCAAGGATTTTCCTCTTGTGCAATGTGTGACTCATGCGTCCAAAAAACGCAAACGCATGCAAAACGCTATATAAACGCATGTAAACACTACGTTTTTTTGTCGTTATGCGTACTTTGATGCGTTAAAAAAAACATGCGCTTACTTGCGCTTATTTGCATTTTTGCACACTTTTCGGTAGCGCACGAAGCGCTGCGCTAAAAGACGCAAATGTGAAATTAGCCTTACAAGATATTTTGTAAGTGGCAAAGTTACTGTAACAATGGCAGCAGGTATGTTTAAAAGATAGCTCATAGAGCTTGTTATGAAAGATGATGTACCATTATCATTATTTGCATTACCACGGCTTATTGGATAAATAACCCGCAAACTTGGTATTTCTCTGGAAAGACAAAGTATTAAAAAATTATTGAAGATGTCCTTAACCAAAAGGAGGATCTTAAAAAGACTCAAGAGAAGCTTTAGATTTCTTAAAATGGATGCCTGCACAAGTCACAGAGTGAACTATTTTGCCATCAACATTTGAAATTTCAAAATTAAAAATAGATACCAATAAAAGTAAAATTAAAGTAGGTTAAATGTTTTTGAATAGCCATATTGAATCAGGAGCCCCATATGCTGCCCCATAGACTATGCCCCATATATTATGCTCCATATGCTACCCCATATGCTGCCCCATATATTATGCCCCATATGCTGCCCCATATATTATGTCCCATATGCTACCCCATATGGTATGCCCCATATGCTGCCCCATGTATTATGCCTCACAAGATGCTCCATAGATTATGCCCCATATGCTGCCCATGTATTATGCCCCACAAGATGCTCCATAGATTGTGCCCCATATGCTGCCCCATATATTATGCCCCACAAGATGCTCCATAGATTGTGCCCCATATGCTGCCCATGTATTATGGCCCATATGCTGCCCCATGTATTATGCCCCAAAAGATGCTCCATAGATTGTGCCCCATATGCTTCCCATGTATTATGCCACACAAGATGCTCCATAGATTGTGCCCCATATGATGCCACATGTATTATGCCCCACAAGATGCTCCATAGATTGTGCTCCATATGCTGCCCCATGTATTATGCCCCATATGCTGCCCATGTATTGTGCCTCATATGCTGCCCATGTATTATGCCCCATATGCTGCCCCATGTATTATGCCCCACAAGATGCTCCATAGATTGTGCCCCATATGATGCTCCATATATTGTGCCCCATATTCTGCCCCATGTATTATGCCCCACAAGATGCTCCATAGATTATGCCCCCATATGATAGTATAGATCCCATGTGCCGCCGCTGCAAATGAAAAAAAAAATTACATACTCACCTCTATCGCTAGGGGCCAGGTGCTGGTGTCCTGAGCAGGCGGGGACACCGGCACGCTATTGGGGACAGGTGCCGGTGTCACCGCTGGCTCAGGCCTCGGCACCTGCAATATTCACCTGTCCCCGGTCCACCGCTGCGCGCCGCCGCTGTCTTCAGGGTCCTCCGGCAGTAAATGCTCAGGCAGAGGGCGCGGCGCGCACTAACCACGTCATCGCGCCCTCTGACCTGAACATTCACAGCTAGAGGACGCGAGGACACAGCGGTGCGCAGCGGTGGAACGGGGACAGGTGAATATCGCTTATACTCACCCCCTCCTGGCGCGGTCTCTGCAGCCCCTGCTCTTCTCCCACGGTCTCCGGCGCCTGTGTTCAGCGGTCACGTGGTACCGCTCATTAACATCATGAATATGTGCATATTCATGACTTCAATGAGCGGTACCACAAGACCGCTGAACACAGGAACTGGAGACCGTGGGAGAAGAGCAGGGGCTGCAGAGACCACGCCAGGAGGGGGTGAGTATATAGGACAGCTGCGCTCCCCCGCCGACCCCCTGGTATATGACTCGAGTATAAGCCGAGAGGGGGACTTTCAGCCCTAAAAAAAAATGGGCTGAAAATCTTGGCTTATACTCGAGTATATACGGTAGTTATCAACACGCTGACAGTAAAAGATTCTAAAGCTCAGCACAGCAGCCAGTTTCTTCAGGTCTTAGTTAAAAAAGTTCTGCAAGATTACAAACTCAAAAAATAACAGGTTCTTCCTATTTTAACGGACAATGCTTCAAACATAAGTACAATTAGGGTAAGTTCACACAGGGCGTTTTTGCTTCTTTTTTTTTCTACAGCAAAACTTGATCTTCTTGGCAGGAAAGAAGCTGTGTCAAAAAATACAGGTTTAGGTGCATTTTTGGTGCATTTTTTGTTGCAGATTTGGTGCTTTTTTTGTGTTTTTTTTGTCCATGCTAATGTCTTTGTCTTTTCAGCAGCAAAAACGCTGCAAATAATATCTGCGTTTTTGAAACACCCATTCAAGCCAATGGGTGAAAAACGCTGCAAAAACGCTGAAAGAAGTGACATGCTTTATGTCCAAAAAACGCAGTAAAGCACAAAATCCTGATGACACAAAAAACCAATGTGTGCATGAGATTTCCGAAATCTCATAGGCTTTGCTGGAAATGGAAAAAGCAGCTGAAAATTAGCATAAAAAAAGGCTGAAAAAAAAACGCAGCAATAATGCCCAGTGTGAGCATACCCTTAAACTGATGAATGTAAACAATGAAGGTGAACAGCAGTTAGAAGAAAACTTCCGATACAGTATGTTTGAGATGGAAGTTCACAGTCCTGTAACTGAGGAACAAACAGATATTACTACAGAAGAACAGCAAATTATACTTTATATTTAGATGATCTTGTTGAAGCAGCGTAAAAGCTTTCTCATATTCATCACGCTGCAGCTGGCAATAAGTGTCTGTAAGAGGGACATGCTGTAACTCTGATTGGCAAAGTGAGGATATTGCTTATTTTTGCCAGAATCCCTAAAACTGATTGCATCTTGAAGAGACGTGCTGGAAAAGAGGCAATTGTGGATCAAGCTACTCGGTGGGACAGCACCTATTTAATGATTGAGCGACTGCTTGAGTTGAGACCCTTTCTTGTAGACATGGCCAGCCCTCAGGTAACACTAAATGAAGGTCAATGGACACAGAGGGCTGAATTGAAAGAATTGCTTCATCACCCATTTACAGTTACCCAAAATTTAGAAGCTGAGGATTTAACTCCTGGCATTTTCATAGAGGAGTGGTAGAACTTGCTGTTTTGCTTGTCCCAAAAAGGAGATTTAATCACAGACCGCATTGCTGCATCAATTAAACAGAGAGACACTGCTATTAGAAAATAAAATTCTTCTGCCAGCTGTTCATATGTACCTAAGTCATTGTATATTGCTAGATGATCAAACGCTTACTAAAGGAAAAGAAGCTACTCTGACTGAAGTAACAGTTAAGATGAGTGGGCTACAAGACTGCCAAGAGCAAGCGGACTTGGGTCTTGCCAGTGCTACTGAAACTATATCTTTAGCTTCATCAGTAAAGATGAGCGATCTCGAACAGTAAAGATCGGTGTCTGTACTGAACACCTACTGTTCGGGCACAGACACCGAACACGGACGCGATAATGTCAAGGTGAAGTTGTCAGAATTTGAGCATAATTTAGGTTCAACACGCATTAATACAATGTGGGACGCTATGAAGGCATTTTTTTGAGGGGGTCCTAATTAGCAAAATAAAGATGATGAAGGTTAATTCGCGAAAACCTGCAATTGAGAGTATATCACCTGGAGCAGGCGGAAAATAAACATATGTTTTTAAAACATCAGTTTTAAGGAGAAGGGAGACACAACTGGTTGTTTATTAGCCAAATTGGCAAAGGCACAACAAGATAATGCATTTTTATATCAGTTAAGGGATAAGGAGCAAAATGTAAGTACTCAAAATATTGCAGATTTTACTCTAAATCCTATTCGTCTAAGGTTAATTACCCCAGGAGGAGCTAGTGCAATACTGAGCTGGGATTTACTTTCCCTCTCTAAGTGATAAGGACAAGGATTTTCTAAATCTGCCTATCACTGTAGAAGAAATTCACCAAGTGGTGGGAAAATGCGAAATGACCAAGCCCCAATGTCAGATAGAAATTTATAGGCTGAGGGGAAATTATCGTAGCATTATTCGACAGATGCATTCTTGTTCTGGGAGCTGCAAAAATCTTGAGTTGATAATTGTGATCTTGCCTAAAGAAGAAAAGGATAAAGAATGACCTGACTCATATAGATCTATTTCATTGTTGACTTTAAAATACCGTCCCAAATCCTTGTAACACACCTGAATATGGTCATCACCTTGGTAATACACCCTGAGCAGGCAAGTTTCATGACCTCAAAATCAACAGACATTAATTTACACAGATTGTTCCTTAATTTACAAGCAGCAGAAGCAGACCCCCAACATAAAGGTTATCCTGGATGCCAATAAGGTCTTTCACAGCATGGAGAGGAGACATATCTGGGCTGCCCTAAAAGAGATAGGCTTTGGCCCCAAGTTTATTTTTCGTGCGCCAAACTTTATGGCGATTCCACAGAAATTAATTTTGGTTAATATGGATTACCAATATGGTTTGCTGTAATGTGTGCTATATGTTTACAGACTCCCCAGAGGAAAAGACAAACTTTATGTAGTGGAAATGCAAGCTTGTGACTCTGTTAGAGATAACTTGAAAAGGGCATCTGCCGAAACCCATAGTTTTATGGGGGTGAGGGGTAAACTTTTTGTCTGCACATGTAACGCTTTTGGATTCATTAAACATTGAGGAGAGTTTTTGCAAAAAAAGTTTATTATTGTTCCTTCAACGCTCACCAGAAACACTGTTTTGCTTGTGTCACGATCATCTGGAATATGAGTTCCATTCCTTACACTGTTTCTAGAACTTTCAGCTACACAGAGGCAAGCGACCCCCCTCCTTCTCCTCTTCCCAGCCTGCAAATTTCTCTCACTCACTGCCTGTAACCTGAAGCTACAACTCACTCCTTCCTCTCGCCCCCACCTCAGGAATGTTTTTGTCTTCAGACCATGCGGGACTGTCCCATAGCATATAATGGGAATTTATTCATTCGGACATAATGCAATGTGAGATTGTAATAGGAAAATGAAACATAGTTGGAAAGAGCTGCGATTGAGTATCGCTTCAGCGCCACTTGTTAGTCACTAGCACCGACAGAATCCGAGAAATGGATTCCTCCTGAACAGCGTGGAATAGCTAATCCGAGTTTGGAACTATTGGAGAGCTAATGTCAATATATGATGACTGATAGGTCTGCCGTTATTTTGCTAGGTTCTCAAGCCCAGTTATATAGCCGAGAATGTTTCAGAACCAAAATTGCAACTTAGAGACAAGGGGAGGACCCCGGTAACTCAGCCCCTTTTATGATGTCATGACTCAGAACTATAGAGTACACCCACGCAGTCGAGGGGGTCATTCTGCAGAGGGAACCTGAGATACACAGCCACACTGACATGCATGGCGAAGTGTGGCCCATTCTGATTCGCCGGAATGATCTAAGTACCATGTGAGTGTTTTTCTTCTTTAACCCTGTTTTATTTTTAATTGCTTGTACATATTTTAATTGTCTCAGATTGTTACATCTTTTTTATACCTTGTAAACACTGCCTACCTTTTGGAGTAAAATATATAAAATTGCTAGCTCTGTCTCTATGCTCTAAGAACAAATGTACACGTGCCTGAAGTAATTACGCTACTTATTCGGGTTTGCTACGGACCCTCTTAATTAAATTGTTAATTAAGAGAATCGTTAGCTGGTGGCAGCGAAGCGTGGTCTCGGTTGGGTGGGTGAAGCTGACAGCGACGGAAGGGGTTTTATAAGCTTTTGTGTTGCTGCGGCCAGAGCATTTATAATTCCCTCACTGCAGCGCACCTAACAGCCAGTCCACAGTGAGCTGCCCGCCCATCGACCAATTATCCCAGATGTAGTTCCCTGACTGACCTGAGGGTAAGGGGGCGCTGGAGAGCTGCAATTTACAAAGTGGAACCAGAAAATGGGATATACATAAATCCCTGCAGTCGTGGTATATTGTAGCAGCAGTGGGATAATTCAAATAAGCCCCTGCAGTACATTGATAGGTCAAGACTAGCTTGCTGTTTCATCACATTGGTGGCAGCGGTTGGATCAATATGTGATCCCCCGGGCCTCCGTGTGCCGTTCATCACAGCTTGGATACAGTTGTGCTTGGTCTGGACTACATCCGTGCTGAAGCGTCCTAAACGGCCATCAGAATGGTGAGCTGAAATCAAACAAATTTTTTTTTCTGTTAGATATAAAAGTGCGAAGTCTTCAGGAGTGAATAGCTACACTGAAGCTCTGCAAAGAAGATGATGATTTCCTTGATAGAGCAGAATAATCTTTTCATAATGTTGCAAGAGAAGAAACTATTCAGTGTTCCTGCAAAAGCTAATGACAGAGTAGAAATGACTATTTAGAATGTTTGAAGAGAAGCATCTTTTAATGCACCTGCAGAAGAAGAAAATTGGAAGCATGTGACCCAAAGAAGCAGGAGGATGAGGAGGTAGTCAGCTCCCATACCACTGAAGAGCTTCCAGGTAACCAAATCAAAGAGGTGTCCGATAAGCTCTCTAGACTCTTCAGTGCCACAGATGACCATCCATGTCCACTAATACACGTAGGAACAAATGAAACAACAAGACAGGACCTGGAAACTAAATGCAGAAACTTTGAAGATCTAGGCCGAAAGTGAAGGAACTAGGAGAGCAGGTCATCTTCTCATCCATCCTCCCAGTGGATGGACATGGAGAAAGGATATTGAACAGGATTCTACAGACAGGTGAACAACTGGCTACGTCGATGGTGCCGCGAGCAACATTTTGGTGTTTTTTGACCATAGAATGAATTAACTGTATGATGGACTCCTTGCTAGAGATGGGTTGCATCTTACGAAAAAAACATATTTAGTAGACGCCATGCTACACTCGTCAGGAGAGCTTTAAATTAAGAGCAGTATGGGATGGGAAATATATGGCCAGGAAAAAGTATGTAGCTAATGAATTTTTGAGAACCCTGCTAATAAAAGTGTAAAGAAAGAACAAAAACAACAAACTTAGTATGAAAATAGAGCATCAAGAGAAACCCCCTACAAATTAAAATGTGTCTATACAAATGCACAGAGCATTGGAAACAAAAGGAGATTTGGAGCTGCTAACACAGGAAGAGAGATGAGATGTCATAGGCATCACTGAAACTTGATGGCAGGATACACATGCTTGGAATACAAACCCTGAAGGCTACAACTTATTTATTAAAAACAAGATTAACAAGAATTGAGGAGTTGTTGCATTGTATGTTAGGAAACCATAGACTGGTAGCTCTGTAGAAATTGGGTAAGAATTCAAGGAGAGAAGACAGAAAGGACACTATTGTAGGTGTTCACTATAGGCCACCTGGACAGACTGAAGATATGGGTTAACTTTTTACATCAGATGTCTGTGTTCTCAAAAAAGTACGACATAGTGATCATGGGAGATTTTAACTATCCAGATATTTGTTGGTAGTCTCTCTCAAATAAAAGTACTGGGTCCAGAAAATTCTTATTTTCTCTTGCTGACAACTTTATCTTTCAAAAGGTAGAAGAGAGAACAAGAGGATCTGCAATTTTAACCTAAAGGGTATGCCACACTAAGCGAGATCGCTAACGAGATCACTAAAACGTCACCATTTAGCGATCTCGTTAGCGACCTCATTGTGTGTGGCATGTAGCAATGATGTGGCCCCTGCTATGATATCGCTGAATCAGAAGCGCTCAGTACATGCTAATGACAGATCCTAACGACCGCCAAAGTCGTTAAAGAGATCGCTGACCGCTGATGAGTTGTTTATGAGATCTCCTGTTTGGCAGCTACTAGCGACCTAAAAGCGATCACACCAACGATCTCGTTAGCTTGCGTCGTTATCGTGATCGCTAACGAGATCGCTAAGTGTGGCAGTACCTTTATTCTTACCAACAGGGAGGAAATGGCTGAGGAAGTAAAGGTGGCTGGTAATTTAGGAGGCAGCGATCATGCCATCCTGGAATTTTGGACTACAAGAGGAGAAAGACCAGAGAGGACACAGACTTTAAGGTTCGACTTCAGAAAGGCAGATTTTAATAGACTCAGAAAGAGGGTAGGAAAAGTCCAATGACTGGATGTTCTAAAGGTCAAAAATGTCCAAAGATGGAAGATTTAGCTAAATGAAATTCTCACTGCACAATCGGTAACAATCCCAAAAAGGAAGAATTGGAAGCAGTTAAAGAGGCCAGAAGGGATGAACACAGAACTTAACTACTTGTTAAAAAGGAAAAAAGAAATGTATATCAAATGGAAAGAGGGGGGTATCTAAAGAAGAATATAATGCTGTTTGCAGGGAATGCAGGGCAAGCGTCAGAAGAGATAAAGCCAGTGATGAAGTAAGGCTTGCAAGGAAAACCAAAAGTAGTAGTAAAGGATTTTGGGGTATGTCAAAAGCAAAAAAAAAAAGTCAAAGCTGCTAGAGGATTTTTAAAGGATGAAAAGTGTGAAGTGGTCAAAAATTATGTTGAGAAGCCCCAACTTTTAAATTCCTATTTTGCATCTGTGTTCTCTAAGAAAGCAATCTTAAGATCAACAGATTTTCACGATGTCATTGAAGGAATAAAAGAATCCACACAATCCATAAACAGAGAGATGGTGAGGGAACACTTAGCTAATTTAAATAAATTAAAATATCCTGGTCCAGATGAATTACATTCTATGGTACTGAAAGAGTTAGCAGAGGAAATTGAACAAACACTAGTCAGAATCTTTGAAAAATCCTGGAAAACAGGAGAAGACCCAAAAGATTGGAGAAGGGAAAATGCTGTCCCTATCTTCAAAATAAGGATTTTTGTGTGTACTCACCGTAAAATCCTTCTCTCCGAGACACTCATTGGGGACACAGGACCATGGGTGTATGCTACTGCTGCTAGGAGGCTGACACTAAGTGAACACAAAAAAAGTTAGCTCCTCCTCCACAGTATACACCCTTCTGCTGGCTCTAAGCGAACCAGTTCAGTGCAAAAGCAGTAGAACAAAAATCAACCTTAACACAGGTACAACTTGTCAAGAAAGCCATCTATCAAAAAAAAAAAGCCATCAGGCTAATAGGGTGGGTGCTGTGTCCCCCAATGAGTGTCTTGGAGAAAAGGATTTTACGGGGAGTACACACAAAAATCCCTACTTCTCCTTCGCCTCATTGGGGGACACAGGGCCATGGGACGTCCCAAAACAGTCCCTGGGTGGGAAACTGACCCAACAGATTAAACTATAAGTATCAACTGTTTCTAGGTGTGCTACCGCTGCCTGGAGAATTCTTCTGCCCAGACTCGCATCTGCTGAAGTCTGAGTGTGGATATTGTAGTGTTTTGAAAATGTATGTAGACTAGACAAGGTTGCTGCCTTGCAAACCTGTTCTGCTGATGCCTGGTGCCGAAGGGCCCAAGAGGCGCCCACCGCCCTCGTGGAGTGTGCCTTGATCGCTGCTGGAATAGGTCTGCCCCTGATGCGGTAAGATTCCTGAATAGGTAAACAAATCCACCTGGCTATTGTCGACTTTGAAGCAGCGAGTCCCTTCCTGCGACCCTCGGGGAGCACGAGCAGCGTGTCAGTCTGGCGAAAAGATGCCGTCCATGACACATACCTCCTGAGAGCTCTAACTAGATCCAACATATGAAGGGTCTTTTCCATATGGTGTATCGGTGTTGCTGAGCAAAACAATGTCCTCGTTAATGTGAAAAGAGGAAATGACCTCAGGCAGAAAAAGGGGGGGCCGGCCTGAGAATCACCTTATCCCGGTGAAAGATCAAAAACGGGCCCGGCAGGATAGGGCAGCCAACTCCGAGATCCGCCTGATTGACGTTATGGCAATGAGAAAAAACACTTTCCATGAGAGGTACATTAAGGAGACATCCTCCAGTGGTTCGAAAGGAGATTCCTGCAGAGCACTTAGGACCAGGTTAAGGTCCCAGGCATCCAGGGAAGCTCTATAGGGAGGTACCATGAGGGAGACCCCTGAATGAAAGTCTTCACCGGCAGATTGGAAGCAATCCTGCGCTAAAAAAGGACAGACAAGGCTGAGATCTGTCCCTTGAGGGAGCTCGGTGCCATACCAGAGTCCAGGCTGGCTTGAAGAAATTCTAAAACGTTGGGAATGGAGAAAATGAGCGGAGGAAGACCGCGGTCTCTGCACCACGTAAAAAAGACTTTCCAGATGCGGTGATAGATACGAGCCGAGGCGGGCTTTCGAGCGCTAAACACTGTAGTAACCACATCCAGGGAGAACCCGGCTTCGGTAAGAATCCAGGATTCAATGGCCAGGCCGTTAAACACAGGGCTCCTGAGTTCTGGTGGTAGATCGGACCTTGGGAAAGTAGGTCCGGACAATCCGTTAGCTGCCAGGGGACCTCAGCAAATAGTTGCACTAGCTCTGCGTACCATGCCAGACGAGGCCAGTCTGGGGCCACCAGGATTACTGGGACCCCTTCTGACCTGATTTTCCTGATGACTTTTGGAAGCAATGGTAACGGGGGAAACATGTACGGTAGACAAAACTGGTTCCATGACAAAACTAAGGCGTCCACGGTGATGGCTTCTGGATCTTGGGACAGAGCGACAAACTCGGACACTTTGGCGTTTAACCTGGAGGCCATCAGATCCACATCCAGGGTTCCCCAACATTGACAAATTTGTTGAAAAACCTCAGGATGGAAAGACCATTCCCCTGACACAAGGCCCTGCCGGCTGAGAAAGTCTTCCGCCCAGTTCTTTACGCCTGGAATGTGGACTGACAAGATCACTGAGTGATTGTTCTCGGCCCAGCGGAGAATGTGTTCCACTTCGTGCATGGCCACCTTGCTGCGGGTGCCCCCTTGGTGATTGATGTAAGCCACGGCCGTGGCATTGTACGACTGAATCCAGATGGGGGGACCCACCAGGAGATGGTGAAAATGCGGCAAAGCCAGCCAAATTGTCCGAATCTCTAGGAAGTTGATTGGGAGGCGTGATTCCCGAGGCGACCAGCGTCCTTGGGCCATGTGGTGACAGAAAATAGCTCCCCAGCAGAGGAGACTGTCGTCGGTAGTGACCACCAGGACCCTCATGCAAAACCGGATGGCACAAGGAATTGGCTGACGGAGTGCCTGGACTCCCTGACAGAGGGCTAGGACCTTGTCTCAAGGGAGAATCACCAACTCTCGGGTGTCAAAGATCATTCCTAAGAAGGAAATTTTTTGGTCTGGAAAAGGGGAAGACTTTTTTAAGTTTACAAGCCACCCCAGGAGGGAAAGAGTATCCAACGTGATGTTTATGCATTCCTCGCAAGCTCAGAAAGACAGTCGTTTGACCAGGAGGTCGTCCAAATATGGCAAGACGACTATGCCCCGAGAATGCAGGATGGACATTATGGCTGCCATGACCTTTGTGAACACCCTGGGGGCGGTGGCTAGCCTGAAAGGCAGAGCTGTGAACTGGAGATGTAGAAACCTATGATGCAAGGGAAAAATGGGGATATGAAGGTAGGCGTCTTGGATATCGATAGAGGCCAAAAGTTCTCCCTTTTCCATTGATGAAATGACGGACCGGAGGGACTCCATCCGGAAATGTCTGATTTTGACAAATCTGTTTAGGAGCTTTAGTTCCAGAATGGGCCTTACCGTACCGTCCTTCTTTGGCACCACGAACAGATTCGAATAGAGTCCCTGGAATTTTTCGCTTTCCGGTACGGGAATGATAACTCCGTCGTGACGGAGTGAATCAATGACTTTGAAGAAAGACCGAGCGCGTGCTTTCGCTCTGGGGGGACGAGAAAGAAAAAAACGCTTTGGAGGATGGGTGACAAATTCTATCTTGTATCCTGAGGACACCAGATCTCTGACCTAAGCGTCGTGCACGACGGTGAGCCAGACATGGTGAAACCAGAGAAGGGGACCACCTACTCTACTGGCGTCGACAGGAAAATGGCTAGAGTCATTTGGTTGAAAATCTTTTGGACTTTGGTCCCTTAGATTTGGACTGATGGGGACAGTGTTTCCCCAATAGATTGGATCTATATCAGATTTAACGATATCTGTCCCCCTGAGCGGGCCGACCTGAGCCAGCATGATAGTTCGATATGGCCCACTCGGGGCTGCGAAAGAACCTAAATCGTGCCTGCAGTTAGTGACGAAACGGTCACCTAACCTTCTGCTGGGGAAGGAAGTTACTTTCCCCCCTGTGGTGTCTGAGATGAGTTGACCTAGCTTCTCACTGAATAACCCGGCGCTGTGGTAAGGCAGTGAAGTTAGGGATTTCTTCGATGTTGAGTCTGCTCGCCATGTACTTACCCATAGAGCTCTTCTAATGGAGATAGCATTCGCGGCCGCAAGTGCCGCGCAGTTAGCCGCGTCCAAGGACGCATTATTCAAGTAGTCTCCGGCCAAAGCGATCTGATTTGCGAGATCTACTACCTCAGGTAGAAGGTCAGTACCCTGCAGGGCTCTATTTAAAGACTCTTCCCAGGATACCATGGCCTTAGCCACCCATGTTGCCACGAAAGAAGGTGAGAGAGCTGAAACCGAAGCTTCAAAGACTGAACGAGCAAGGCTCTCTATTAAACGGTCACTTGGATCTTTGATAGAGGACCCATTAGGTAAAGATAGCAGGGTTTTGGAGGCCAAGCATGATACGGGTGGATCCACTGGAGGGGATTCTGCCCATTTTTTGGCGGAGATCAGAAGCACACAGGTATCACGCTTCAAGCACCCTCTGACCTGAGAAACGCTTGTCTGGCCACTCCCTGTGCCACTGAACTATATCCTCAAATTCTGGGTGAGTGCTGAACACCCTATGAGGCCGTTTGGCCCACTTAAACGACACCTTGTGACCTGTGGTCAGGGTGGATTCATCATCAATCTCCAGGGTTTGATTGACGGCCTCAATGAGACTATCAACTGTCTCCTGATAACCAGGCACATCCAAATTGAGGGGCCCATCCGAATCGTAATCTGAGTTCTGCTCGCTATTGAACACTGGTGAGGGTGAGCGGGAGATGGGGCTCATGGATGCTGAGGCGCCGGATGGCCCGGGAGACGAAGTATGGGTTCGTTTCCCCTGCGTCTGCTAAGAGTGAGAGCGGCCCCTGCAGGCCAACGGCTCCTGTGAGGTGGAGGATCTTTTCAAGACAGGCGAGCTACTGTCCCTACCCTTATTGGGGTCTGAAAGGACTCAATTGCTCTAGTTAATGATGCCATGGACTGCGACATAGACGAAGCCCATTCAGGAGGGCTAGGTACACTAGGCTCGGTTGCAACGGAGGGCTCGTGGGCGCGTTCGGAATCGCAGGCTTCGCATAATTGTTTACTCTGCGTTCGTGGGAAAACAGACCAACAGGAGGTAAATGAGGTGAATAACACCGTATGAGTCTTGGTCCTTCTGGAGATGCTGTACCTCCTTGGACTGTAAGTTGATGGGGCGGTGTATATACAGAGTGTAGCTCTAAAAAAATCAGCGCAGCCTTGTTTGCTGCATATACCGCTGCAGCACTTACCCCGGTCCTGTGCCCCTGAGCATCCTGGAAGGCTGTAGTGAGCGGCCCCTGAGACCAGCGGCTTTAGAGGCCGGGATTCAAAAAATGGCACCTCTCTGCAAAGCGCCGTAAGGACCCGCCAGAAATAGACGCGCATGGGGGCGGGACATCCAGGGTGCGGCCTAGTACGGACTGAAGCCGGGGCCTAAATTTCCAGCGCCGGCCAGAAGATTGGGGTGCGCACCGCACCGGGAATGTGGGGCTCGCGCGTCGGAAGTGGCTCTAGTGCTGGCCCGGAAGCTGCACTCTGTGGGATGAGGGCGCCGGCCGAAAGAACGCCAGGCACCCTCGCCGAAGAGCAGCTGCTGATTGGTGCAATCGATGTCATTGTCGATGGCACCAATCACAGGGCACAGCTGCGGTGTGACGCGCTATACCCTGCTGGTGACCTGTCTAGGATTGGAGCTGCGAGCTCCGATCCTAGGCTGTTGCCAGGGTCACCAGGGAAAGCTCTGATTGGTGGAATCTATGTTATGATCGATTCCACCAATGACAGGTCACAGCAGCGGTTTTCCTCAGCCCCCTTTGCGCCAACTCCGTACGCACATCCCGCAGCCGCCAAACTTTGATAAGTGACGCAGTTCACTTATCAGAGCTCTGGCCGGCTGTTTTCCATTTTTCTTTTTCACCCCCCCTTGCGCACATCCAGCAGTCGACAAATTTTGATGAGTGACGCAGTTCACTTATCAGAGCTAGGGCCTGCTGTTTTAGACTTTTCTTTTCACAGGCATTTTTTTTCCCTATTTGCTTTTTTTATTTTAGCTTTTATTTTCAGAATAGTATCTAACGCTCCAGTGTTCCGAATGGTCATGGTCCAGACGCCTTTTGAGGCCATCCATAAATTCTTGCATTATACCTATAATGCACAGTGTCTCCCACGAGATGACCCCAACTTTGACCGTCTGTTCAAAGTTGTACGCGCCCCAAATGGACATCTGCGTGGATGAGTACCTAGTCCATTTTAAAGGAAAGGCTTGGATTCCGTCAGTACCTGCCCAGCAAGAGGGCCAGGTATGGAATCAAACTCTTCAAACTGTGTGAGAGTACCTCAGGGAACACTCACAGGTTTAGAGTTTACGAAGGAAAGGACACCAGGATTGAACCCCCTGAGTGTCCTACTGTCCTGGGAATGAGTGGGAAAATGTGTGGGATTTGGTGCACCCATTGCTGGATAAAGGTTATCACCTCTACACCGATAACTTTTATTCCAGCATCCCACTCTTCAAATCCCTTTCTGCGCGAGGTACCGCAGCCTGCGGTACTGTCAGCAAAAATCAGATGCTCAGAAAAGGTGACAGCAGAGCCCAATGTAGCGACCACCTGCTGGTGGTCAAGTACAAGAGGGATGTCTTTCTCTTGACCACCATACATGGTGATGGCAACGCCCTCAGTACTGTACGAGGTACCTCTACACAGGTCATCAAACCGAACTGTGTACTAGGGTACAACAAGAACATAAACTCCTCCAACCGTACAGTCCTTTGAGAAAGGCCAGGGTGTGGTACAAAAAGCTGGCTGTGCACATCGTATAAATGGCAATGCTCAATGCTGTCTTGCTGTCATGATGTGCACGCCACACCGATACATCGTACATTCAGTTCCAGTAGGTAGTGGTTAAGGCCCTGATGTTTGGCACTCAGGAACTGAAGGTGCTCATATCATACTAGGTCAGCATTTCCCGGGGGAGGTCCCGCAAACTGGAAAAGGTAAGTCGCAAAAAGGTGCCGAGTGTGTTACAAAAGGGGAATACGCAAGGACACCATTTATGAATGTGACACCTGCCCCGTGTATGAAGGATTGCTTCAAATTGCACCACATCTGCATGCACTACTAATTTATTTTACAGGAAACCGTAGATTAGTTACAGAAAGGGGGCACATCTAGACCCCCAATTCTTTGGGGGTCTAGTTTCCAAAATGATGTCACTTGTGGTTTTTTTTTTTTTTTACAGTTTAGGCACATCAGGGGCTCTGCAAATGGAACATGACGCCTGCAGACCATTCCATCAAAGTCTGCATTCCAAAACGTCACTTCTTCCCTTCCGAGCCTCGACATGTGCCCAAACAGTAGTTTTCTCCCATGTACAGTACAGACCAAAAGTTTGGACACACCTTCTCATTCAAAGATTTTTCTGTATTTTCATGACTGTGAAAATTGTAGAATCACACTGAAGGCATCAAAACTATGAATTACCACATGTGGAATTATACATTACACTTTACAAAAAAGTGTGAAACAACTGAAAATATGTCTTATATTCTAGGTTCTTCAAAGTAGCCACCTTTAGCTTTGATTACTGCTTTGCATGCAGAAAAGGTGAACGGATGGACTCTACATGCCTGGTTCCCACCGTGAAGCATGGAGGAGGTGGTGTGATGATGTGGGGTGCTTTGCTGGTGACACTGTTGGGGATTTATTCAAAATTAAAGGCATACTGAACCAGCATGGCTATCACAGCATCTTGCAGCAGCATGCTATTCCATCCGGTTTGCATTTAGTTGGACCATCATTTATTTTTCATCAGGGCAATGACCCCAAACACACCTCCAGGCTGTGTAAGGGCTATATGACCAAGAAGGAGAGTGTTGGGGTGCTATGCCAGATGACCTGGCCTCCACAGTCACCAGACCAGAACCCAATTGAGATGGTTTGGGGTGAGCTTGGCCTCTCACCGCTTCAATTCTGAATAATCCCCAACAGTGTCACCAGCAAAGCACCCCCACACCATCACACCACCTCCTCCATGCTTCACGGTGGGAACTAGGCATGTAGAGTCCATCTGTTCACCTTTTCTGCGTGCAAAGCATAATCAAAGCAAAGGGTGGTACTTTGAAGAACCTAGAATATAAGACATATTTTCAGTTGTTTCACACTTTTTGTAAAGTGTAATGTATAATTCCACATGTGGTAATTCATAGTTTTGATGCCTTCAGTGTGATTCTACAATTTTCATAGTCATGAAAATACAGAAGAATCTTTGAATGAGAAGGTGTGTCCAAACTTTTGGTCTGTACTGTATGTGGTACGAGCGTACTCGGGACAAATTGGACAACTTTTGGGGTCAAATTTCTCCTTTTACCCTTGGGGACTAAACGATCATGTTTGTGGAAAAAAAATATGATTTTTTTTGTTCACGGCTCTACGTTATAAACTTGTGTGAAGCACTTGGGGGGTTCAAAATGCTCACCACACATGTAGATAAGTTTCTTAGGGGTCTAGTTTAAAAAATGGGGTCACTTGTGGGGATTTCCACTGTTTAGGCACATCAGGGGCTCGTCAAACGCGACATGGTGTCCGATCTCAATTCCAGCCAATTTTAGTTTGAAAAAGTCAAACGGTGCTCCTTCCCTTCCAAGCCCTGCGCCCAAACAGTGCCACCTCACATATGGGGTATCAGCGTTCTCAGGACAAATTGGACAACAAATTTTGGGGTCAAATTTCTCCTTTTACCTTTGTGAAAATAAAAAATTGTTTGTAGAAGATAATTTTTGTGACTAGGGTTAATAAACTTCTTGTATGTGGTTTTGAATACCTTGAGGGGTGCAGTTTTTAGAATGGTATTACTTTTGGGAATTTTCTGCCATATAGACCCCTCAAAATTACTTCAAATGTGAGGTGGTCCCTAAAAAAATGGTTTTGTAAATTTTGTTGTAAAAATGAGAAATTGCTGGTAAACTTTTAACCCTTATAACTTCCTAACAAAAAAAATTGGTTCCAAAATTGTGCTGATGTAAAGTAGACATGTGGGAAATGTTATTTATTAACTATTTTGTGCGACATATTTCTCTGTTCTAAGTGCATAAAAATTCAAAGTTTGAAAAAACACAAGTCATATCAAAATTTTTTTTACCACTAACATGAAGTACAACATGTCACGAGAAAATCTCAGAATCGCTAAGATCTGTTGAAGCAGTCCAAAATTATAACCTCATAAAATGACAGTGGTCAGAACTGTAAAAATTGGCTTGGTCATTAAAGTGCAAACCACCAATTTTAAAGGGGTTAAAATGTGAACTTATAACACTTGCAACAGAAGTGCTCACCCACATGTGACAGGAGGGAATATAAGAGTGCGATCATGGGCTACAAAAAATCCCGTAACCAAGACTTTATTGATCACCTGTGACAGCACTACGAGAGAATTACAGAGAAAAATAAGAATTCAGGGAGGGACCACAGCCTGGAGCACCCTTGTCCCAAAGGTGAGGTCGGAAGAGGATACCATATCCAGTATATGTTTGTAGAAAGTGAAAGGCGAAGACAAGGTTGCCGCTTTACAAATCTGCTCGATTGAGAAGTCAGCTCTCTCCACCTAACAGGGTGTCACGGTCCTTGTGGAGTGAGCCTTAAGACCTTCTGGAACTGCTTTGCCACTTGCAGAATAAGAATAATCTAAAGAAATGGCCTCCCTGATCCACCTAGATATTGTGTGTTTTGAAGCTTTAAGCCCCTTCGTAGGTCCCTGGAAGGACACAGAAAATTAACTCTCTTTCCTCCAGGCCTCAGTAACAGACAGGTACTTAGACAGGTAATTAGACATCTCCTAACATCTAGAGTAGGAAGCTTTGCTGCCTTCTGATTTTAGGAGAACTCTCTCCTGTAACCTAGGACGCTAGGACGCTGCTTTAGGTAGGTAGGATGGATCAGGCTTCAAAATTACTTTGTCTTCTAGTATCTGAGTAAATGCTGGACCTCTGGATAGGGCCTAAATGTTTCACTTTGCAGACATTGTCCAGCATTTATTCCCCGATATTAGTGCACTGTTATTTTGCTGGTTATTGATTTTTTGGTTTCATTTTTTATATAATGTTGTTTGGAAATTGTGCACTTTAATGCATTTATTATTTAATTTTTTACACTTCCTATTTTAAAAGTATTGAGCTGACATTGCCTCTCACTCATTTTTTTCCTCTTTATACACCTTTGTGAACATTTTTTAAGGCACCTTATTAGTTCCATATATATCAATCAAACTTCAAACTTCTGTGAAATCAAACTGTCCACTTAGGAAGCAACACAGATTGACAATCAATTTCACATGCTGTTGTGCAAATGGAATAGACAACAGATGGAAATTATTGGCAATTATCAAGACACACTCAAAAAAGGAGTGGTTCTGCAGGTGAGGACCACAGACCACATCTCAGTACCAATGCTTTCTGGCTCACTTTTGCATGTTGATTGTGCTTTCACACTCGTGGTAACATGAGAAGGACTCTAAAACCCACACAAGTGGCACAGGTAGTGAAGCTCATCCAGGATGGCACACCAATGCAAGCTGTGGCAAGAAGATTTGCTGTGTCTGTCAGCGTAGTGTCCAAAGGCTGGAGGAGCTACCAGGAGACGTGGAGGGGGCCGTAGGAAAGCAACAACCCATCAGCAGGGCAGCTACCTCTGCCTTTGTGCAAGGAGGAACAGGGGTAGCACTGCCAGAGCCCTGCAAAATAACTTCCAGCAGGCCACAAATATGCATGTGTCTTCACGAACGTTTAGAAACCGACTCCATGAGGATGGTCTGAGTGCCCAACGTCCACAGATTTAGGTTGAGCTCACAGCCCAACACAGTGCAGGATGCCTGGCATTTTCCACAGAACACCAGTATTGGAAAATTCACCACTGGCGCCCTGTGCTCTTCACAGATGAAAGCAGGTTCACACTGAGCACGTGACAGATGTGACAGAGTCTGGAGACGCCATGGAGAGCGATCTGCTGCCTGCAACATTCTTCAGCATGACCGGTTTGGCAGTGGGTCAGTAATGGTGTGGAGTGGTATTTCTTTGGAAGGCCGCACAGCCCTCCATGTGCTCACCAGAGGTAGCCTGACTGCCATTAGGTACCGAGATGAGATCTTCAGACCCCTTGTGAAACCATATGCTGGTGCGGTTGGCCCTGGGTCACTCCTAATGCAGGACAATGCCAGACTTCATGTGGCTGGAGTGTGTCAGCAGTTCCTGCAAGATGAAGGCATTGAAGCTATTGACTGGCCTGCCCATTCCCCAGATCTGAATCCGATTGAGCACATCTGGGACATCATGTCTCGCTCCACCCACCAACGTCACGTTGCACCACAGACTGTCCAGGAGTTGGCGGATGCTTTAGTCCAGATCTGGAAGGAGATCCCTCAAGAGACCATTCGCCGCCTCATCAGGAGCATGCCCAGGCCTTGTAGGGAGGTCATACAGGCATAGGGAGGTCATACAGGCATAGGGAGGTCATACAGCACATGGAGGCCACACACACTACTGAGCATCATTTTGACTTGTTTAAAGGACATTACATTCCACTTTAATTTTGTGGATGACTCCAAATCCAGGCCTCCATTGGTCAATAAATTTGATTTCCATTGATGATTTTTGTATGATTTTGTTGTCAGCACATTCAGCTTTGTACAGAACGAAGTATTCAATGAGAATATTTCATTCATTCAGATCTAGGATGTGTTATTTGAGTGTTCCCTTTATTTTTTTTGAGCAGTGTATTTCCTGTCTGGATATTTATTTTGGTTTTCCATGCTTTTGGTTAATATACTATCACCTCAATGTAACAGAGCCGATCAAGTTGTGGCAGTCTAGGCTATTGAAGCATGTCAAAAGTAAAAAAATGTTTTTAGAAATATGAAAAAAATAAAAAAACATAAAATTTCAGATCACCCCTCCTTTCGCCCCATGCAAAATAAAACAATAAAATGAAAATCAAACCTAGACATATTTGGTATCGCAGCGTTCAGAATCGCCCGATCTATCAATAAAAAAAACAATTAACCTGATCGCTAAACGGCGTAGAGAGAAAAAAAATCAAAACGCCAGAATTAAGTTTTCTTAAGTCGCTGCGACATTGCATTAAAATGCAAAATCTTATCTGCACAAAAATGGTATCATTAAAAATGTCAGCTCGGCACGCAAAAACTACGCCCTCACCCGACCCGAGATCACGAAAAATGGAAACGCTACGAGTCTCAGAAAATGGCGCTTTTTTTTTTTTTTTTTAGCAAATTTTTCATTTTTTTTTCACCACTTTAGATAAAAAAGAGCCTAGACATGTTTGGTGTCTATGAACTCGTAATGACCTGGATAATCGTAATTGCAGGTCATTTTTAGCATTTAGTGAACCTAGCAATAAATATGTGCACAATTGCACTTTTTTTTGTTATTTCACAGAACTTGGAATTTTTTTCCCGTTTTCTGTTACAAGACATGGCAAAACCAATGGTGTTGTTCAAAATTACAGCTCCTCCCACAAAAAATAAGCCCTCACATGGCCATATTAACAGAAAAATAAAAAAGCTATGGCTCTGGAAAGGAGAGCTAAAAACGAAAACGCAAAACCGAAAAAAATTCCGGTCATGAAGGGGTTAAGCAATGGTAGGGGTGTGCTCTTTTTCTGCTGAATTGGTGCCTGCTTATGATTCGTCAGCATAATATAGGGAGAAGGACACAATCCAAGTAAAAACATCAGATAACATCCATTTGTGTTATGTTTCGGTAGCTGAGGAGTAATAGCAAAAATAGCCAAAGAAGCAATATACCTGAGAGGCTGGAAACTACTGGGTTGCAGAACCCTAAACTAACCGCAACACTAGAAGTAGCCGTGGAGCGTACCTACGGTGATCCTAGACGCCTCGTCACAGCCGGAGAGATAGCTACACCTAAAGACAGAAAGATGAAAGCTAACTGCCCCGTAGCAGAACCCCCAAAGAAATAGGAAGCCCCCAAACATGTAATGGCGGTTAGACAAGAAGAAAATACGAACACAGACAGAAAATAGAATGAGCAAACGCTGGGGCCCAATTCTGTCTAGATAGAAAAGTATAGGAAAGAATTCTGACTGCAACCCAAAAAACCCTGACAAAATTACCAACACTTCTGATTAACATAAAACCTGAGATCACACGATCTCTACCACCTAAATCAGATCTCTGGTGTAACACACAGCAATTCAGCAAATAAAAATTGACACAGGAACAGAGCAAAAGTGCAAACACAAACTGAGCACAAAATGCAGCGCCAAACACCAAAAGGGGACCAGGCTGAAGTCCACTGCAAGGCAGCAAACCAGCAACGAAAATCAAACCAGAGGGAAAAAACACAAGTCACTTATCTGAATGATAGCAGGGATGCAAGCTGAGTTCAAACCAAAACCTGAAAGAACAATTGATTACAGGCAAGGCTGATGGGAGTTCAGGTCACTTATATCAGACCATTCGGACCCAGCTGAAAGCCATTCAGCAATTGGTTCATTACCCTCAGCAAGCACCGGAGGGAGCCCCAGCTCCAAAGTCGCCTCCAACGTGTTCACAACAGTATCCCCCCTTGAGGAGGGGTCACTGAACCCTCACTTGCGCAACCAGGCCGATCAGGATGAGCTCGATGATAGGCACGGATCAGTCTCCCAGCATGGATGTCTGAAGCAAACACCCAAGAATTGTCCTCTTGACCATAACCTCTCCACTTAACCAAATACTGGAGTTTCCATCTAGCAAAACGAGAATCCAATATTTTCTCAACCACATACTCCAAATTGCCCTCAACCAAAACAGGTTGGGAGGAGCAGCCATAGGAACCACTAGCTCGACAAACCTCTTCAATAAGGTCTTGTGGAAAACGTTATGGATCTTAAATGTCCCTGGAAGAAGCAAACGGAAGGAAACCGTAATTAAGAATCTCCATGATCTTATAAGGTCCAATGAACCTTGGCTTAAATTTTGGAGACGCAACCTTCATAGGGATATTTCGTGAGGACAACCAAACAAAGTCCCCCACTTTAAAACGAGGACCATTAGTCCTATGCCGGTTGGCAAACCGCTGGGCCTTCTCCTGAGAGACAACCTCTCCACTACCTGGTCCGAAATCTGCTGCATACGCTCCACAATAGAGTCAACCCCCAGACAGACGGAAGCCGCCGCCTGTCCTGAACAAAATCGAGGGTGAAACCCAAAATTGCAGAAAAATGGAGACATCAAGGTGGCAGAGCTAGCCCTATTATTAAGAGCAAATTCTGCCAAAGGCAAAAAAGAGACTCAGTCATCTTGATCAGACACAAAACATCTCAAATAAGTCTCCAAGGTCTGGTTTGTTCTCTCGGTTTGTCCATTGGTCTGAGGGTGAAATGCAGAGGAGAAAGAAAACTGAACACCAAGTTTAGATCAAAATGTTCTCCAAAATCTGGAAACAAATTGGACTCCTCTGTCAGACACAATGTTCTCCGGAATGCCATGTAACCGAACCACGTGCTGAAAGAACAAAGGCACCAATGCGGAGGAGGAAGGCAACTTAGGTAATGGCACAAGATGTATCACCTTGGAAAACCTATCACAGATTACCCAGATAACGTCATTCTCTGAGAGACAGGGAGGTCGGAAATAAAATCCATAGAGATATGGGTCCATGGCCTCTTGTGCACAGGTAATGGCATTAACAAACCACTAGAGCGAGAGCAAGGCTTGGAACGAGAGCAAGTCCCACAGGACTGCACAAAGTCCCTGACATCACGAGACAAAGTAGGCCACCAAAAGGACTGACTCACCAAGTCTCTGGTACCAAAAATACCGGGATGACCAGCCAACGCGGAACAATGAATCTCAGACATCACACTCTTCTTCCATTGGTCTGAGACAAACAATTTCCCAACAGGGCAGCGTTCAGGTTTATCCTCCTGACCACCCCTCCAGAGCCAGTCTCAAATTGGGCGAGATGGCGCAGAGAACTACACCCTCTTTCAAAATAACCGCAGGATCAGTTAACTCAGGAGAGTCCGCAAAGAAAATCCTCGAGAGGGCATCCGCCTTAACATTCTTAGTGCCCGGAAGAAAAGAAACCACAAAATTAAAACGTGTGAAAAACAAGGCCAACCTGGCCGGTCTAGGATTAAGTCGCTTGGCTGATTCGAGATAAACCAGGTTCTTATGGTCCATGAGGACCACCACCTGATGTTTGGCTCCTTCCAGCCAATGTCTCCACTCTTCAAAGGCCCACTTCATGGCCAATAACTCCCGATTACCCACGTCATAATTACGTTCAGTTGGAGAAAATTTTCGAGAGAAAAAGGCACAAGGGTTACTTTTAGAGGTCTCTGGATCCCTTTGACAAAACGGCACCTGCCCCAATCTCAGAAGCATCAACCTCCACCTGAAACGGTAGAGAAACATCAGGCTGCCGTAGAACAGGAGCAGAAATGAATCTCTGCTTAAGTTCCTAAAATGCAGAAACTGCCTCAGGAGGCCAATTCACCACATCGGAACCCTTTTTGGTCAAATCAGTCAATGGTTTAACAATACCGGAGAAATTACCAATAAATTTACAATAAAAATTGGCAAAACCCAAAAATCTCTGAAGAGCCTTCAATGTAGTAGGTTGAACCCAATCACAGATGGCCTAAACCTTGACCGGGTCCATTTCATTAACAGACGTAGACAAAATGAATCCCAGAAATGAAACCTTCTGTATGCCAAAAAGACACTTTGATCCCTTTACATACAGTGCATTCTCTCTCAAAATCTGGAACACAGTCCGAACATGTTTCACATGAGAGTCCCAGTCGTTGGAAAAAATCAAGATATCATCCAAATAAACGATCAGAAATTTTTCCACAAAATCCCTGAAAATATCATTAATAAAGGATTGGAAGATGGAAGGGGCATTAGTAAGCCCAAAAGGCATCACTAGGTACTCAAAATGCCTCTCTGGGGTATTAAACGCCGTCTTCCATTCATCCCCGTGCTTAATGCCAATAAGGTTATACGCCCCCCTGAGGTCAAGCTTGGTAAACCAACTAGCACTTTTCACTCTGGAAAATAGGTCAGAAATCAAGGGTAACGGATATTGATATTTAACAGTGATTTTATTCAGGAGGCGATAGTCAATATACGGCCTCAATGAAACACCCTTTTTGGCCACAAAGAAAAAAAACGGCGCCCAAGGGTGAAGAGGATGGTCTGATATGACCTCTCTCCAAAGACTCCTTGATATAAGATCGCATAGCATCATGTTCAGGTACAGATAAATTAAAAAGGCGACCCCTAGGAAATTTACCACCAGGCACTAACTCAATAGCGCAATCATAGCTCCTGTGAGGAGGTAAGGATGCAGACTTACTCTCACTAAACAAATCAGAAAAATCAGTCAAAAAGTCAGGGACATCCTGAGACTGGGGAGAGGCAGAAAAAACAGGAGTGTCAGTATTAACACATTGGCAGCCCCAACTGGTCACAGACACAGATTTCCAATCCAAAACAGGATTATGAGTCTGTAACCAATAGAAACCCAGTACAATAATGTCATGCAGATTATGCAACACCAGAAATTTGCAACTCTCCTGATGATCAGGTTCAACCCTCATTATCACCTGAGTAGAAAACTGGGGTTTATTCTCAGCCAAAGGGGTAGAATCAATGGCCAGCAAAGGAATAGACTTCCACAGGGGTATCATGGGAAACCCACAACGTTTGGCAAAGTCAAAATCCAGTTAATAGCTGTTCCTGAATCAACAAAAGCCTGAGCCAAAAATGAGGACAGGGAGCAAATCAGGGTAACAGTCAACAGAAATTTAGTCTGAACACTACCCAAGACAACTGACAACTGAGCGCTCAAAACGTCTTCCCCGCTTAGGGCAGACGGAAATAGCATGAGAAGCGTCACCACAGTAGAAACATAACCCACTTCGCTTTCGAAACTCATGACGCTGAGCCCCAGAAGTCACTCCCTCACACTGCATGGGCTCAGGAGCTGGCTCACAAGGCAACACTATCTCACGCATACCTCTGCGCTCACGCAAACGTCTGTCAATTTGAATAACCAAGGACATAGAATCATTGAGACCAGAGGGAACAGGGAATCCCACCGTAACGTCCTTTACATTTTCTGACAGACCCTTCCGAAAAAGGGCTGCCAAAGCATTATCATTCCATTTGGTCAGGACTGGCCACTTTCGGAATTTCCAACAGCACAGCTCAGCGTCTTCACGATCCTGATTTAATGCCACAAGGTCTTTTCAGCCTGATCAGTGACATTAGGTTCATCGTACAATAACCCCAGAGCCTGAAAAAAAAACATCAAAATCATTCAAAAAAGGATCCCCAGGTGTCAGGGAAAAAGCCCAATCCTGAGGGTCGCCGCTCAGCAGAGAGATGGCAATTTGAACCTGCTGTGCTGTGTTCCCTGAGGACTTAGGCTTCAAGGCAAAAAAACAACTTGCAGTTATTTTTAAAATTCAGAAATTTAGACCGATCCCCCAAGAATAAATCTGGCATGGGGATCCTAGGTTACACAACAGGCAACCCAGAAAGATAGGCAGTAATCTTCTGAACCTCAGCGGCAAGCCGCTCCACACGGCCAGACAACTGTGTAAACTCCATTGACGACAAAGAAAAATTCCTCCTCAGCACCCAGAGAAAAAGTGGGAAAAAATGCAAAAAAAAAATTCTGACAATTCCCTTTTTTTTTTCTTCCTTTTTTTTACTATTTTTCCCTTCTGTTGAGTACCATATAATTTTCAGTGTGGCCGGTAATACTTATGTTTCGGTAGCTGAGGAGAAATAGCAAAAATAGCCAAAGAAGCAATACACCAGAGAGGCTGGAAACTACTGGGTTGCAGAACCCTAAACTAACCGCAACACTAGAAGTAGTAGTGGAGCGTACCTACGGTGATCCTAGATGCCTCGTCACAGCCGGAGAGATAGCTACACCTAAAGACAGAAAGATGAAAGCTAACTGCCCCGTAGCAGAACCCCCAAAGAAATAGGAAGCCCCCAAACATGTAATGGCGGTTAGACAAGAAGAAAATACGAACACAGACAGAAAATAGAATAAGCAAACGCTGGGGCCCAATTCTGTCTAGATAGAAATGTATAGGAAAGAATTCCGACTGCAACCCAAAAAACCCTGACAAAAATACCAACACTTCTGATTAACAAAAAACCTGAGATCACACGATCTCTACCACCTAAATCAGATCTCTGGTGTAACACACAGCAATTCAGCAAATAAAAAGTGACACAGGAACAGAGCAAAAGTGCAAACACAAACTGAGCACAAAATGCAGCGCCAGTCCCCAAAAGGGGACCAGGCTGAAGTCCACTGCAAGGCAGCAAACCAGCAAGGAAAATCCAACCAGAGGAAAAAAACACAAGTCACTTATCTGAATGATAGCAGGAATGCAAGTTGAGTTCAAACCAAAACCTGGAAGAACAATTGATTACCGGCAAGGCTGATGGGAGTTCAGGTCACTTATATCAGACCATTCGGACCCAGCTGAAAGCCATTCAGCAATTGGTTCATTACCCTTAGCAACCACCGGAGGGAGCCCAGGCTCCTTAGTCGCCTCCAACGTGTTCACAACACATTTGTACTTGATCTCATTAGGTGTCAAATACTTTGATTGCCAGTATGTCCACAAAAGAGATCCAAGAATTAAAAAAAAAAACCTTTGTGATTTCCAAGGGATCAGCTATGTACCACCTTCTTCAGAATATGGTGTCTTGATGTAAATCAGGAGTCTATCAACAAGGCAAAGCAGGAAACTTAACCCCTTCCAGACGGAGCAAGTTTCCCGTTTTTGTGCTTTCGCTTTTCCATCCCCACCTTCCAAGAGGCATAACGTTATTTTTATTTTGATATTACATAAATTACATAGCCCTATGTTGGCTTGCTTTTCACCTTCCATGTTACTATGCAATGCACTGTAAAATGGAAATAAAATTTCTAAGTACGACAAAGTAGCAAAGAAAGTGCGATACCAAACATGCATATTATAATATATACAGTGGGTTCTGAAAGTATTCAGACCCCTTTACATTTTTCACTCTGTTTCACTGCAGCCATTTGGTAAATGCAAAAAAGTTCATTTTTTTCTCATTAATGTACACTCTGCACCCCATCTATACTGAAAAAAACAGAAATGTAGAAATTTTTGCAAATTTATTAAAAAAGAAAAATTGAAATATCACATGGTCTTAAGTATTCAGATCCTTTGCTCAGTATTGAGTAGAAGCACCCTTTTGAGCTAGTACAGCCATGAGTCTTCTTGGTAATGATGCATCAAGTTTTTCGTACCAGGATTTGGGGATCCTCTGCCAATCTTCCTTGCAGATCCTCTCCAGTTCCTTCAGGTTGGATGGTGAACAGCCATTTTCAGGTCTCTCCAGAGATGCTCAATTGGGTTTAGGTCAGGACTCTGGCTGGTTCAGTCAAGAATGGTCACAGAGTTGTTCTGAAGCCACTCATTTGTTATTTTAGCTGTGTGCCTATTAGGTTCATTGTCTTGTTGGAAGGTGAACCTTTGGCCAAGTCTGAGGTCCAGAGCACTCTGGAAGAGGTTTTCATACAAGATTTCGCTCTGTACTTGGCCGCATTCATGTTAACTTCAATAGCAGCCAGTTGTTCTGTACCTGCAGCTGACAAACACCCCCATAGCATGATGATGCCACCACCATGTTTCACTGTTGGGATTGTACAATCATAGAATGGTAGAGTTGGAAGTGACCTCCTGGGTCATGTGGTCCAACCCCCTGCTCAAAGCAGGATTCACTAAATCATCCCAGACAGATATATGTCCAGCCTCTGTTTGAAGACTTCCATTGAAGGAGAATTCACCACCTCTCGTGGCAGCCTGTTCCACTCATTGATCACTCTGTCAAAAAGTTTTTTCTAATATCTAATCTGTGTCTCCTCCCATTCAGTTTCATCCCATTGCTTCTAGTCTTTCCGTGTGCAAATCAGAATAAAGATAATCCTTCTACAATGTGACAGCCCTTGAGATATTTGTATACAGCTATTAAGTCACCTCTCAGTCTTCTTTTTTGCAAGCTAAACATTCCCAAATCCTGTAACCGTTCCTCATAGGACATGGTTTGCAGACCGAACACCATTCTGGTTGCTCTTCTCTGAACTTGCTCCAGTTTGTTGATGTCTTTTTTAAAATGTGGTGCCCAAAACTGGACACAGTATTCAAGATGAGGTCTGACCAAAGAGGAGTAGAGGGCAATAATGACTTCACGTGATCTAGACTGTATGCTTCTGTTAATACATGCCAGAATTGTATTTGCCTTTTTTGCTGCTGCATCACACTGTTGACTCATGTTCAGTCTGTGATCTATTAGTATACCCAAGACTTTTTCACATGTGCTGTTGCTTAGCCTTATTCCTCCCATTCTGTATTCACTTTTTTCATTTGTATTAACCAGATGAAGTACTTTGCATTTTTCCCTGTTAAAAACCATTCTGTTCGTTGCTGCCCACTGCTCCAGTTTATTTATATCTTTTGAATCCTCTCTCTCTTCTCTAGTATTAGCTATCCCTCCTAGCTTTGTGTCATCAGCAAATTTAATCAGTTTATCCTCAATTCCTTCATCTAAATCATTGATAAAGATGTTGAACAATACAGGGCCCAAGACAGAGCCCTGTGGTACCCCACTTTATACATTCTTCCAACTCGATGTGCAGCCATTTACTACCACTCTTTGGGTCCTATCACTAAGCCAGTTATGTATCCACCTAACAGTTGCCTTGTCATTCCATACTTAGTCATTTTTTCAATAAGGATTGTGTGAGATACTTTGTCAAATGCTTTGCTGAAGTCAAGATATAATATATCTACAGCATTTCCCTATCCACCCAGTCAGTGATTCTGTTATAGAAGGAAATTAAATTAGTCTGACATGACTTATTAGTTACAAACCCATGATGACTCTGTTTAATCACTTCATTCTTGTCCAGGTACTTACATACATGTTGTTTAATAATTTGTTCAAAGATCTTTCCTGGTATAGATGTCAGACTCACCGGCCTATAGTTCCCTGGGTCCACTTTCTTCCCCTTTTTGAAGACAGGAACAACATTTGCTCTTCTCCAGTCTTCTGGGACTTCTGTTCTCCAAGAATTTTCAAAGATTATGGAGAGTGGTTCAAAAATTTCTTCTGCTATCTCCTTCAGTACTCTGGGGTGTAACTCATCTGGACCTGGAGACTTGAATTCATTTATGTTAGCTAAGTGTTTCATCACTATTTTTCTGTTTATAGATATCCTGGATTCTTCTATTCCCTTAATAGGACAGTGAAGATCAGTTGATGTTATATTTCCTTTCTGAGAGAAAACAGATGCAAAATAAGAATTTAAAAGTTCGGCCTTTTCAACATCCTTTTTTACCATTTCATAATTTTCATCCTGTAAAAATCCTATAGCATCTTCGACTTTTCTTTTACTTTTGGCATATCCCCAAAATCCTTTTTTATTGATTTTGACATCTCTTGCAAGCCTTAATTCATTGTCAGCTTTAGCTAATCTGATTCTTGCCCTGTAGGTTCTGCAGACATCATTATATTCTTCTTTAGTTATGCCTCCCTCTTTCTATTTGATATACATTTCTTTCTTCCTTTTTAGCATGTGTTTAAGTTCTTTGTTCATCCATCCTGGTTTCGTTAAATGCTTCCCATTCTTCCCTCTTTTCGGAATTGTTAATGATTGTGTTTTGAGAATCTCATTTTTCAAGATTTCCCATCCTTCCTGGACATTTTTGTCCTTAAGGATATCCAGCCATTGGATCCCTCCGATTCTCTTTCTGAGTCCCTTAAAATCTGCCTTTCTGAAATTTAACCTTGAAGTCTGAGTCTTCACAGGTCTTCCTCCTCTAGTTATCCAAAATTCTAAAATGGCATGGTCGCTACCTCCTAGGGTCCCAGTCACTCTTACCTCCTCAACCATTTCCTCCCTGTTTATAAGGATTAGATCCAGGGTAGCAGATCCCCTTGTTTTCTCCCCTACCTTTTGGAAGATAAATTTGTTAGCAAGAGAGGATAAGAATTTCCTGGACCTGTTCGTTTTGCCTGAGAGAGATTCCCAACAAATGTCTGGATAGTTGAAATCTCCCATGACCACTATGTCATATTTTTTTTGGAGAACTTGGCCATATGATGCATAAAGAGTTCATCCAAATCTTCAGCTTGCATAGGCGGCCTGTAGTAAATGCCTACAATGGTGTCCTTTCTATTGTTCGCTCCTTGTATTCTTACCCAAACAGTTTCCACAGAACGCCCAGTCTCTGAAGCTTCAATCTCTGTGCAGGTGTATTGGGCAGGTGATGAGCAGTGCCTGATTTTCTCCACACATACCGCTTAGAATTATCATCAAAAAGTTCTATCTTCATCTCATCAGACCAGAGAATCTTATTCATCATAGTCTGGGAGTCCTTCATGTGTTTTTTTAGCAAACTCTATGCGGGTTTTGATATGTCTTGCACTGAGGAGAGGCTTACGCCACTCTGCCATAAAGGCCCGACTGGTGGAGGGCTGCAGTGATAGTTGACTTTGTGGAACTTTCTCCCATCTCCCTACTGCATCTGTGGAGCTCAGCCACAGTGATATTGGGGTTCTTCTTTACCTCTTTCACCAAGGCTGTAATGTATGTAGTACAGTTCATATAGCGTCTTGTGCTTGGGTGCGATGAAAACACAGGAGTCACAGGTTTGATATAGAAAAGTCCTGTATTACTTCATACAAGTTGGCAGAAATAGTCACACAGTTTGCAGACACAGAAACAGGAGACACAGCAGGCCAGAGTAATCCAAGCTCAGCAATCACTCTCCAATACAGATTCAGGATCTTCTTCTCTGTTACCATAAGTCCATGCAAACGTGGGTCTTTCAAAGAGCAGGGTTCAGAGTCCACAAGTGCTTCAGAGTTCCTCAGTAGGAATAGCTGGAGTACAAGGTCCAAGGCTTACAGGAGTCAAGTCACAGGTTCACTGCAGGCTAGATTCTGAAGCACTGATTGCTCAGCTGTGGCTGCTTAAGAAGCAAAGGAGAGAATCAGGGCGGGAACATGCAAGCTGGAAACTCCATTTTGACTGAGGGCAAGATAGCTGCAGCAAGACAGAAAGTAAAATGGCTGACGAACAAACTGAGTTTCAGGAATATATACATAGAACCTTACATTACTCCCCCCTTAAGGACAACCTCCGGATGACCTCAGACCAGGCTTGTGTGGGTACCTCTGATGAAACTGACGGAGCAAGCGAGGAGCATTAACGTTATTGACCGGTTCCCATGAGTTGTCCTCCACTGGGTAGCCCTGCCATTTAATCAGATATTGTAACTGATTTCTATACAACCTGGAATCTAAAATCCTTTCCACCACAAATTCTTCCTGACCATCGACTAGCACTGGGTCAGGGCAAGGAGAGGAACGTTCAGGAAACGTATTGGGTGTCGCAGCCTTTAGTAGGGATACATGAAAGACAGGGTGGATTCTCATAGTTCTGGGCAGTTGAAGACGACAAGCAACGGCACTTATAATTTTACTGATTTTATAGGGTCCAATGTACTTATGTCCCAACTTAGACGATGGAATCCTTAACTTAAGATTTCTGGTTGATAGCCAGACCAAGTCTCCTACCTTGAAAGCTGGTGCAGGTTTACGAAATTTATCTGCTGCTTTCTTGTACCTTTCTTGAGCCGATTCCAGATTTTCCTTTAGAAGATCCATATTCTTCTGTAAAGACGTGATTCTTTCAGCCACTGCTGGTAAAGGCGTTTCTATGGGAAATCGTGGTAGAATGTTAGGATGATAACCTAGATTAGAGTAAAAAGGAGACTGTTTAGTGGAGGCACTCTGAGAGTTGTTATACGAGAACTCAGCTAATGGAAGTAGATCCACCCAATCATCCTGTAGGTGGCAGATAAAGCAGCGGAGATACTGCTCCAGGGTTTGATTGGTTCGTTCGGTCTGTCCATTAGTCTGGGGATGAAAAGCAGAAGAAAGGTTTACTTTAATGTCCAATGCTGCACAGAAATTTTGCCAAAACCTAGAAGTGAATTGCACCCCTCGATCCGAAATAACCTCATCCGGTACTCCATGTAAGCGAAACACATCTTTAATCATCAAATCTGATGTCTGTTTTGCAGTGGGTAAGCCGACACAAGGGATAAAATGAGCTGCCTTTGTTAGACGGTCAACCACCACTAGAATGGTGTTCTTCCCCTGAGAGGTTGGTAACTCCACAATGAAGTCCATAGAAATGGATCCCCACGGGCGGGACGGGGTGGGAAGAGGCTGTAACAGACCAGTTGGTGAGGAGCGAGGTGTTTTGCATCTTGCACAGACCTCACATGAAGTGACATAATTCAAAACATCCTTCCTGCAAGTGGGCCACCAAAAGAAACGAGAAAGAAATTCCTGTGTCTTTAGAATTCCTCTATGCCCAGCTATCTTGGAATCGTGAATGAGTTGCAATACTCTTAATCTGACTGTTTCAGGAATATACAGACGTTGTCCCTGAATCCACACACCATTCTTAAAGACAAGACTTACGTCCCTTGGGGGTTGTGCCAAAAAGGAATCCGCATGGTATGCTTCCTTGATGTCCTTAAGTAGGTCTTGATTATGAATTACTCCTAGGAATCTAGAGTCAGGAAGAATAGTCTTAGGAGGAGTAATTGGACGTGTCTCTGCTGAGTAAATCCTAGAGAGTGCATCAGCCTTTCCATTGCGCGATCCTGGTCTATAAGAGATGATAAAATTAAATTGGTTTAAGAAAAGATTCCAGCGAGCCTGGCGAGGAGTCAGGCACTTAGCCGACCTGATAAACTCAAGGTTACGATGGTCTGTCAGGACGACTATTTGCTGTGCAGCTCCCTGAAGAAGGTGTCTCCATTCTTTGAAGGCGGCAATAATGGCCAACAACTCTCTATTGCCCACATCGTAGTTCCTCTCAGCCGAAGACAACTGCTGGGAAAAGAAGGCACAGGGATGCAAGACATTCTTCTCACCTGTTCTCTGAGAGAGTATAGCTCCAACGGCACAGTCTGAAGCATCCACCTCTATTATGAAGGCAAGCTCGGGGTTGGGATGTACTAGGATAGGTGCAGTGGTAAATTTATCTTTTAGACGGGAAAATGCTTCCTGGGCTTGGGGAGTCCAGGAAAACCTAGACTCTTTCCGGGTAAGTTGAGTGATAGGTGACACTACCTCAGAGAAATTTCTAATGAAACGTCTATAGAAGTTGGCAAACCCGATGAAGCGCTGTACCTCCTTCACATTTCTAGGACTTGGCCAATCCTTGATGGCTTGGGTTTTGCTTCCATCCATACTAATTCCTTGTGTAGACAGTACATACCCCAGAAATTGAATTTCGGTCCTATGGAATTCACACTTTTCAAGTTTGATGTAAAGATGATTTTGTCTTAGACGTTCCAAGACCATTCTCACATGTCCATGATGTTCCTCTGTGGAGTTAGAAAAAATTAGAATATCATCCAAATAAATTACCACGAATGTATCTAGGAGATCCCTGAAGATGTCATTCACCAAGTGTTGGAAAGTGGCTGGGGCGGTACTCAGACCAAAAGGCATAACTAGATATTCAAAGTGTCCATAGCGTGACCTGAATGCAGTCTTCCATTCATCCCAGGTCTAATACGGACTAAGTTATAGGCCC
This sequence comes from Oophaga sylvatica, assembly GCA_033576555.1. Taxonomy (NCBI): domain Eukaryota; kingdom Metazoa; phylum Chordata; class Amphibia; order Anura; family Dendrobatidae; genus Oophaga; species Oophaga sylvatica. The sequence continues at coordinate 542,106,457 of JARQOD010000001.1, forward strand.
CACGAAGATCTAGTTTAGAAAAAATTTTGGCATGTCGCACTCTCTCCAATAACTCAGGGATTAAAGGCAATGGATAACGGTTTCTAATAGTAACCTTATTGAGTTCCCTATAGTCTACGCATGGTCTCAGAGATCCATCTTTCTTCTTTACAAAGAAGATGGGTGCACCTGCAGGAAATGAAGAGGGGCGTATGAAGCCCTTGGCTAGATTTTCATCTATGTAATCCTTTAACGCCTTTAGCTCGGGCCCCGCCAGGGGGTAGATCTTACCAAAAGGTATCTCTGCTCCAGGCAATAATTCAATTGGACAATCATATGGACGGTGAGGAGGAAGCTGGTCAGCGTTCTTCTTGTCACATAAATCCACATAGTCCTGGTATACAGCTGGTAGTTCAGGGACTGACATGATTCCTTTAGGAACAGAGCAAGCTGAAACTTTTGGACTCATCTGTTTCTCTGGAAAGTGTAATTCCTTGGTCTCCCAGTTAATGGTAGGATTCTGAGCCTGCAGCCATGGTAGCCCTAGAATAATGGGAAAGTGGGGAGAAGAGATAAGCATAAAGGACAGTTTCTCTTGATGATCTTTACCCATAAGAACCCTCAAAGGCTCTGTTTCCTGATCCACTGGTCCAGAGGTCAGCAGGGAGCCATCCACAGTTTCCATCTGTACTGGAGCAGCCTTCTTCACTGAACGTATTCCCTGTTTCAGAGCAAAGGAGACATCCATAAAATTTCCACTTGCCCCTGAGTCGATCATAGCAGAGCTAGACACCCAAGCTGAGTCAACCCAGAGTTTGATGGAAAGAAAGCAATGAGAATTGTTTTTCTTACAACTCAGCTGGGACACCGCTGAGGAAACTTGAAAAATGGCAGCGTTTACACAGTCAACGTCCTCAGAGGTAACGGAGTTTAAGTCCGAGAAATCAAGATCTGTTGCTGCAGATCTCTCTGGAGCCTGAGGCTCGGACCTGACAGATCCCCTCTCACAACACTCACAATGAATGAGTGCTGCAGTAGTCTTACGAGAACGGCTGGGGCAGTTTATAATGAAGTGCCCTGACTTACCACAATAGAAACATAGATTCTCCTTAAAACGATGTTCCTTGCGTGCATCACTAACCCGTCGTTGTAAAGAGTCTACCTGCATGGGTTCAGGTTCAGGTTCCCGTGTAATCCTACTCAAAGGTTCCTTAGCTGGAGAGGAAGGTAGGAAAAGGTTAGTACGATTGCTTTCGAACCATCTCTCTTGCCTGCGTTCAGTCAGACGAGTATCAATACGGATGCAGTAGTTAATAAAGTCACCTAACGCAGTGGGAGGGTCGGCACGAGCAAGTTCATCCTTAATCAGTGGAGATAACCCCTTTCGAAAAATAGATTTTTTGGCGGAACTGTCCCAGGTGGTATCAAGGGCCCATCTCCTGAAATCCAAGGCATATTCAGCTACCGAGTGCTTACCTTGGCGCAAAGCTAACATGGCTGCTTCAGCTGTTGCACCTCGATTGGGGTCATCAAACACCTGCCCCATGGCTGAAATAAAATCATCAAGGTGATTCAAACAATCATCCTCAGTCTCAATCAGAGGGTTTGCCCACATTAAAGCCTTGTTGGTAAGCAACATAATTATAGTAAGCACCTTAGATCGTTCAGTGGGAAATTGTGAAGCATGTGCAGAAAAAAAAAGATTGCATTGATTAATAAATCCCCTGAATTTCTCACGTTCACCGCCAAAACGAAAAGGGGGCAACTTGGGAATCCCAGCACTCGGGGCTACGGCAGGAGCCTGGACTCGCCCCTCTAGAACCTCAATCCTGGCTCGCAAATCCTGGGTAGTCTGTCCAACCACTTGCAAATTGTGATTATTGAGGTCCTGTAGATTTGTAAAACGGGTCTTTATATTCTGCAAATCTGCAAGGATATTATCAGTCACTCCGCAAAGTTCCTTTATGCGGGCCTCCATTTTCCAGATCTTTTAAGACAGGATTACTGGAAGAAGAGGAGAGAAAAAAAAAAAAACAATAGTGTTCACCTGTGGCAACACTGCAGAGAGAGAAAAAAAAAATTAAGGGAACTGCTCACCTGGAATGGTTGTGAGAAGTCACAACCACTATCATCACAGAAAGTTTCAACCAGACATCTGATATCCAGAGTTACAGCAGACAAAAAAGAGAAAAGAAAGGAAAAAAAAACAATAGTGTTTACCTGTGGTAACACTGCAAAAAGAAAAAACTGTCATCACAGAAAGTACAACCGGACGTCTGATATCCACAGTACAGCAGACACAGCCTTCCAGACCCAGCAGACACTAACGTTTTGGCTTCAGAATCTTGTAATGTATGTAGTACAGTTCATATAGCGTCTTGTGCTTGGGTGCGATGAAAACACAGGAGTCACAGGTTTGATATAGAAAAGTCCTGTATTACTTCATACAAGTTGGCAGAAATAGTCACACAGTTTGCAGACACAGAAACAGGAGACACAGCAGGCCAGAGAAATCCAAGCTCAGCAATCACTCTCCAATACAGATTCAGGATCTTCTTCTCTGTTACCGTAAGTCCATGCAAACGTGGGTCTTTCAAAGAGCAGGGTTCAGAGTCCACAAGTGCTTCAGAGTTCCTCATTAGGAATAGCTGGAGTACAAGGTCCAAGGCTTACAGGAGTCAAGTCACAGGTTCACTGCAGGCTAGATTCTGAAGCACTGATTGCTCAGCTGTGGCTGCTTAAGAAGCAAAGGAGAGAATCAGGGCGGGAACATGCAAGCTGGAAACTCCATTTTGACTGAGGGCAAGATAGCTGCAGCAAGACAGAAAGTAAAATGGCTGACGAACAAACTGAGTTTCAGGAATATATACATAGAACCTTACAAAGGCTCTTCTCCCACAATTGCTCAGATTGGCTGGACTGCCAGGTCTTGGAAGACTTCTGGAGGTCCCAAATTTCTTCCATTTAAAGATTATGGAGGCCAGTGTGCTCTCAGGATCCTTGAGTACTGCAGAAATTCTTTTGTAACCTTGGCCAAATGTGTGCCTTGCCACAATTATGTCTGAGCTCCCAGGCCACTTCCTTTGACCTCATGATTCTCATTTGGTCTGACATGCACTGTGAGCTGTTAAGTCTTATATAGACAGGTGTGTGCCTTTACAAATCAAGTCCTCTCAGTTTAATTAAACACAGCTGGACTATGGCTACAATGAAATAAAAAGTGAAAAATTTAAAGGGGTCCGAATACTTTCTGAACCCTCTGTGTATATACAGCTCTGGCTAAAAAATAAGAGACCACTTTCAAATGTTCAGTTTGTCTGATTTTTCTTTTTATATGTATATTTTTGAGTAAAATGAAAATTGTTCTTTTAGTCTATAAACTTAAGACAACGTCTCCGAATTTCCAAGCAAAAAATTTGGTGTTTTTTTCTGATAAAGAAAATTGGGCAAAATTTAAAAAAAAACAGTGCTTTCAGACCACAAATAATGCAAGAAAACAAGTTCATAATCATTTAGAAACAACAATACTAATGTTTTAACTCAGGTAGACTTCTGAAATCAATATTTTGTGGAATAACTGTGATTTTTAAAAACAGCTTTCATGCGTCTTGGCATACCTGCTGTGAGGAACTAAGCCGACCGCCACACGGTAGCCCGGGTATCACAGCTTCTGATCCCACCGCCGCTACCAAATGTGAAGGACGACCCCTTTCCTCCTACGTCACCAATGGGACGTAACTCCACAGGTACAGCTCTCCGGCGCCCCCTTTGTCTCTCAGGTCAGTAAGGGAACTGAACCTAGAGCAAATGGCCGCCGGGGAGGTTGTCCTGTTACCCACTGGGTATTCTAAGATTCGTGATCAGAGTAAAAGCATCAGCCCAAGATTAATTTTAGGGTTTAATTGCCTTAAGGGCGCACTAGATAATTACAGAAATATACAGTAAAGCTATACAAGGGAATGACAATGGATTTGCAGTCAGAGTAAAATACCACAATAATATACAAGGCTTAAAGGTATTAGCAATAGATCAATATTACCTGGTTGTAGGGACATGGGGAGGCAGGGAGCTCTGCGATCCCCAGGTAACAGTCTTTAGTTGCTGGACAGTCTCCCAAAACATGTGCTGCTGCTCTCTTGGCAAGGCAAATCTGTCCCTTGGTCCTTCTTAGATCATCTTCTTGGCTTCTGTGTGAAAATGGATTGAGGACAGCCTGTTCATGGCTACAGTTCTTAAACCTGCTAGGCCCCTCCCTTTGCTTTGAAGCCCGCATATTAACCGGCCTGCAATTCATATGGAGCAGGAAATACTGGCTTGAGTCTGAGTTATTTAGCATACTAATGACCATCTTATTCAGACACGGGCCTAAACTAATTAGCATACTAAAGCCCTTTTGATTCATAGTGGAAATCAAAACCGGTCGTACTGGATATGCTAACAGGCCCTGTGTAGTTAGCAGTCTGTGGCTCTGTGAACCGACAAAATGGAGGCTGGTATAGGCCCTATACAAGATGGTGGCGTCCCTTTCCTTACACCTGCCGCCAGTCTTTCACACTGCTCCTGGCGCAAAAATAAAGCAGTTCTTCTTTGTTTGATGGCTTGTGACTATCCATCTTCCTCTTGATTACATTACAGAGGTTTTCAATGGGATTCAGGTCTGGAGAATGGGCTGCCCATGACAGGGTTTTGATGTGGTGGTCTCTTACTTTTTGCCAGAGTTGTATATAAACACACAGTTGTGCTCAAAAGTTTACATACCCCGGGAGAATTTTTGCTTTTTTGGCCTATTTTCAGAGAATATGAATGAGAACACCAAAACTTTTTCTCCACTCATGGTTAGTCGCTGGGTGAAGCCATTTATTGTCAAACTACTGTGTTTTCGCTTTTTAAATCATAACGACAACCCAAAACATCCAAATAACACTGATCAAAAGTTTACATACCCCATTTTTTAATACTGTGTATTGCCCCCTCTAACATCAATGACATCTTGAAGTCTTTTGTGGTAGTTGAGGATGAGGTTCTTTATTTTCTCAGATGGTAAAGCTGACCACTTTTCTTGACAAAAACAAAATTCCTGAGCTGTCTAGCATGAACTGCACGCTTGAGATCTCACCAGAGTGGCTCAATGATATTGAGGTCAGGAGACTGAGATGGCCACTCCAGAACCTTCACTTTGTTCTGCTGTAGCCAATGACAGGTCAACTTGGCCTTGTGTTTTGGATCGTTGTCATGTTGGAATGTCCAAGTATGTCCAAAGCGCTGCTTCCGGGCTGATGATTGCAAATTTGCGTCCAGTATTTGATGATAACGTCCTGCATTCATCTTTCCTTCAATTCTGACCAAATTTTCTGTGCTTTTGTAGCTCACACATCCCCAAAACATCAGCAATCCACCTCTGTGCTTTACAGTAGGAATGGTGTTCCTCTCTCCAAATGTAACGCTTATGGATGCGGCCAAAAATTTCTATTTTGGTATCACTCCAAATTACCTTGTTCCAGAAGGCTTGTCTCTGTGCTGTTTTGCGTTTTGTTGGCTCTCTTCTGGCGACTCGACTATGCAGCTCATTTTTCTTCAAGTGCCTCCATATTACATGGTTTTTAAGGTGGAAGGGAGACTAAGTCCATCTAGTTCAACCCGTAGCCTAACATGTTGATCCAGAGGAAGGCAAAAAAAAAAACCCATGCGGCAAACACTAAGCTCCACATTGGAAAAAAAATTCCTTCCCGACTCCACATACTGCAATCAGACTTGTTCCCTGGATCAACGCCCTATCAAGGAATCTAGTATATATAACCTGTTGTTAGAGCTGGCGGAACGCACAAAATAAATATAAATAAAAGGTGCGTTCGCAGCCCGGGGTCCACCGTGCAGGCAGAGCCTGAGGCTAGTAAGATGGCGATATGGCGAACTCTGTTACTTCACAGAGTCGCAACTATAGATACTGTGGCACTATATGGCGGTATAAGCGAACTCTGTTACACCAGGGAGTTGCTAAGGTAGAGACGCAGAGATATGGACTGTGTCCTGTTAACTCCACAGGGATGTACAGACAACTGCTGTGCGGACAGCAGTCCGTAGTAATGCAATCAGTAACGCAATCAGACAATCTCCTCACCGGAGAAGCCGGTATTCTAGGGGCCTATTTCAGCCAAGCCCTAAACACGTGCATACAAGTCTCCTCAGCGGAGGTGCGGGTATTCTAGGGGCTTATTTCAGCCGAGCCCTTACACATGCGTGCAAGATCACACTGGCGCAAAGCACATAATGCAATTGATACTAGCGCATGGCCGCATGGTCATACAACCCTTTTATAGCAGCAACTACAGGGCCTGCCAGAAAAGGACCAATAAGAAACTATTCCAGAACACATGTAGTTTCAGGATCTTCCTAGCGGACCAATAGGAGCAGCTGCAGTACCTGAGCATGTAACGCCTGATCTCCAATGAGAGATCTTACCCTGGGCATGCTCAGAAGGGAAAACGCAGGACTTAGTCCTAAAGACGCCTGCTCGCCGCTAACCAGTACTGGCTACAATAGCAGAACCTGGAGAGGCAGCAGTAGTCCTCTGCACAATGTTAGACTGGGCGAGACGCTGGTACCGATGTCTCTGCTGAGCAGAGTCCACTGCAGCCGGAGACGGATGGGAGACCGCAGCAGGGATGGCTCGAGATTCCCCTTGTGCAGTAGCGGGAACTCGACCACTAACATTACCCCCCCTCCTAGGGCCCCCCCTTCTTTGGCCTCGCTACGTTCAAAGGCATCGATGAGCTGCGGAGCATGAATATGCTCGGCAGGCTCCCAGGACCTATCCTCAGGCCCATAACCCCTCCAATCCACAAAAAAAAATGTTTTGCCCCGTACCACCTTGCACCCTACAATGGTGCTCACCTCGTGATCGTCCGTAAACGAACCAGACGTCCCGGCAGATGACTCAGGCAACCAGGAGATGAGCACGGGTTTTAGGAGGGACACATGGAAGGTGTCGGAGATACCAAGGTGAGGCGGAAGGGCCAAACGGTAAACCACAGGGTTCACCTGCCCGAGGACCTTGAAGGGACCCAAATAGCGGGGTGCCAACTTAGTGGACTCCACCCGCAGCCTGATGTTTCGGGCGGAGAGCCACACTAGGTCGCCAGGAGCAAATGTCGGAGCGGGACGCCGATGGGCATCGGCAGAAGACCTCATCCTCTCCTTGGAAGCCTGCATGACATCCTGGGTGTGGTCCCATATGTCCCGTGCCTCCACAGCCAAGTCTGCCACCCTGGAGTCGGCGGAAGCCACGGGCATGGGCACCGGTACCCGCGGATGCTGGCCGTAACTTAAGAGGAATGGGGTCTGTCTGGTGGAGTCAGCCACAGCATTGTTTAGCGCGAACTCCGCCCACGGGAGCAAGGATGCCCAGTCATCCTGCCTGGCAGAGACAAAATGTTGCAAGTATGTGACCAAGGTCTGGTTGGCCCTCTCTACCAACCCATTCCTCTCGGGATGATATGCAGAGGAGAGGTTCAACTCAATGCAGAGTAGACGACACAGCTCTCTCCAGAAAAGAGACGCAAATTGGGGACCTCGATCGCTGACAATCTTGTCTGGCATACTGTGTAGACGGAAGATGTGTCTAATAAATAATGTTGCCAAGGCCCGTGCAGAAGGTAACCGTGGTAGCGGCACTAAGTGCACCATTTTGGAGAAGTGGTCGGTGATCACCCAAATGATCGTGCAACCCCGAGACTTGGGTAAGCCCACCACAAAGTCCATCCCGACCATCTCCCAGGGCCTGTCTGCCACCGGAAAAGGGAAAAGTAACCCAGCTGGCCGTTGTCAAAGGGACTTGTTCCTGGCACAGGAGACACACGCCTGAACATACTCCCTGACGTCACGGACCATATGTGGCCACCAGTATGTCCTCGCCAATAATTCAGTTGTCCTCTTTGGCCCAAAGTGTCCACCCACCCTGGACGAGTGTGCCCAAGAAAGTACCTCCGGTCGCAAATTAGTGGGCACAAAAGTCTTGCCCGGAGGCACAGACTCTAGCAAAATCGGGGCTACCGTTCTCAGGCTCTCTTCGGGGACAATAAGCCGAGGCTCCCCATCCTCCTCCTCTGATGACACTAAGGAGCGAGAGAGAGCGTCGGCCCGAATTTTCTTCTCACCGGAGAGAAAATGGAGGGTGAAGTGGAACCGAGAGAAGAATAGGGACCATTTGGCCTGGCGAGAATTTAGCCGCTGACCCGTTTGCAAATATACCAAGTTTTTGTGGTCAGTGAAGACTTGGAAGGGAAAACGAGCCCCCTCCAGAAGATGTCTCCACTCAGAGAAGGCCAACTTCATAGCCAGCAACTCCCTGTCCCCGATGGAATAATTCCTCTCTGCTGGTGTAAAGGTCCTAGAAAAGAAGGAGCAGGGATGCTTCCGACCTTGAGCATCCTTTTGATAAGGGACTGCTCCAGCACCAAAAGAAGAGGCGTCCACCTCTAAAATACACGGCTTATCAACATCGGGGTGATGTAATATGGGAGCACTGGCAAAATGCGACTTGATGGAAGAGAACGCCTTGGAAACCTCCTCAGACCACAACTTGGGATTTGCTCCCTTCTTGGTGAGGGCTACCAAGGGAGCTACCAAAGTCGAAAAATGGGGAATGAACTGCCGATAATAATTAATGAATCCCATAAAGCGCTGCACCGCTTTAAGATAATGGGGTTCTTGCCAGTCCATTACAGCTTGTAGTTTGGCAGGATCCATAGCCAATCCCTGGGCGGAGATGATATAGCCTAGGAAAGGTAAAGACTCCTGCTCAAACACACATTTCTCCAGCTTGGCATAGAGGGAGTTTGCCCGTAAGAGGTCGAAGACTTTGTTGACATCCCTCCGGTGAGAGTCTATATGTGATGAAAAGATGAGAATATCATCCAGATAGACTACTACAGAGGTGAAGCGCATATCCCGGAAGATGTCATTGACAAAGTCTTGGAAAACAGCGGAAGCATTACAGAGCCCAAAGGGCATCACCAGGTATTCATAATTCCCATCCCTGGTATTAAAAGCTGTCTTCCACTCGTCCCCTTCATGGATGCGAATTAGGTTATAGGCACCACGTAGATCTAGCTTGGTAAATACCTTTGCTCCTCGGAGCCTATCAAAGAGCTCAGAGATTAGGGGCAATGGGTACTTATTCTTGACAGTGATGGCGTTAAGACCCCTGTAGTCAATACACGGACGTAATTCTCCGTTCTTCTTTTGCACGAACCCCCCTGCTGGTGACACCGACTTCCTAATGAACCCTCTTGCCAGATTCTCCTGAATATACTAGGACATGGCCTCCGTCTCAGGAAGCGAGAGGGGATAGACTCTTCCCCGAGGAGGTTCTGCTCCAGGCAAGAGATCAATAGGACAGTCGTAGGGGCGATGAGGCGGAAGAGTCTCCGCCGCCTTCTTGGAGAAAACGTCTGCGTATGACCAATAACACTGGGGAAGAGAAGTGAGATCTACGGGTATCTCTGTTGTGGTGACCTGAACGCACTCCCTAACACAGCTGCCTCTACATGAATCACCCCAACCCAGTATCCTCCCAGAGGACCACTCAATATGGGGATAGTGGTGACGGAGCCAAGGTATTAGATAGAGAGTAACCTGAGGCAAATCATTTTCAATGCAGAAAATATTTATTAATGAATCCAAGGATGCACAGAAAATAACACCGACGTTTCGGCACTGGGGCCTTTATCAAGGTTATATTTCTAAACGAAAAAAACGAGGAACAATAATTACAACAAGGGAGTAATAAAGGAAATATACAATATTTTATTGTGCATACCATGAGATATAGTATAAGGTATCAAATAAATTAATTATTAGCATATTGACAAATAGAGGGAAACAGAAAAAATCATTTAAGTATATAGCTAAACTATTAATAGGGTTATAAGCTGGTGCCAAATCCGTAATGAGCTCAAAGTAATTAACATAATATATACACATATATTCCACCATAGAGAAAGTTTATTCACATGGCACATGGAGTAACTATAGATTATAAGATAGCAGGTAAATCACTGTGAGGGTTAAATGGATAGGTACCTGTGCGCTTCCAGGAGCAAAATATATGTGAGAGCTGTGGAAGGAAAACAGAACATATACAGTGAACCTCCATGGAGTGTAAGATCAGTCCCAGGAAAGTAAAGACAGGAGTGTGAGACAAGCATACCTGAGAGGAGAAGAAATCAGGGAACCAGCCGCTGTGAGAGACGTGTGTGAAGAGCGCTCACACACAGCTGCTATTTAAGCACAGCGCCACTTGGAAAGAGCCAGGAAGTAGGTCAGGAGTACAGAGACGCTAGCGCATGTGCAGAGCGTTCTCTAAGACGGAAGTGGGGCAGAAAACATGTAAGACAGAGAGGAGGAGGGAGTAAAGGGGGGCGCCTGCGCAGTACCAACCAGGGAAACAGAAGTAAAGCATAAAGAGAATGACAGAAGGCTGTACAAGCGAGATAAGTGAAAATACAAAGAAATAAAACGCTACAAAGGGAAGAGACCATAAAGGAGGAATGAAATAAAGCGATGTATGAGAATATTGGCGAAAAAAAGGGGGGAGAAAATGAAGAATATATGCAAAAAGGAAAAAAGTAAGAAAAAAAGTAAGAAAAATAGTAGGAAAAAAAGAAAAATAGTAGGAAAAAAAGAAGGGAAAAAGGGTGAAGAGATAACGAAAATGAAATTTACACACAACTTAACGACAGGGATACATATCTATCGGTTGCTACCAATCCCACATTGTCTATTGCTACAGAAATTCGTCAAGTTGTTCACCATTACCTGGATAAGGCAGTAATTGATTCTAAACTTGGTGACTACCTTATCAATCCTCATCCCATTATTCCAGTATTTTATACCATTCCTAAAATACACAAAAATCTCTCTAGTCCGCCAGGCAGACCAATAGTCGCCTCTACTAACTCACTTCTATCACCTCTATCTAAAGGTTTGGAGAAAATACTTTCCCAACTTTTACCCTCTATCCCGTCCTGGTTGCGAGATACCTCTCATTTCTTGTCTTATATCAAAGATCTTCACCATGTACCACATGATTCCCTACTTGTCACACTAGATGTCACAAGTTTATATACTAACATTGACCACACACTGGGCATCCAGGCTGTGCAATCCTTTTTGGACACCAACACTGAGTTTTCGCCAGAAATGATAAGTTTCTGTACCTCTTTGTTAACATTGGTCCTTAAAAGGAATTTCTTCATGTTTGAAGATAATTTTTATATTCAGAAGACAGGCACCGCGATGGGCGCTAATGTTGCGCCCCCTTTCGCAAATATTTTTATGGCCCAATTTGAGACAGACTTTGTTTATTCACATCATCTCTTCCAACAGTATGTTATACTTTGGAAGAGATATATTGATGACATTTTTCTCATTTGGTCAGGTGACCTGAATGGTGTAGAACTATTTTTCAATTATCTCAATACTACAGCTACTGGTCTCACCTTTACTATGCATCAAAATTGTAGTGCAATTTCATTTTTGGACACTACCATTTTAAAAGATGATATGGGTACCTTATCTACGGACCTATTTATCAAGCCGACGGATAGGAATAGTCTCTTGTTATATACAAGTTGTCATCCACGACATATAAAAAAATCACTGCCCCGGTCCCAATTTTGCCGGGTCGACAGGATTGTTTCGGATCCGGCCCTTAAAGAAACCAGATTAAGTGACATGAAATCTAAATTTCAATCTAGAGGCTACCCGGACTCCCTGTTGTCCTTTAATCCTAGGGTGATTAACAGGAATGTTGCTGGACCCAGCAAAATAGCTTTTGTTAACACCTATCATCCTTTCATGTAACTTATCCACAATATTGTGAAAAGACATTGGCCCCTCCTATCATCTTCCTATCCTAATATAACCGAATTCCAGTCAGAACCACTTATATGTCATAAAAGAGCCCCAAATTTACGTAACCTCTTGGTCAGGGCGGACATAGGTGGTAGAAAACAAGGTGGTGCTCAGGTTTTCCTAAGATCACAACGCCATGGAACATTTCCGTGTCTACACTGCTTACAATGCTCTAACATAACTAAAGGTGACACTTTCACCCACCCTCTATCTGGAAAAATTTTTCCAGTGAAGTCCTATTACAGTTGTGACTCCACATTTGTGGTATACCTTATAAAGTGTCCTTGCGGTCTCGGATATGTTGGGGAAACCACCCAGCATATCCGGGATCGCATCTCACAACATAAATCTACTATACGCTGCAAACGACTTCTATTACCGATACCAGCACACTTTATTGCTAGTGGACACAACATATCTCAGTTACGCTATCAGGTCATTGACCATGTTCCAGAGGCACGTCGAGGTGGCGACAGAGTCGCTAAATTGAAAGAAAAGGAAGCCTATTGGATATATGCTTTACGTACACTTGAACCACATGGTCTTAACAGAGAATATGAGATACTCCATTAATATCAACAATACTCTTTGGCGGTTTTCTGCATGTTCTTCCTTGTATTTATCACTTTAACCTATACCTTGGGTTAGCATATTAACTAATTATATTTTCTCCTTCTATCCTTATAGACGTGAAGAAGATTGGCAGGTATTCACTTTCGGTGTCTTTATGTTTCACTTATCATTTTGGATCCGCCCTTACCTTTGTATTAGTACTCTTATATCTAGTCTATATGTCTCCTCTTAAGTGTGCTTGTGTTCCTGTATATTTGTACCTGTTTCCTTATCCTCTGCATTTCCCTCTTTGTTCCTCCTTATATTTACTTTAATTTCATTTTATTTCATTTTGTTTATCTCTTCACCCTTTTTCCCTTCTTTTTTTCCTACTATTTTTCTTTTTTTCCTACTATTTTTCTTACTTTTTTTCTTACTTTTTTTCCTTTTTGCATATATTCTTCATTTTCTCCCCCCTTTTTTTTCGCCAATATTCTCTTCCCTTTGTAGCGTTTTATTTCTTTGTATTTTCACTTATCTCGCTTGTACAGTCTTCTGTCATTGTCTTTATGCTTTACTTCTGTTTCCCTGGTTGGTACTGCGCAGGCACCCCCCTTTACTCCCCCCCTCCTCTCTGTCTTACATGTTTTCTGCCCCACTTCCATCTTAGAGAACGCTCTGCACATGCGCTAGCGTCTCTGTACTCCTGACCTACTTCCTGGCTCTTTCCAAGTGGCGCTGTGCTTAAATAGCAGCTGTGTGTGAGCGCTCTTCACACACGTCTCTCACAGCGGCTGGTTCCCTGATTTCTTCTCCTCTCAGGCATGCTTGTCTCACATTCCTGTCTTTACTTTCCTGGGACCGATCTTACACTCCATGGAGGTTCACTGTATATGTTCTGTTCTCCTTCCACAGCTCTCACATATATTTTGCTCCTGGAAGCGCACAGGTACCTATCCATTTAACCCTCACAGTGATTTACCTGCTATCTTATAATCTATAGTTACTCCATGTGCCATGTGAATAAACTTTCTCTATGGTGGAATATATGTGTATATATTATGTTAATTACTTTGAGCTCATTACGGATTTGGCACCAGCTTATAACCCTATTAATAGTTTAGCTATATACTTAAATGATTTTTTCTGTTTCCCTCTAATTGTCAATATGCTAATAATTAATTTATTTGATACCTTATACTATATCTCATGGTATGCACAACAAAATATTGTATATTTCCTTTATTACTCCCTTGTTGTAATTATTGTTCCTCGTTTTTTTTTGTTTAGAAATATAACCTTGATAAAGGCCCCAGTGCCGAAACGTCGGTGTTATTTTCTGTGCATCCTTGGATTCATTAATAAATATTTTCTGCATTGAAAATGATTTGCCTCAGGTTACTCTCTATCTGATATCATATCTTCCTGATGGCCCAGGCTTGCTTTTTCCATTGTTTTTTACAGGAGCCAAGGTATTCCCAGCAAAACCTCATCTATTCCCTCGGGCAGGACAAGAAAGGAATGGGATGGGAAGGGAACATAGATAAAGTGAGAGGGATAGTCTGGTGGGTGATTTGTGAGGGCAGAGTCGATCCATTCACTACTCGCACAGTCACCGGTTTGGCGAGCATCACCTGAGGTATAATGTGGCGGAGAGCAAAGGCAGAGGACATGAAATTCCCCTCGGCTCCAGAATCCACACAGAGCTCGGCGGTGAGAGTGGATGGACCTACAGTAATTGTCCCCTTTAAGGACAACTTGGTGGAAAATGCCACGGTGTCTAGTGAACCTCCTCCCAGGGTTACTAGACGCGACCGTTTTCCCGACCGCTGTGGACATTTGTTGGCATAATGTCCTAACTGCTGACAGATGTCACGGGTACTCGAGAGGCCTGGGACTTAGGTCCTGCTCGAGAAACCTTCATAGCCTCGTGGGAGTCGGATGCCTAACTGAAAGATTCTAGAGGTTTAGCGAAGGTGGGAGACAAGCCGGAACCTCTGCCTACACTGGGACTGCTCCAACCTTCGCTCGTGAAAACGGAGGTCGATGCGGGTAGATATGGCCATAAGCTTCTCCAGTGTGGCGGGAATCTCCCTGGTGGCCAAGGCGTCTTTCACATGGCCCGCCAGTCGTCTCCAAAACACGGGAATGAGGACTTTATCTGGCCAGTCTAACTCCGAGGCCAGAGTCCGAAATTGGACAGCAAAATAGCTGACCAAGGACGAACCCTGTGAACTTGCCAGCAGTTGGAGCGCAGCATCGTGGGTGACCTAAGGTCCTAGAAAGATCTTTTCAGAGCCTCCAGAAAACGAGGAGCACTTCGTACCACACGGTCGTCACGCTCCCACAGCGGGGTGGCCCACTCCAATGCACTGCCCGACCGGCGGTGATCATACCACGGCATGCAGCGGAGACCTGACTTAAAACTCTCACCCAGGTATGATCACCGCCGGTTAGTACACCGGATCTATTCCCCTAAATGCCTCCGCTACTGGATGAATTGAATGAGGCTTTTGTTTTCAGATACTCACCTTTAACCCTTACTTTGGAGATCTACCTGGTATGTCATACCTTTGATATTTTGATTGATCACGGGCCGCTGTCACTTTTTCTCATTATGTCTTATCACCCACCAGATCCCAACAGTATCTACTGCTTACCTTTGAATTGGGTATTTCTACCCTCTCCCGGTATTTAATGGCACGTCTTATTTTCTGTGCTATATCACCCTCACGTCTCTTCTGGTCTGAAGAGTCTGTCCCTAACTATTTGAGGACTAGCATACTTCTATATAAAGATGATTTTCTCTAGTAACCACGTTCATATTATACTATTGTACATACATTGGTTATATTATTATGTTTTCTTTGCAATTTTACCTTTTATTTTTATTGTAAGAATTTTGAAGAATTTTTTGTTTTTGTATTACATATATGTAGTGGCTGATGAAGGTCCGAAATTTAGGACCGAAACGTTTCACTACCGTGGATTACAATAAATATTTACCGTTTTCGCTAAGTTGAGTGCCGAGTTCTCTTTTTATTAGCAGCCTGAACAGCAACTACGGTAACATCCACAGCTGAGGTTGTGCACTCAAGGGTTGCCAACCTACCCTCCAGCTGCTGGATGTCCTGCTGTAGACGCTGGTCGTCCGCCATTTTACTAGCCAGACCCAGGCGCTAGTATTATGTTAGGGCTGGCGGAACGCACAAAATAAATATAAATAATAGGTGCGTTCGCAGCCTGGGGTCCACCGTGCAGGCAGAGCCTGCTGCTAGTAAGATGGTGGTATGGCGAACTCTGTTACTTCACAGAGTCGCAACTATAGATACTGTGGCACTATATGGTGGTATAAGCGAACTCTGTTACACCACAGAGTCGCTAAGGTAGAGACGCAGAGATATGGACTGTGTCCTGTTAACTCCACAGGGATGCACAGACAACTGCTGTGCGGACAGCAGTTCGTAGTAATGCGGTCAGCAACGAAGTCAGACAATCTCCTCACCGGAGAAGCCGGTATTCTAGGGGCTTATTTCAGCCAAGCCCTAAACACGTGCATACAAGTCTCCTCACCGGAGGTGCCAGTATTCTAGGGGCTTATTTCAGCCGAGCCCTTACACATGCGTGCAAGATCACACTGGCGCAAAGCACATAATGCAATTATACTAGCGCATGGCCGCATGGTCATACAACCCTTTTATAGCAGCAACTACAGGGCCTGCCAGAAAAGGACCAATAAGAAACTATTTCAGAACACATGTAGTTTCAGGACCTTCCTAGCGAACCAATAGGAGCTGCTGCAGTACCTGAGCATGTGACCCCTGATCTCCAATGAGAGATCTTACCCTGGGCATGCTCAGAAGGGGAAACGCAGGACTTAGTCCTAAAGACATCTGCTCGTCCACTGCGGCCAGAGACGGATGGGAGACCGCAGCAGGTATGGCTCGATATTCCCCTTGTGCAGAAGCGGGAACTCGACCCCTAACACCTGTAATATTATACTTTTCAAGAAAGGCATCCA
This sequence comes from Oophaga sylvatica, assembly GCA_033576555.1. Classification (NCBI taxonomy): domain Eukaryota; kingdom Metazoa; phylum Chordata; class Amphibia; order Anura; family Dendrobatidae; genus Oophaga; species Oophaga sylvatica. The sequence continues at coordinate 542,122,922 of JARQOD010000001.1, forward strand.
GGCCCTTGTTAAATTTTAGTAGTGAATCACTCATTACAACATCATATGGCAGAGAGTTCCACAGTCTCACTGCTGTTAAAGTAAAAAATCCACGTGTGTGATTATGATTAAACCTTCTTTCCTCCATACATAGAGGATGTCCCCTTGTCCCCGTCTCAGGTCTAAGAGTAAAAAGATCATTAGAAAGGTCTTTGTACTGTCCCCTCATATATTTATACATTATAATAAGATCACCTCTAAGCCTTCGCTTTTCCAAACTAATTAACCCCAAGTGTAATAACTTGTCTTAGTATTGCAGACCCACCCAGTACTCTAATAACCTTGGTCGCTCCTCTCTGCACCAGATACAGTTCAGCTATGTCTTTCTTCTCCTTTTAGGCATCTATGCCTCTTTTAATGCTTCCAATTATTTTATTTGCCTTTGCAGCAGCCGCCTGACACTGGCCACTAAATGTGAGTTTGTCGTCCACCCATACACTTAGGTGTTTTTCAGTGACTGTTTTGCCCAGTGTTTTACAATTAAGCACATAATTATACATCTTGCATATATTCCTGTTCAACTTAGCGCGGTGAATATTATAATATATTTTTTCAGTTCTATGCACTAATAGGGTCAGACACAGTACCTGTTATTCACCAGCAGCAGTTGAGCACAATCTTCTTTCTCCCCTACTGGATAGTGCCATTGTGCAATAGTTTGGATAATTATACATCTTATTTGTCCCAGTGATACCTTACATTTATCCCCATTAAAGCTCATTTGCCATTTATCAGCCCAAGCTTCTAGCTTACATAAATCTTCCTGTCATATTAAATTGTCCTCCTCTGTATTGATTACCCTGCAGAGTTTAGTGTCATCTGCAAATATAGAAACGCACTGCAAATATTGAAATTCTAACACCGACCCCTGCGGTACCCCACTGCTAACTGCGACCAAGTCAGAGTGTGCTCCATGAATAACCACCCTCTTTTTCCTATCCCTGAGTCAGCTCTTAACCCACTTACACATATTTTCCCTTATCCCCATTGTTCTCATTTTTTGTATCTACCTTTTGTGTGGCAGCGTATCAAAAGCTTTTGAAAAGTCCATATACAGCTTGTTTACTTGTTATGAACTGCTACAAGCACTAAGGAAAGATGGGAATTCTGTCCCTACAATAGAACTGAGCTGGATCCCTACGATGTAACGGGGAACCTGATCCTGCGACCAGACCCGCTAAAGTCCTCAGCTAGTCTGAATGAAGACCTATAGTTGCGAGGGAGGAATCCCTACAAGATCTAGGGACTGGGAGAAAAGGTGGACACCTCCTAACAGAAATTGTAGCAGTGATAATTAAACAGAAAACAAATTACTACAAGATCCTAAGATCAAGCAAAACTGACTGAGAAAGGCACCTAAGCACCCGGCTACATTAAGAGTAGATAACACAATGAAGTCCAGCAAAGCCAGAAGGGCGGAGTCAGACTAAATAGGGAAAAAAGGTCATGTGACCAGCAAACTGAAACAAAATCTAACAAGAGGGTTCTAACAGTACCCTTCCTTCTAAGAGGATTCTCCGGATCCCCTAGGACTTAGGCTTATCCGGAAACCTCTTGTGAAAAGTTCTGACAAGTCTAGACGCAGAAACATCATCTGCCCTCACCCATGAGTTATCCTCGGGTCCATAACCCTTCCAAGCGACGAGGTACTGCAAACTCCCTCTATACCGTCTAGAATTTAGGATGCGGGAAATCTCATATTGCCCGTCCTCCACCACCAGGGGAACAGTGGCCGAGACGTCTCCATCTGAGACCTCAGCTTTTTTCAAGAGAGAAACATGAAACACCGGATTAATCTTCCAGGAGGTAGGAAGCTCCAACTTAACAGCAGATTGGTTAATAACCTGAAGCACCTTAAAGGGCCCTACAAACTTGGGACCCAATTTCTTAGACGGAATCCTCAAGCGCAGATTCTTAGAGGACAACCAAACCATGTCACCAATAGCAAACAAAACCTCTTGTCGTTTTCTATCAAAATACACTTTGGATCTTTTGTTAGCCTCCTGAAGATTACCACGCACATCAGTCCAAACTCTCTCCAAAACAACAGAAAAATTCTCCTCTTCAGGTACAGCTGATCCCAACTTGGAAAATGACCCAAAAGACGGATGTCTCCCAGTACAGCAAAAAAAGGCGAACAACCAGCAGAAGCGGATGTATGGTTGTTAAGAGCAAACTCAGCAAGTGGCAGAAACTCAGACCACCCCTCTTGATTATCAGTCACAAAACAACGCAAGAACTGCTCAACATCCTGGTTTTTCCTTTCTGTCTGGCCATTAGACTCAGGATGATATCCGGATGAAAACGACAAATGAACTCCCAACCTGTCACAAAAAGCGCGCCAAAAACGAGCCACAAACTAAGGTCCCCTATCGGAAACAATGTCAGTAGGAACGCCATGTAGTCTGACTATTTCCTTGACAAAGGCCTTAGCGAGAGTCTTAGCGCAGGGCAATTTGATGAAAGGAACCAAGTGACACATCTTGCTAAAACGGTCCACGACCACCCAGATGACAGTGAAACCCTCAGAGGGGGGAAGGTCAGTAATAAAGTCCATAGCCAAATGTGTCCAAGGTGCACTAGGGACCTCCAGAGGGCAAAGCAACCCTGCAGCAGGAGTATGAGAAGACTTAGATCTAGCACACACAGTGCATTGACGCACCCACTTAATGACTTCCTTCTGCCATCCAGGCCACCAAAAGCTGCGACCAACAAGTCTCTTGGTCTCAGAGATTCCAGGATGACCTGCCAACCGAGAATCATGACATTCAACAAACAAATCTCTCCTCAGGGTACCAGGCACAAACAACCTCCCATGCGGCGTGTTAGATGGGGCATTCTCCTGTGCTTTAAGAATCTCATCTTCCAACAAGGAGTCCAAAACAGCAATAACAACCCCCTCTTGCAAAATGTTTTCCTCCTCCTCAGTACCCACCATAGGAGAAAAGCTGCGAGACAAAGCATCAGCTTTAACATTTTTAGTACCTGGGATGTAAGTAACGGTAAAATTAAACCGTGAGAAAAACAGTGCCCACCTAGCCTGACGGGCATTCAAGCGTTTGGCAGCATCAAGGTAGATCAGATTTTTATGATCGGTGAAGACTTGAACGGGAAATTCCGCTCCCTCCAAAAAATGACGCCAGTGTTCAAATGCGAGTTTAATTGCCAACAATTCCCGATTACCGATATCATAATTTAGTTCAGACTCAGAAAATTTCTTTGAAAAAAAAGCACAGGGATGTACTCCATCCGTCTTTTCCTGAGACAACACCGCGCCGACCCCCACAGAAGAAGCATCAACCTCAACCAAAAATGGTTTAGTCACATCAGGCTGCGTAAGGATGGGAGCAGAGCTGAACCTCTCCTTTAGCAACACAAAAGCCTCAATGGCCTCAGTAGTCCACTGAACCGCATCAGCACCCTTTCCTGGTGAGATCGGTCAGAGGTTTGGCAATCACAGAAAATTTTTTAATGAATTTTCTATAATAATTGGCGAACCCCAAAAACCTCTGTATTGATTTCACACCAATAGGTCTAGGCCAATCCTGCACAGCTTGCACCTTCACCGGGTCCATCTCAAAACCTTCACTGGAGACAATGTAGCCCAAAAAACTAAGTCTCTGTACAGCGAACTCACATTTTTCTAGTTTGGCAAAAAATGAATTATCACTCAGTAACTGTAATACTTCACGCACACTCCTCCAATGAGACTCCAAATCCGGTGAATAAATCAAAATGTCATCCAAATACACAACCACACTTCTGCCGATCAAAGGTCTAAGGATGTCATTAATAAGATTCTGAAAAAATGCCGGAGCACTGGAAAGCCCAAAAGGCATAACCAGATTCTCAAAATGACTAGTGGAGTGTTAAACGCAGTCTTCCATTCATCCCCCTCCTTCATGCGCAACAAATTGTATGCCCCTCGAAGATCAATTTTCGAGAAACACTTGGCCCCCACTAACTGATTAAACAAATCAGGAATCAATGGCAGTGGGTAAGGATTGCGTACAGTAATCTTATTAATCTCACGAAAGTCTAGACAAGGCCGTAAACCGCCATCCTTTTTTTTAACAAAAAAAAATCCAACCGCCACAGGAGATTTGGAAGGCCTAATGTGACCGGCGGCCAAGCTTGTCTGTATGTATTCCTCCAAAGCCTTTCTCTCAGGAATAGTCAAATTAAATAAACGACTTTTAGGAAGAGTAGCTCCAGGGACAAATTCAATTGCACAATCATATTCTCTATGAGGAGGCAATACCTGCGATTCCTTATCAGAAAAAACTTTCCAAAAATCGTGAATAGGTACAGGTAACTCCCCCTTAACTACAGCAGCAATACGCCCGTTACAACACTTGTCATAACAATTAGGACTCCAGGACTTAATTTCATTGGTAGACCAATCCAGTACCGGATTGTGCAATTTTAACCAGGGTAACCCCAAAATCACCGGTGAGGGCAAATTATTCAAAACTACCAAATCCAAATTCTCTTGATGAACACCATTAATAGTAAGAGGAAATTCACAGATATGGTGAGTAACATTTTTCAAGGGAGAACCATCCACAGACACCACATTAATAGGGGAAGACAAAAGTTTGGGTTTTAATTTTAGTTTTTCCCAAATTTTCCATCAATCACATTGAGAGTTGAACCACAATCCACAAACACCCGAAACTCCATTAATTCCTCCTCAACAGCAGTGGTAGCAGAAAGAAAGACACCTTTATTGTTTAAACAAGCTATACGGGCGAAACCGACCTCATTTTTTTTTTCTCTTCATTGATTCGAAGCGCACAGTTCTTATTAAAATGCTTAGATTTGCCACAATAGAAACACAAACCTTCAGCAAATCTGCGTTCTTTTTCCCGAGAGTGAGGTGCCATTGCTCCAATTTCCATCGGCTCTGCAATGTCAGTACAGTCCCTCTCCAGACTTGGAGCTGACAAGACAGATTTACTCCCATTAACCCTTGCACGCAGTCTCCTATCCACCCGTATGGCTAATTGCATAGCCTCTTGCAAGTTACCAGGTATAGGATAAGCAATCAGCAAATCTTTAACCCTTTCACTTAACCCTGCAAGAAATAAACTTTTCAAAGCTGAATCGTTCCACCCCACCTGAGTGGACCACCTTCGGAAGTGAGTACAATATTTTTCCACATTACCTGATCCCTGTCTCAAACGTCTCAATTCTGTCTCAGCTGATGAAACATGATCAGGATCCTCATACAATAACCCCAAAGCAGAAAAAAACTATCCACTGATCTAAAGCATGGATCACTAGGCTGCAGAGAAAAGGCCCAGTCCTGAGGTTCTTTGCGCAAAAGTGACATTATGAACCCTATACGCTGTGATTCATCACCAGAGGATCTGGGTCTCAAACAAAAATACAACAAGCAAGCATTTTTAAAAGAAAAAAAATCTTGTTGTTCACCAAAAAATAAATCAGGCAAACGTACCTTTGGCTCCACGAAATGTGCTCCAGAACAACTACTCACGTGTTGCTGGATTTCAGCCACCTCCAGAGAGAGACCCTGCAGGCGTTGAGCCAAATCCTGAACCGACACCATGATGGAAACAGAAAATCTTTCCTTAGAGATTTTATTTTATTTTTTTTTCAGGCTGGACTTACTGTTATGAACTGCTACAAGCACTAAGGAAAGATGGGAATTCTGTCCCTACAATAGAACTGAGCTGGATCCTACGATGTAACGGGGAACCTGATCCTGCGACCAGACCCGCTAAAGTCCTCAGCTAGTCTGAACGAAGACCTATAGTTGCGAGGGAGGAATCCCTACAAGATCTAGGGACTGGGAGAAAAGGTGGACACCTCCTAACAGAAATTGTAGCAGTGATAATTAAACAGAAAAATTACTACGAGATCCTAAGATCAAGCAAAACTGACTGAGAAAGGCACCTAAGCACCCGGCTAGCTTAAGAGTAGATAATACAATGAAGTCCAGCAAAGCCAGAAGGACGGAGCCAGACTCAGCAAACTGAAACAAAATCTAACAAGAGGGTTCTAACACCACACGTTTCCTTAGTCCAGTCAGGAACTTACTTCTTCATAAAAGCTTATCAGATTAGTCTGTCAGGAACGGTCCCTCGTAAACCCATGTTGATATTGGTTCATGAGGTTATTATTTTTCAGATACTCCAGTATAGCATCTCTTAGGCCCTTTCACATATCAGTTTTTTTGCCATCAGTCATAATCCGTCGTTTTTTGAAAAAAAAACGGATCCGGTGACTAATGCCGGAGGATCCGTGTTTTTCTCATAGACTTTTATTAGCGACGGATGGACGTACGTTTCATCCATCGTTCGACAGATCCGTCGAAAATTTTTGGTCCATCTGCCGGATACGACGCACAAAGCAACGTTTTTTGTCTCCGTCGGAAAATTGGACGGATCTGTCGCTGTCCGTCGTTTGTTATAATGGAAGCCTATGGGTGAAGGATTTGTCGTCATCCGTCGACGGATTCCGGTGACAGATTCAGTTTTTTTGATCGAGCATGCTCCTGACAGGTTAAAACACAAACAAAAGGATATATATACACACGTCATTGAGTCATATATATATATATATTTTTTTTTTTTTAAATTTATTTATAGTTCATAGTGTTCTACATAGCATAATAGCCGCTAAATCAATTGCCGGCTTCTGTAAAATCATTACAGAACCCGACATATGACACATGATTTACATATAGTAACCATGTCATATCAAAACAATTTATGTCGTGTTTAATCAACTTAGTAGTTTGTGTTAGAAAAAATTTGGAACTCTAGGGGTTAAATTTAAGGCTATATCGCAGAAAAAAATTGGGTGGGCTCCTGCGCAATTTTCTCCGCCAGAGAGGGAAAGCCAGTGACTGAGGACAGTGTTATGGGTCTGCAACTCAGGACTAGAGCGGGGGGAATCTGACCCTGCACTAGGACTAAACTCGATCCCTACGATGGAGCGGGCGACCTATTCCTTGCGAATAGACCCACCGACGATCCTAGTCTAAACTCAAGAGAAGACCTGAAGGTGGGGAAGGGGATCCCTGAAAGATCTAGGGACTGGGAACAAAACACTGGTAACCTCCTAGCAGGGAAACAGAGGAAGCTGCAGAAACAAAAGGAAAAAACAAAAGATAAAGCAAGCACAACTATAGATCCCAGAACTGCACAAAGTCTAGCACAACGCTATTAAGGCTCCTATCCAGAACTCAAGTGGATTAACACTGGTGTCCAGCAAGGACTGGGAGGAAGATGCAGGGTAATAAAGGGTGATACAATCACCTGACCAACGACAAGCCCAGCACCAGGGGAAAACAGACCAGTAGCCAGAAACCACAACAAGATGGCGGATGGTCAAACTGAATAGATACTAACACACAAGATACTCATAGTCTAGAGAGGGACCATTTTTGGACACCCCCTGGCTACAAACATCTGGCCCCAGCCACCCCAGAAAAGGCACATCTATTAGTGTGTCTTTTTTAACCCTTTACTACTGTAGGATTAATAATGGATAGTTGTCTTATTGACACCTCTCCATTATTAACCCGGATTAATGTCACCTTTCAATAGCAAAGTGACATTAACCCCTTATTAACCCATGAGCCACTGTTAAGGACAATGGGAATAGAGAGGCTTAGTGTCAGAAAAGGCGCATCTTATAGATGCACCTTTTCTGGGGTGGCTGGGGACAGATGTTTTGTAGCCGGGGCGGGGGAGGCGCAAAAACAATGGTCCCGCTCTAGGCTATGAATATCTGTCCTCAGTCACTGGCTTTCCCTCTCTGGAGGAGAAAATTGCGCGGGAGCCCACGCAATTTTTTTTTGTGATTATAGCCTTAAATTTAACTCCTAGAGTTCTAAATTTTTCCTAACACAAACTACTAAGTTAATTAAACACTGACATATATAAATCATTTTGATATGACATGCTTTACTATATGCAAACCATGTGTCATATCATGTCGGGTTCGGCAATGATTTTACTGAAGCCGGCAATTGATTTAGCGGCTATTATGCTATGTGGAACTCTATGAACTATAAATATATATATATGTTTCAATGACATGTATATATATATATCTATATAAGTATTCTATGTGTATATATCGATTTTCTATTAAACATGTCAGTGTGATTTTACTGTACAACACACTTAATTGCCGGCTTTTAAAAAACGGATCCGCCGAAGAACGGAAGAAATGGATGAAAAAACTGAGTTTTTCACAATCTGCGACGGATCCGTTGAGACAACGGATTGTGACTGACGGCAAAAAACTGATATGTGAAAGAAGCCTTAGAAAACCCTCCAGGATTTTATCCACAGTAGAGGTTAAGCTTACTAGCCTATAATTTCCAAGTTCAGTTTTTGTCCCCTGTTTGAATATTGGCACCACATTTGCTATACGTCAGTCCTGTGGTACAGACCCTGTTATTATGGAATATTGAAAGATTAAAAATAATGGTGTATCAATGACTGTACTTCATTCCTGCAGTACTCGGGTGTGTATCCCATCTGGGCCTGGGGATTTGTCAACTTTAGTGATTTTTAGACGCCGCCGTACTTCCTGCTGGGTTAAGCAGGTGACATTTAATGGACAATTTTTGTTATCACTGTTCATGTTGTCTGTCATAGGATTTTCTTGTGTAAACACTGTTAAAAAAAAAAAAGTCATTTAGCATATTGGCTTTTTCCTCATCCTCACCCACCATTTCACCCAGACTATTGTGCATCTTGAAACAGCCACACCATTAGTTTTCAGAGAATCCAGTATTTCAGCTTACGTTATTGTGGGTTTTTCTTTGCATCCCGAACAATTTTCAGGGCAGTTGTGGATGAAATTTTTGTTGGTCTACCTGACCATGGTTTTATTTTTACAGAGCCTCTCATTTTCCATTTGTTAATAACAGTTTGAACGCTACTGACTGGCATTATCAATTCATTGGATATCTTTTTGTATGACTTTCCTGTTTTATACAGTTCAACTACCTTTTCTTGTAGATCCGTTGACAATTCCTTTGTGTCTCAGCCGTGCCTGCCTGCCCTGTGTCCCAGCTGTGCTTGCCTGCCAGTATCTTAGCTGTGCCACCATCTCCCCAAGTGGGATCAGCAGCCACAGCCAGACACCACCCTGGAGTGGCACCTGGCAGCTGCCTGACGCACAAGCCTGACCTCACCATCAGAGGCTCCAGTGAAAACCAAGGCAGCTGTCCTAGTCACGCCCCTTCCAGGGTAGTCTGGTTTGTGGCACAGTGGGGCCACAACCCCTGGCTCATGCCAACTAGTCAAGGCGTGAGCATGACACAATGTTTGACATCAAAGGAAAGGTAATGTCGTAATAAGAAAAATGATACCATTGTCTTTTCTTTCTGAAATTTCCACCCAGAGTTATGACCAATAGAAGTATTAGTAACTTTCTAAAGGGGGCGTAACCAGCCCAACCTGTGAAGTCATCCCGGGGGGAAGACCCTTGGTTTTGGGCAAAGGTATTAAGCTTAGAGGCCCAGACAAAGGGGGGGGGTCTTTTGCCCAGGGGATCAGCTATGGAAAGCTGTGCAGTTTGATCTGTTGCTCTGAAGAATGTCCCCCTCACCCCTCCTTCACATGGCGTGCCATTGACTGAGATATGTAAGTTTCATATTTTAATCCATTTTATTTTGTAATTGCCTGTATATACTGCATCTTGTCTCTTTTGTAACATCTTTTATATTTTTTGCAAACACTGTCTATATTTTCTGGAGTAAATCTACAAAAATTTACTAGCTTCGTTTTCCTTGCTCTATAACGTACCACCACGTCCTCCGAGCTAAATTACACTACCATATGGGTTGGCTCCTGACCCCATATTGAATTTAATGTCAAACGAGGAGCTGGTGGCTGCAAAGTGTTCTGGGGTATTTGGGAGACTCTCACAGTGACGGAATGGAGGTTTAGGTGTGCATTACCCGCCAGGGACTGGGGATATACATATCACTCTCACTGCGGAGTGCCCAATAGTCAGTACACGGCAAGGCGAACCTTTTGGCGACTACTTATACTAGATCTAGATCCCTGACTGACCTGAGGGTAAGGGGGTGCCAGAGAGCTGCAAGTTCCTAACGGGAGCTGGAAAGTGGGATATAATAGATCCCTAACAACTGGGGGCAAGCTCACACCCCCAGTTCAACCTTCTTCTCAAGATTAGAGCCGTTAAGCACTACTTTTGTAATTCTAGCACAATAAACAGAACGAACATATTCACTGAAAAAACATTATGGTATATTGCACCTACCCATGGCAGTCCAGGCGAGGCCCATGACCACACCAGGTGGAGTGACATCATACATTCTGTCCACAGTGAAGATTGGTTTTCCTACAAAGTCTTGGAGATTGGATTGATTCACTTCCACAATCTGGGCATCTCCATTTACAATCTTGTAGGCAGACTTCCGCAGAACCTTAGGTACATGAATCATTGTATTGCATTAATTTTACAAGACACACAGGCTATTAGACCTGCTTATGGGTTAATGCACCTTTAGCGTATGTGTGCACTGTCTATTTCAGGTGGATTCCACCTGGAACCTGGCTAAAAAAGCGTTATTAACCTGCCTCAAAAAATGATCATAATGCACAGCAATGTAAGAAGACATTGCTGTGCTTTTACCACTTCAGGGTTTTGAAACAATGAAGTGATTAAAACACACAACGTTCATTTTGCGGATGGCTTTCGCTTGCTAGTTCAAGGATATATAAAACAAACAAACAAAGAAAAACACGACAATAGCAGAGCCACTGCAAAGACAACAGCAAAACAGTTAGCGAAGATGCTTCAGGAGAAAGACGGCTAGCATTTTCCTGAAGCAACTTTCACCTAGAAAACTTGCCGGCTCTGCTACTACAAAAAAAGATGTTGTGTGCACGTATTTTAAGTGTTTTAGAAGAATTTCTATACTGAGGAAGTTTGTCTGCCGCCTCTTTTTCATTTTTATTCTAACCTTTCAAGGAAGTTTGTTGCTTTCTAGATAAGACAAGTTTGTTTGTAGTTTGTGAAGATTATCAGATAAATCTGCATATGAGGTACATGTACGTAGATACTATTTACTTAGTTTAAATTTACAGAACAAAATAGTGTCAAAACATTTATAACTTTTAGGTATTTGTTTTAAATTTTCATCACTCACCTTTTCGACTTGCTTCTGCAAGTTTCGCACTCCACTTTCTCTACAATACTGTTTAATTAGAACAGAGAGTGCCTCAGAAGTTATACGAGCCTTCCCTTCAGTTAAACCACACATAGTTAGAGCCTGTGGTACTAGATAGCGCTACAAAAAAATGAAACAAATTTAAGAATTGCTGCATTTTTTGCATCACTGCATTTACTCCATTATTCCTTTAAATAAAAGTAGTGGAGTTACAAAGTGTATACAATATTATACTAGTGAAGCATCACAGTGAACTTGTTTACTGTACCTGTCTATGTATGCCCTTTTTCTCATGCAAAGCACCATGGAATAAATGGCGCTATAATAATGAATAATTAACTTTATTCGGGAGCACAAAAAAAATATTTAATCTTTACCTGTAATTTAGTGACACACACAAGGCGATATCAAAAAAATTCAATGTAATAAGATAAAAAAATAATATTTATTTATAAATACACCTAAATATTTTTCAATGACAACACCAAGAAAAAGGATGGCAGACCATCCGGGTATATAAAACAAAAAACACTGGGGAATGGTGGGATGGCAAATGGTGGAATGCAAGAGTGTATAATAAAAAAATTTAAAATTATTAGGACAAATAAATACCTAAAAATATGAAATACACATAAAAGTAATATAAAATAGCCTTTATTAACATATGGCTTAATACAGACACCACATCAAATAATATACGTGTATAAAAAAGATAATATGAGAAATAATGAATAATGATAATAAAAAAGTGACACACTCAAAAATGTAGATATATAACATAAATAAATGAATAACAAAGGCTGATGGGTGTAACCAGGTGGTGGTACACAAATACACTCACATTAGGTGTTTAAGCTAAAGTGCAGGTGAGCAATTACCACAATAATGCACTACAAATATTAACAATGAAAAACACACAATATTGTGCAAAAAATATATATGATATAAAAAGTGCAAAAAAGGCTTTAAAAGCTAATGCTAAAAAACAAACAAAACCACCTCAGTGATGCATCTGAAATAAAACAATATTGTGCACTGTGTACAAACAATTTGCTATAAAAGTGCAATGTGCAAAACACCACCGCACATAAAAAAGTGTCAAGGTCAATGAGACTATATCAAACACATTAGGTTTTGAAGTGCATTGTGCTAAAAATGTGCCATGTGAATAAAGAGAGACCAAACATCAATGAAATATGTGCCGATAATATACCTGGGAGCCAATAACACAATGGAGTGTGCCACAATTCCGTGCCCCTACGCACGTTTCGGAACTTAAATCCTTCGTCAGGGAGATAACAAAATGAACTAACATGGGCTATTTATAGTAAACCGATGCCAAACCGGCTGTATCAATGGCGCATGCGCAACTGGGAAACCAGAGGCAGCATCGCGGTCAGCATCACGTGATGTACACGTATAGACGCCGTCGCCATGCCGACCGTTCCGGCTCCAAGCCGGGCATGCGCACCAGCACGAATCCAGCTAACAGAGACGGCCGCCAGCTGACAAGAGCTGCAGAGATCAACCTCAGCTTCTCAAAAATAGTTACTGTCACCATGCCAACCATCCAAAAAGTCAGGCTAGCGCACCAGTGTGTATGTGAGATCAGCTGACAATGGTGAATAGACACTGCCGCAAACAGCCACAGCCTCTCTAATCCGGACCGCTCTGTAATACATATAACTAAGGTGCGTGTAGACACTTAATTAGAGAAGTATATATCCACACTGCTGTGCAGATATATATAAAAACCAGATATGCAAAGGTTGGTATATTTACTATATATAACACTAAATACCTGTACAACCATATTAAATGTCTGGCATGACCTATAGAACAACTTGATATCAAAAGCATACATTCATCAGCATACCAAACATATTACAAAATATATATACGTATCTAAATCGAGTCTCAAACAAATACACCAGGGTAAACAAAATGATCCAGTACCAACGATATATCTATATTATATACATATATAGTACTAATTAAAGTACTAGAATAATTCACACAATGGTCATGACAGCAGTATATATATAAAAGAATAATAAGATAATACACTTGAAAACAAATCAGTATACAGATATATGTTCAAAAAAGTACACTTGCATGCAGGTAAGTATACAAATATCACACCAATATAAACATAAATATAAAAAAATATAATGTATATATAAGAATTCTCTTCAAAATATCTTGATAAATATGGATCCATTAGTAGGAAATTCCCATTAAAGCTAAAAAAAAAATAAAAAATTAAAAACACAATTTTTTTTTAAATTTATTATAGAAACGGAATAAAAGATAAACTCTCATTTAGGCCAAGTGGAGATACCGTCTGGAGAGTCCAGATCCACTTGGCCTCAAGTTGAGCAAGACGTTTACTGACATTACCTCCCCGAACACCACTATGGAGTAAATCAATACCTGAAACCCTAAGGAGAGACGAGTCACAGTTATGATATAACTTAAAATGTCTCGGTAGGGTCTTCAGTGAGGCAATGTCATCAATATCCTCTGCCGCCTTAATCCCCAAAACATGTTCACGTATTCTCACTTTGAGCTGTCAGGTAGTGAGACCCACATAGATAAGTAAACAGGGACATGTCGCATAATAAATGACGGCAGAAGAGATACATGAAATATTGTATTTAATATCAAACGTACGAGATTTATCTGAACTAGAAAGGTACAGGTCTTCATAATATTAGGACAAGCTACACAAGATCAACAGGGTTTACACCCTTTTCGTAGCCTATTAGGTGGAAACATGTTCGTCATTGGTTCATCAGTATAATGGCTATGAACCAATTGATCACCTAAATTTGATGACCTCCTAAAGGCCATCTGAGGTTTGTCACCAACATATTTAGAAATAATCGGGTCAGACTTCAAGATTGGCCAATACTTCTTGAGTATTGTTCTAAGGTGGTCACTTTGGCCGTTGTATTGGGTTATATACCGCACAATATTGTTTGATTTGGGTGCAGTTTTACCATACAACGCTTCATGGCGGGTGATATGCTTTGCTCTGTTGAAAGCTCTTTTTAAAGACCTATTGCTATATCACCGTTCCCTAAATCTAGAACTCAATAACCCGGCCTGCTTCAAAAAATCCTCCTCCACTGAAAAGATACGTCTCAGACGTAAAAACTGTCCTATGGGGAGAATTAATTAAAGCAGGTGGGTGTGAAGAAGTGGCATGGACCAATGAATTGACTGCCGTCTCCTTCCTAAAAAGATCTGTCTGGAGGCAATCCTGAGAATCCCTCACAACTCGAACATCCAAAAATTCAATAACATTTTTGTGGTGACTAAATGTTAACCACACATTCATACAATTACAATTAAGGGTATCAATAAATTTAGATAAGGCACTGATGGAATCTTGCCAAATGAAAAAAACATCATCAATGTAGCGTGTCCAAAAAAGGACACGCTCCATGGAACTAAAATTGTCAGATAAAAAGAGGTCCCTCTCTCAAAATCCAAGGAACAGGTTGGCGTACGATGGAGCAAAGGAAGCTCTAATCGCTGTTCCTTGGATTTGAAGGAAGAAGGACCCCTTAAAAATAAAAAATTAGGTGTCAAAGTAAATTCCAAAAGATTAATGAAGAAAATAATAAAAGCTCTGGCAAATGAAGAATACTGCAAAAAATAAGTGACAGCCGCAATTCCATCAGAATGCCTTATACACGTATAGAGAGACTCCACATCACAAGTTACTAACGTTGAATCCTGACCAACGTGTAGGCCATCTATTTTTCTAAGAAAATCATTTGTGTCTCTTGTATATGAAGGCCTTCGTCTCTTGCTTCTTGTAACAAGATTTTAAGCTGAGTTTGAAATTTGGACAGTGGATTAAAAGTTATTCTTTTATAGCAATCCACATTGTCCAACAGGAACAGCGATGGGAACTTACTTTGCTCCATCGTACGCCAACCTGTTCCTTGGATTTTGAGAGAGGGACCTCTTTTTATTTGACAATTTTAGTTCCATGGAGCGTGTCCTTTTTTGGACACGCTACATTGATGATGTTTTTTTCATTTGGCAAGATTCCATCAGTGCCTTATCTAAATTTATTGATACCCTTAATTGTACTTGTATCAATGTGCGGTTAACATTTAGTCACAACAAAAATGTTATTGAATTTTTGGATGTTCGAGTTGTGAGGGATTCTCAGGATTGCCTCCAGACAGATCTTTTTAGGAAGGAGACGGCAGTCAATTCATTGGTCCATGCCACTTCTTCACACCCACCTGCTTTAACCCCTTACTGCCATCAGACGTACTATCCCGTCCATGGTACCTGGGCCCGTATGACCATGGACGGGATAGTACGTCTCGTGCGATCGGACGCGCTCCTGGGGGGAGCGCAGCCGATCGCGGCCGGGTGTCAGCTGATTATCACAGCTGACACCCGGCACTATGTGTCAGGAGTGGTCACGGACTGCTCCCGGCACATTAACCCCTAGCACACCGCGATCAAACATGATCGCGGTGTACTGGGGGCACAGGGGAGGATCGCGCAGGGTGGGGGCTCCCTGCGCGCCCCCCTGAGACCCTCAGAGCAGCGCGATGTGTCGCGCTGTTCCAGGGTCCGTCCTCCCTCCAGGTGCCCGGATCCAAGATGGCGCCGGGGTCCTGGAGGGAGGCGGCTTCCTCAGTGCCTGCTGAGAGCAGGCACTGAGAAGCCCACAGCACTGCCAGAGTGATCGCTGGTGTGACAGAGTGCTGTGCACACTGTCACACCAGCGATCTGCTAAAATACAGTCATGTCCCACCCTGGGACAAAGTAAAAAAGTTAAAAAAATAAAAATAAAAATTGTTTAAAAAAAATCATAAAAAAAAAAAAATATTCCCCAATAAATTCATTTTTTCCTGTAAATAAAAAAACAAAAACAATAAAAGTACACATATTTGGTATCGCCGCGTCCGTAACGACCCCCCCTATAAAATTGTCCCACTAGTTAACCCCTTTAGTGAACCCCTTAAAAAAAATAAAGCAAAAAATCAATGCTTTATCATCATACCGCCGAACAAAAAGTGGAATAACACGCGATCAAAAAGACGGATATAAATAAACATGGTACCGCTGAAAACGTCATCTTGTCCCGCAAAAAAAGAGCCGCCATACAGCATCATCAGCGAAAAAATAAAAAAGTTATAGCTCGCAGAATAAAGCGATGCAAAAATAATGATTTTTTATATAAAATTGGTTTTTATTCTATAAAAGCGCTAAAACATAAAAAAATGATATAAATGAGGTATCGACATAATCATACTGACCCGAAGAATAAAACTGCTTTATCAATTTTACCACACGCGGAACGGTATAAACGCCTCCCCCAAAAGAAATTCATGAATTGCTGATTTTTGTTCATTCTAACCTCCCAAAAATCGAAATAAAAAGCGATCAAAAAACGTCACATGCTCAAAAATGGTACCAATAAAAACGTCAACTCGTCCCGCAAAAAATAAGACCTCACATGACTCTGTGGGCCAAAATATGCAAAAATTATAGCTCTCAAAATGTGATGATGCAAAAACTATTTTTTGCAATAAAAAGCGTCTTTTAGCGTGACAGGTGCCAATCATAAAAACCCGCTATAAATAGTAAATCAAACCCCCCTTTATCACCCCCTTAGTTAGGGTATAAATAATAAAATTAAAAAAATGTATTTATTTCCATTTTCCCGTTAGGGTTAGGGTTGCGGCTAAAGTTAGGGTTAGGGTTGGCGCTAAAGTTAGGATTAGGGTTAGGGTTGGGATTAGGGTTATGGGTGTGTTAGGGTTAGGTTTGTGGTTAGGGTTGGGACTAGGGTTAGGGGTGTGTTGGGGTTAGGGTTGGAGTTAGAATTGTTTTTTTTTTCGCTGTTTAGGCACATCAGGGGCTCTCCAAATGTGACATGGCGTCTGATCTCAATTCCAGCCAATTCTGCGTTGAAAAAGTCAAAAGGTGCTCCTTCACTTCTGAGCTCTGCCATGCGCCCAAACAGTAGTTTACCCTCGCATATGGGGTATCAGCGTACTCTGGACCACAAGAGTTATTGTGCAATTTGTCCTATTTCTTCTGTTACCCTTGGGAAAATAAAAAACTGGGGCGACAAAATCATTTTTGTAAAAAAAAAAATGATTTTTTTGTTTTTACGGCTGTATGTTATAAATTTTCTGTGAAGCACTTGGGGCTTCATAGCGCTCACCACACTTCTAGATAAGTTCCTTGTGGGGTCTATTTTCCAAAATGGGGTCACTTGTGGGGGGTTTCCACTGTTTAGGTGCACCAGGGGCTCTCCAAATGCGACATGACACCCCCAGACCATTCCATCAAAGTCTGCAATCCAAAACGTCACTACTTCCCTTCCGAGCCCCGACGTGTTCCCATACAGTAGTTTTCTCCCACATATTGGGTATCAGCGTACTCAGGACAAATTAGACAACAACTTTTGGGGTCCAATTTCTCCTGTTACCCTTGTGAAAATAAAATATTGGGGGCGAAAAAATCATTTTTGTAGAAAAAAAAAGGTTTTTTTATTTTTACGGCTGTATGTTATAAACTTCTGTGAAGCACTTCGGGGTTCAAAGTGCTCACCACACATCTATTTAAGTTCCTTGAGGGGTCTAGTTTCCAAAATGGTGTCATTTGTTGGGGGTTTCCACTGTTTAGGCAGATCAGGAGCTCTCCAAACACGACATGGCATCCAGCCAATTCTGTGTTGAAAAAGTCGAACGGCGCTCCTTCCCTTCCAAACTCTGCCATGCACCTAAACAGTGGTTTACCCCAACATATGGGGTATCAGCGTACTCAGGACAAATTGCACAATAACTTTTGGAGTCTTGTTATCCTTGGGAAAATAAAATTGGGTGAAAAGATAATTTTTGTGGAAAAAATATGATTTTTTAATTTTACGGCTCTACGTTATAAACTTGTGTGAAGCACTTTGGGGTTCAAATTGCTCACCAAAGATCTAGATAAGCTCCTTAGGGGGTCTAGTTTCCCAAATGGGGTCATTTGTGGGGGGTTTCCACTGTTTAGGCACATCAGGGGCTCTCCAAATGCAACATGGCGTCCAATCTCAATTCCAGCCAATTTTGTTTGGAAAAAGTCAAATGATGCTCCTTCCATTCCGAGCTCTGCTGTGCGCCCAAACAGTGGTTCCCCCCACATATGGGGTATCAGCGTACTCAGGACAAATTGGACAACAACTTTTGTGGTCCAATTTCTCCTGTTACTCTTGGGAAAATAAAAAATTAGTGACTAAAAGATAATTTTTGTGGGAAAAAAATAGGATTTTTTATTTTCATGCTCGGGCATTATAAACTTGTGTGAAGCACTTGGGGGTTCAAAGTGCTCACCAAAGATCTAGATAAGCTCCTTAGGGGGTCTAGTTTCCAAAATGGGGTCACTTGTAGGGGGTTTCCACTGTTTAGGCACATCTGGGGCACTGAAAACGGAACATGACCCCCATCAACGTCTGCATTCCAAAACGTTACTGCTTTCTTTCCAAGCCCTGTCGTGCGCCCAAACAGTTCCCCCCCCACATATGGAGTATCAGTGTACTCAGGACAAATTGGACAACAACTTTTGGGGTCCAATTTCCTTGGGAAAAATCAAAAATTTGAGACTAAAAAATCATTTTTGTGGAAAATTGTTTTTTTTATTTTTCAGACCCAAGCATTATAAACTTTTGTGAAACACTTGGGGGTTCAATGTGCTCACAACAGATCTAGATAAGTTCCTTAGGGGGTCTAGTTTCCAAAATGGTGTCACTTGTGGGGGGTTTTCACTGTTTAAGCACATCAGGGGCTCTCCAAACACGACAAGGCGTCCAATCTCAATTCCAGCCAATTTTAGTTTGAAAAAGTCAAACGGCGCTCCTTCCATTACGAGCTCTGCCGTGTGCCCAAACAGTGGTTTTCCCCCACATATGGGGTATTGGCGTACTCAGGAGAAATTGCACAACAACTTTATCTGTCCATTTGCTTCTTTTACCCTTGTGAAAATAAAAAAAAAGTTTGTAATAGATCATTTTTGTGGCTAAAAAGTTAAACATTCATTTTTTCCTTCCACGTTGCTTCAGCTCCTGTGAAGCACCTGAAGGGTTAATAAACTTTTTGCATGTGGTTTTGAGTACCTTGAGGGGTGCAGTTTTTAGAATGGTGTCACTTTTGGGTATTTTCTGCTATATAGACCCCTCAAATTGACTTCAAATATGAGGTGGTCCCTAAAAAAAATAGCTTTGTAAATTTTGTTGTAAAAATGAGAAATCGCTGGTCAACTTTTAACCCTTATAATTTCCTAAGAAAAAAAAAATTTGGTTCCAAAATTGTGCTGATGTAAAGTAGACATGTGGGAAATGTTATTTCTTAACTATTTTGTGTGACATATTTCTCTGCTTTAAGGGAATAAAAATTCAAAGTTTGAAAATTGCAAAATTTTCGACATATTTGCATTTTTTTCAAAAATAAACGCAAGTTATATGGAAGAAATTTTACCACTATCATGAAGTACAATATGTCACGAGAAAACAATCTCAGAATTGCGAAGATCTGTTGAAGCGTTCCAGAGTTATAACCTCATAAAGAGACAGTGGTCAGAATTGTAAAAATTGGCCCGATCATTAACGTGCAAACCACCCTTGGGGGTTAAGGGGTTAATTAATTCTGTCCCCATAGGACAGTTTTTACGTCTGAGACGTATCTGTTCAGTGGAGGAGGATTTTTTGAAGCAGGCCGGGTTATTGAGTTCTAGATTTAGGGAACGGGGATATAGCAATAGGTCTATAAAAAGAGCTTTCAACAGATCAAGGCATATCATCCGCCATGAAGCGTTGTATGGTAAAACTGCACCCAAATCAAACAATATTGTGCGGTATACAGTCAGGGCCAGAAATATTTGGACAGTGACACAATTTTCGCGAGTTGGGCTCTGCATGCCACCACATTGGATTTGAAATGAAACCTCTACAACAGAATTCAAGTGCAGATTGTAACGTTTAATTTGAAGGGTTGAACAAAAATATGTGTTAGAAAATGTAGGAATTGTACACATTTCTTTACAAACACTCCACATTTTAGGAGGTCAAAAGTAATTGGACAAATAAACATAACCCAAACAAAATATTTTTATTTTCAATATTTTGTGGCGAATCCTTTGGAGGCAATCACTGCCTTAAGTCTGGAACCCATGGACATCACCAAACGCTGGGTTTCCTCCTTCTTAATGCTTTGCCAGGCCTTTACAGCCGCAGCCTTCAGGTCTTGCTTGTTTGTGGGTCTTTCCCTCTTAAGTCTGGATTTGAGCAAGTGAAATGCATGCTCAATTGGGTTAAGATCTGGTGATTGACTTGGCCATTGAAGAATGTTCCACTTTTTTGCACTCATGAACTCCTGTGTAGCTTTGGCTGTATGCTTGGGGTCATTATCCATCTGTACTATGAAGCGCCGTCCAATCAAGTTTGCAGCATTTGGCTGAATCTGGGCTGAAAGTATATCCCGGTACACTTCAGAATTCATCCGGCTACTCTTGCCTGCTGTTATGTCATCAATAAACACAAGTGACCCAGTGCCATTGAAAGCCATGCATGCCCATGCCATCACGTTGCCTCCACCATGTTTTACAGAGGATGTGGTGTGCCTTGGATCATGTGCCATTCCCTTTCTTCTCCAAACTTTTGGCTTCCCATCATTCTGGTACAGGTTGATCTTTGTCTCATCTGTCCATAGAATACTTTTCCAGAACTGAGCTGGCTTCTGGAGGTGTTTTTCAGCAAATTTAACTCTGGCCTGTCTATTTTTGGAATTGATGAATGGTTTGCATCTAGATGTGAACCCTTTGTATTTACTTTCATGGAGTCTTCTCTTTACTGTTGACTTAGAGACAGATACACCTACTTCACTGAGAGTGTTCTGGACTTCAGTTGATGTTGTGAACGGGTTCTTCTTCACCAAAGAAAGTATGCGGCGATCATCCACCACTGTTGTCTTCCGTGGGCTCCCAGGTCTTTTTGGATTGATGAGTTCACCAGTGCTTTCTTTCTTTCTCAGGATGTACCAAATTGTAGATTTTGCCACTTCTAATGTTGTAGCAATTTCTTGGATGGGTTTTTTTCTGTTCTTGCAGCTTAAGGATGGCTTGTTTCACCTGCATGGAGAGCTCCTGTGACCGCATGTTTCCTTCACAGCAAAACCTTCCAAATGCAAACACCACACCTCAAATCAACTCCGGCCCTTTCATCTGCTTAATTGAGAATGACATAACAAAGGGATTGCCCACACCTGTCCATGAAATAGCCTTGGAGTCATTTGTCCAATTACTTTTGGTCCCTTTAAAAACAGGGTGGCACATGTTAAGGAGCTGAAACTCCTAAACCCTTCATCCAATTTTAATGTGGATACCCTCAAATGAAAGCTGAAAGTCTGAACTTCAACTGCATCTGATTTGTTTTGCTTCAAATTCATTGTGGTAATGTCTAGAACCAAAATTAGATAAATGTTGTCTCTGTCCAAATATTTATGGACCTAACTGTATAACCCAATACAACGGCCAAAGTGACCACCTTAGAACAATACTCAAGAAGTATTGGCCAATCTTGAAGTCTGACCCAATTATTTCTAAATATGTTGGTGACAAACCTCAGATGGCCTTTAGGAGGTCACCAAATTTAGGTGATCAACTGGTTAATAGCCATTATACTGATGAACCAATGACGAACATGTTTCCACCTAATAGGCTACGAAAAGGGTGTAAACCCTGTGGATCTTGTGTAGCTTGTCCTAATATTATGAAGACCTGTACCTTTTCTAGTTCAGATAAATCTCGTACGTTTGATATTAAATATAATATTTCATGTATCTCCTCTGTCGTCATTTATTATGCGACATGTCCCTGTTCACTTATCTATGTGGGTCTCAATACCCGACAGCTCAAAGTGAGAATACGTGAACATGTTTGGGGATTAAGGCGGCAGAGGATATTGATGACATTGCCTCCCTGAAGACCCTACCGAGACATTTTAAGTTATATCATAACTGTGACTCGTCTCTCCTTAGGGTTTCAGGTATTGATTTACTCCATAGTGGTGTTCGGGGAGGTAATGTCAGTAAACGTCTTGCTCAACTTGAGGCCAAGTGGATCTGGACTCTCCAGACCGTATCTCCACTTGGCCTAAATGAGAGTTTATCTTTTATTCCGTTTCTATAATAAATTAAAAAAAAAAATTGTGTTTTTAATTATTTTTTATTTCTTTTTAGCCTTCATGGGAAATTCCTACTAATGGATCCATATTTATCAAGATATTTTGAAGAGAATTCTTATATATACATTATATTTTTTTGTATTTATGTTTATATTGGTGTGATATTTGTATACTTACCTGCATCCAAGTGTACTTTTTTGAACATATATCTGTATACTGATTTGTTTTCAAGTGTATTATCTTATTATTCTTTTATATATATACTGCTGTCATGACCATTGTGTGAATTATTCTAGTACTTTAATTAGTACTATATATGTATATAATATAGATGTATCATTGGTACTGGATCATTTTGTTTACCCTGGTGTATTTGTTTGAGACTCGATTTAGATACGTATATATATTTTGTAATATGTTTAGTATGCTGATGCATGTATGTTTTTGATATCAAGTTATGCTATAGGTCATGCCAGACATTTAATATGGTTGTACAGGTATGTAGTGTTATCTATAGTAAATATACCAACCTTTGCATATCTGGTTTTTATATACCGTATATATCGGCACAGCAGTGTGGATATATACTTCTCTAATTAAGTGTCTACACGCACCTTAGTTATATGTATTACAGAGCGGTCCGGATTAGAGAGGCTGTGGCAGTTTGCGGCAGTGTCTATTCACCATTGTCAACTGATCTCACATACACACTGGTGCGCTAGCCTGACTTTTTGGATGGTTGGCATGGTGACAGTAACTATTTTTGAGAAGCTGAGGTTGATCTCTGCAGCGCTTGTCAGCTGGCAGCCGTCTCTGTTAGCTGGATTCCTGATTCGTGCTGCTGCGCATGCCCGGCTTGGAGCCGGACGGTCGGCATGGCGACAGCGTCTATACGTGTACATCACGTGACGCTGACCGCGATGCTGCCTCTGGTTTCCCAGTTGCGCATGCGCCATTGATACAGCCGGTTTGGCATCGGTTTACTATAAATAGCCCATGTTAGTTCATTTTGTTATCTCCCTGACGAAGGATTTAAGTTCCGAAATGTGCGTAGGGGCACGGAATTGTGGCACACTCCATTGTGTTATTGGCTCCCAGGTATATTATCGGCACATATTTCATTGATGTTTGGTCTCTCTTTATTCACATGGCACATTTTTAGCACAATGCACTTCAAAACCTAATGTGTTTGATATAGTCTCATTGACCGTGACACTTTTTTATGTGCGGTGGTGTTTTGCACATTGCACTTTTATAGCAAATTGTTTGTACACAGTGCACAATATTGTTTTATTTCAGATGCATCACTGAGGTGGTTTTGTTTGTTTTTTAGCATTAGCTTTTAAAGCCTTTTTTGCACTTTTTATATCATATATATTTTTTGCACAATATTGTGTGTTTTTCATTGTTAATATTTGTAGTGCATTATTGTGGTAATTGCTCACCTGCACTTTAGCTTAAACACCTAATGTGAGTGTATTTGTGTACCACCACCTGGTTACACCCATCAGCCTTTGTTATTCATTTATTTATGTTATATATCTACATTTTTGAGTGTGTCACTTTTTTATTATCATTATTCATTATTTCTCATATTATCTTTTTTATACACGTATATTATTTGATGTGGTGTCTGTATTAAGCCATATGTTAATAAAGGCTATTTTATATTACTTTTATGTGTATTTCATATTTTTAGGTATTTATTTGTCCTAATAATTTTAATTTTTTATTATACACTCTTGCATTCCACCATTTGCCATCCCACCATTCCCCAGTGTTTTTTGTTTTGTAATTTAGTGAACAAATAAAAGCAGTCATAGCATGTAATCTTAGAGGAAACCATTTCAAATAATACTCTGTCAATCCTAAACTTTGACATCATCCCCATGAGTTTGGATACTCTAACGTAGGGCAGAGTTCAGGACATCAAAGTCCTCATTCAGACAGCCATGTTTCATGTATGCTCTGTCCATGCCTTTCATGGATAGGACAGATACTGATTATATTTGGCGCTGTTCATATGTTTGCTTTTCCTGTGGACCAAATGTCACAGATCAAATGTCGCACTTTTAAGTCTTAAGGTACTGTCACACTAAGCGAGATCGCTAACGAGATCGCTAAAGAGACTCCGATTTTATGACTCAGTAGAGATCTCGTTAGCGACTTAGCTGTGTGTGACATGTAGCAGCGATGTGGCCCCTGCTGAGATGTCGCTGATCGCTTATGAACGTTCTGAACCGTTTTTTGGTAGTTGGTGTCCCACTGGTGAGCCTGAATCGCTGAGTGTGACACCCTTTATGAACGACTTTACCAGCGTCGCAGGTGGGACTAGGTTTTCCCATCGACCGCAGAGGTCGTTATACAGATCGCTGATCTCTGATGATATCTTTGTGTTTGGAAGCTAACTAGCGACAACATAGCGATCGCACTAGCGATCTCGCCGGTCGTGTCGTTGTCATGATCGCTAGTGCGATCGCTAAGTGTGACAGTGCCTTTATGGTCTCTGATAAGCATGGATAACACACTAAAGTCCTTTAGCAGTCCGTTTTTCATTGACTGTTTGCTAGGGGAAACTTGAGAAACCACCAATCATTTCTTTTTGTTACTTTTTTTTGGATACAAAAAAAGCTGATGAATCCCTGATGGTAAAAACTGACCAAACACTATTGAAAAACATAGGATTTGTTGCAAGATCTAAGGCAACATTTTTCTACAGCTTGTGTTTACATACAATTGACTCTTCAAGACAACCATTTTTTTCTTGGACGTGAAAAAATGGATGCCTAAATTAGACCATAGCCCAAATAGACAATCATCATTAAAAGAAAATAAGCCTTGCTGCAAATTCACAACAAAACTGCATGTGTTGTGGATTCACTGCATTGTTCTGTAACATAATGAATAATTTAAAAATCAAAAGCATTCTTGACTTTTTGTGCAAAATTATTCTGCTACTTGTTGATGTGCTTATTCACATTTATTGTACCATACATTTCTGCAGATCTACAGAATGGAATTGCACCACAAATCCAGCATGTTAATTTAGCCTATTTTGAAAGGCTAGCTGTAATCTACCGTATATACTCATGTATAAGCCGACCCGTGTATAAGCCGACCCCCCTAATTTTGCCACAAAAAACTGGGAAAACTTATTGACTTGCATATAAGCCTAGGTTGAAAAATGATTATGCCCCCATATGATGCTCCACAGATTATGCCCCCATATGCTGCACAGATTATGCCCTTATGCTCCATATGTTCCACAGATTATGCCCCATATGCTCCAGATTATGCCCCATATGTTCCACAGATTATGCCCCCATATGCTCCAGATTATGCCCCATATGTTCCACAGTTTATGCCCCCATATGCTCCAGATTATGCCCCCATATGTTCCACAGCTTATGCCCCCATATGCTCCAGATTATGCCCCCATATGTTCCAGATTATGCCCCATATGCTCCAGATTATGCCCCCATATGTTCCAGATTATGCCCCATATGCTCCATATTATGCCCCCATATGTTCCACATATTATGCCCCATATGCTCCATATTATGCCCCAATATGTTCCACACTTTATGCCCCCATGTGCTCCAGATTATGCCCCCATATGTTCCAGATTATGCCCCATATGCTCCAGATTATGCCCCCATATGTTCCAGATTATGCCCCATATGCTCCATATTATGCCCCCATATGTTCCACATATTATGCCCCATATGCTCCATATTATGCCCCAATATGTTCCACACTTTATGCCCCCATATGCTCCAGATTATCCCCCCATATGTTCCACAGCTTATGCCCCCATATACTCCATATTATGCACCATATGCTGCACAATTATGCCCCATAGTTTAGGCCTCATATGCTGCTGCTGCTGCAAAAAAATGACATACTCACCTCTCGTCGCTGGGGGCCAGGTGCCGGTGTCCTGAGCAGGCGGTGACAGAGGCGCGCTATGGTTGACAGGTGCCGGTGTCACCGCTCGCTCAGGACCCCGGCACCTGACATATTTACCTGTCCTCTCTGCGCTGCTCAGTCGGTCTGACTCCTCTGGCTGTACGTACTAAGAAACTCTGCACTCAACTTTAGGGTGAAATTATATTTATTAATGGTCCAAAAAAAATAGTATGCAGGGAGGGACGTTTCGGTCACACGACCTTCATCAGCTACTATAATACATGAAATGATACAGAAATAAAGAAAAATTAAATTGAAATAAACAAACAAAATGTGTTTTGTTAAATATTCCAGGAAAAAAAGTATATACAGACAATATCAGACTCAATTGAGGTTCAGAGACCTACTAGTATCGTGGGAACATATAGAAGAACACGTGCAGTTTCATACTTATGGGAGGTGTAGATCAGGTGTACTTATTAATGACAGTGACTAATAGAACCCGGGCACATACCCCTGTTTAGTTACAACCGTCGTTCATTGACACAATGGGAAATTTTGTTAGCTGTATAAAAAAGAGTGAAAATTACATAGAGAAGAGACTTCTATATATCTGGCTAAAAGATTGTAGCCTACCAAATAACAGCTTGTAGTTTTCAGATACGGATACAGGTGAGTACCGATGGAAAGTAGAAATCTATGGTTAAACAGGAACCGATACATAGAGGGTTAAACTGTTAGCCAGATAATGCAGATAGATGTGAGAAAGAGTGACCGCCGTATAAACAGACCTTGTGAGAGATGAGATGCCGTCTGGTGCAGCTGTAGAGACGCGGTGTCCACCGCTTGTCTATCTCTGTGTGAGCTGAGAGCTTCCTGTCTGATAAAGAAAGGACGGAAGGACACGTGATTGTGTGTGTCCAATCATATAAGGGGGTGTGGTCTGAGTGCTGACGTGGTAGGAAACACATGGCTGTGTGTTCCACAGCCCTAGTGCTTGCGTTCCAGGCTGACAGGAATAGTGGAGGCGGTACTAGTAGCGTGGAGAGCCAAGAGCTGTGACATGGGCATACAAGGAGAGCTGTGGAGAGCGTGAGAATCGTCCAAATAAGTGATAGTGCCCATAAAGATTCATAATTCAGTACAGTCGGCTCTAGGATATAAAGAAGAAATTGTTAGTATAACAATAATAATAATAATATAATAAGCATAAATAATCCTAATGTCATGATAAATCCATAATGATATGGAATGGTAATATCGGAGGCAATAGAACTAAAGAGTGCTCCATATTAATAAAGCTGAAAATACACTTCAATGTTGATTTGTTATAAAGAACGCAGCTGATATATCACAAAATAACATAAACCCCAATGTATTGTTTAAATAAAGGCGGACAAGTCATAGTCCTTATTAAGACCTTTAGGGGACAAAGTGTCTAGGGTATGAATCCAGAAGGCTTCACTTTATTTAAGAAGTTTAATACGGTCCCCCCCTCTTCTGGGGTGAGGTACGTGCTCGAGGATTTGAAACTTTAATTGTGATATGTTATGGCCCTGTGTGACAAAGTGGTTAGGAATGGGGAGAAGTAAATTTCTGCACCGAATAGTGGATTTATGCTTTGATATGCGGTCCTTTACGGATTGCGTAGTCTCGCCCACGTAGAGTAGTCCACAGGGACATTTGATGACATAAACTGCAAAAGTGGTATCACAGGTGAAGAAACCATTGATGTTGTAGGATCGACCAGTATATGGATGTTGTATGGTACTACCCTTCTGTACATTATTACATTGAGTGCAATTCAAACAGGGAAATGTGCCATATTTTGGATTCTGTAAGAATCGTTGTCTAGATCGTGGTCTGATGGATCCTATGTCAGCTCTGATGAGGGAGTCTCTAAAGTTAGGAGCCGTCCGAAAACATGGTAAAAACGGTTGGTTAAATTCAGGGATATGTGGGTGAGCATTGGAGAGAAGAGACCAATGTCTGCGAGTGGATTTGTGTATAAGGGATGCAAATGGATGAAATGAATGCACAAAAACCATTCTATTGCCTGATCCTATAGAAGGAGACGTGTTTAATAAGGACTTATCCAGGACTTGTTGTGGATACCCTCGCTCCCTAAATTTGGAATTCATCTCACTCAGTCTGTTTTTATAAGTCTCTTGGTCGGATACAATGCGTTTAACCCTTTGGAATTGAGATTTTGGAATGGATTGTTTCATAGGTGTAGGGTGGAAACTGTTGAAGTGTAACAAATTGTTACGGTCTGTTGGCTTAGTATACAAATCCGTGTATAATATGCCACCTTCACCTTTAATGACCATGTTATCCAGAAAATTGGTTTTACAAATATCATGTGTGATGGTGAATTGGAGACCAGGCCATGATTGGTTTAAGACTTTATGGAAGTCGGATAAGGACTCGAACGTGCCGCCCCATATGCAGAAGATGTCGTCTATATAACGTTTCCAGACTATTGCATGTTCCTGAAAAAGAGGATGAGGATAGATAATAGATTCCTCGAAATCTGCCATGTAGCAATTAGCATAAGGGGGCGCTTTGTCCCCTAAAGGTCTTAATAAGGACTATGACTTGTCCGCCTTTATTTAAACAATACATTGGGGTTTATGTTATTTTGTGATATATCAGCTGCGTTCTTTATAACAAATCAACATTGAAGTGTATTTTCAGCTTTATTAATATGGAGCACTCTTTAGTTCTATTGCCTCCGATATTACCATTCCATATCATTATGGATTTATCATGACATTAGGATTATTTATGCTTATTAATATTATTATTATTATTGTTATACTAACAATTTCTTCTTTATATCCTAGAGCCGACTGTACTGAATTATGAATCTTTATGGGCACTATCACTTATTTGGACGATTCTCACGCTCTCCACAGCTCTCCTTGTATGCCCATGTCACAGCTCTTGGCTCTCCACGCTACTAGTACCGCCTCCACTATTCCTGTCAGCCTGGAACGCAAGCACTAGGGCTGTGGAACACACAGCCATGTGTTTCCTACCACGTCAGCACTCAGACCACACCCCCTTATATGATTGGACACACACAATCACGTGTCCTTCCGTCCTTTCTTTATCAGACAGGAAGCTCTCAGCTCACACAGAGATAGACAAGCGGTGGACACCGCGTCTCTACAGCTGCACCAGACGGCATCTCATCTCTCACAAGGTCTGTTTATACGGCGGTCACTCTTTCTCACATCTATCTGCATTATCTGGCTAACAGTTTAACCCTCTATGTATCGGTTCCTGTTTAACCATAGATTTCTACTTTCCATCGGTACTCACCTGTATCCGTATCTGAAAACTACAAGCTGTTATTTGGTAGGCTACAATCTTTTAGCCAGATATATAGAAGTCTCTTCTCTATGTAATTTTCACTCTTTTTTATACAGCTAACAAAATTTCCCATTGTGTCCATGAACGACGGTTTGTAACTAAACAGGGGTATGTGCCCGGGTTCTATTAGTCACTGTCATTAATAAGTACACCTGATCTACACCTCCCATAAGTATGAAACTGCATGTGTTCTCCTATATGTTCCCACAATACTAGTAGGTCTCTGAACCTCAATTGAGTCTGATATTGTCTGTATATACTTTTTTTCCTGGAATATTTAACAAAACACATTTTGTTTGTTTATTTCAATTTAATTTTTCTTTATTTCTGTATCATTTCATGTATTATAGTAGCTGATGAAGGTCGTGTGACCGAAACGTCCCTCCCTGCATACTATTTTTTTTGGACCATTAATAAATATAATTTCACCCTAAAGTTGAGTGCAGAGTTTCTTAGTACATATTGTGGTTTGGGCACCTACTCTGGCACCTTCTTGAGGCTGTGCATACAATTCTACTACTACGTGACTCCTCTGGCTGTGAATGATCTGGCAGGGGGCGGGGCGCGCACTAACTACGTCATCGCGCCCTCTGCCTGATCATTCACTGCCAGGACCGAGGGAGCAGCGCGCAACGGTGGCACGGGGACAGGTAAATATCGCTATACTCACCCCTCCACCGCGCGTCCCTGCAGCCTCTCCTCTTCTCCCGGCGCTCTCCGCAGCGCTTCAGTCCTGCAGCGGTCACGTGGTACCGCTCATTAAAGTCATGAATATGTGCATATTCATGACTTTAATGAGCGGTGCCATGTGACCGCTGCAGGAAGGAGCCGGAGATCGTGGGAGAAGCAGGGGGGCTGCAGAGACCGCGCCGGCGGAGGGGTGAGTATGATCCGACACCCCCGCTCCCCCTTCCCCGCCGACCCCCGTATATGACCCGCGTATAAGCCGAGAGGGGGACTTTCAGCCCTAAAAAATGGGCTGAAAATCTCGGCTTATACATGGGTATATACGGTATTTATGTGAGATTCTGTAATGCACATAGGTACTTTATAAAGTCAATTAGACTTTGCCCTAGTCTGGGGCTGTCCTTTTTATATAAAGTCAATTAGACTTCGCCCCAGTCTGGGGCTGTCCTTTTTATTTGACCAAAGAATGGAGAGTCTCAGACTTGTGATCATTTTAAGAACCGTAACAACTATAAAGAAAAGAGGACCTAAGAATCCCTAACATCCCTGTTATGATTTGGTAGCAGAGGAGGACAGTAGCCAAAATAGCCCAGATAACTAGACACCCAGAAAGGTTGGTAAATAGTGGATTGCAGACAACTAAACTGACAGCACAACTAGAAGCAGCCGTGGGACGTGCCTACGGTGCCCTAGACGCCTCGACACAGCCGAAATAGAGAAAGGGGAAAGCTAACTGCCCCGTAGTAGAGCCCCAAAGGAATAGGTAGCCCCCAAACATATATTGGCGGTGAGACAAGATGAAATACAAACACAGGCAGAAAATAGAGCAAGCAAATGCTGGGGCCCAAACTGTGTAGATAGAACAGAACAGGAAAGAATACTGTCTGCAATCCAGCAAAAACTCTAAGAAAAACTCCAACACGTCTGATATACAAGAATACTGAGACCACACGATCTATCCCCCGCTAGATCAGCACTCTGGTGTGAACTGGTAGCAAATCAGCAGATACTGATATAACAGGGAACTGAAAATACATAAACCGAGGCAAATGAGAAACAGAGTCCAGCGCAGGCCTCCGCAGGGGAACCTGGCTGAATTAACTCCAGGAGGGCAGAAAACTAAGATAGACAAAAACAAAAGCCACAGAAATAAACAGCAAAACGTAGCTGAAAGTTGCAGGACAGAGCAGGAAGCAAGCTGACTTCCAAAAGGGACCAAGAAGCAACAAATCACCGGCAAGGATCATGGGAAGGTTGCTCACTTATATCTGCCCAGTCAGAAACACCTGGTGATGAACTTCTGTTAGCCAAAGCAGCTTCATTACTATCAGCAGCCACCACGGGGAGCCCCAACTCAGAAGTCAGATCCAGAGTGTTCACAACAGTACCCCCCCTTGAGGAGGGGTCACCGATCCCCTCACCTGCGCCACCAGGCCGATCAGGATGAGCCCGGTGAAAGGCGCAAACCAATCTCTCAGCATGAATGTCAGAAGCAAACACCCAAGAATTGTCCTCCTGACTATAACCTTTCCACTTAACCAAGTACTGGAGACTCAGTCTAGCCAGACGAGAATCCAATATCTTCTCCACTTCATACTCCAGACTGCCCTCAACCAAAACAGGCTCAGGAGGCGTAGCCGTAGGAACTACTGGTTCAACAAATCTTTTCAATAAAGCACGGGTGCTGTGGGGCAACAGGCCGTCTGCCCTGCTGGTGCATTGGCGCGGTGGCGGTGATCGCCGCACGGCTCCGCTCTGTTAGGGTTGTTCAGGACCCACTATGAGGTTTGCCGTGATGTGGCAGTGGGCTTCATACAGTCTGATCAGAATGTTACACTAAGAACTTCAAGTTCAGTTATATATATTTTTGCCGAGAGGCATTAGATCATTGCATGATTTTTGGAGGTGCTGTCCTCTCTCTTTTTTGAGCATATTGCATGTTCTGTCCTTTTTTTTTTTCCTTTGGATGTGCACTCCTCCCATTTGGCACAGGTGATTTTAATTAGCAGGAGACTGCAAAGTAAAGGGTCTAGCCCTTTTCTGCTCTCACTGAAGAGCTGGAGGAAGGTGAGTTTCAGTACTCCATTCATTTTTTGTGTGGGTGCCGTGTGGCGGCCATTATGGCTGTGGCCTTGTGCTGGTGGGGCGGTGCGGTCTGGAGTCATGAGGACTCAGTCTTGCAGCACGGGTGCTGTGGGGCAACAGGCCGTCTGCCCTGCTGGTGCATTGACGCGGTGGCGGTGGTTGCCGCACGGCTCCACTCCGTTAGGGTTGGTCAGGACCTTCTACGAGGTTTGCCGTGACGTGGCAGTGGGCTTCATACTGTCTGATCAGAATGTTAAACTAAGAACCTCATGTTCAGTTATATATATTTTTGCCGAGAGGCATTAGATCATTGTATGATTTTTGGAGGTGCTGTCCTCTCTCTTTTTTGAGCAAATCTTTTCAATAAAGATTTATGGAAGACGTTGTGAATCTTAAACGTCCCCGGAAGAGCCAAACGGAAAGAAATGAGATTAAGGATTTCCAAGACCTTATAAGGTCAAATGAACCTTGGCTTAAATTTTGGAGACGCAACCCTAATAGGGATATTTTTTGAGGACAACCAAACCATGCCACCTACTTTAAACTGGGGACCATCTGGGGAAGCGTTCAAGAGTTATAAACTCAAAGTGACAGTGGTCAGAATTGTAAAAATAGGCCTGGTCCTTAACCTACAAAATGGCTTAGTCGTTAAGGGTTAAGCCGGGGACCATCAGTCCTATGCCGGTTGGCAAACCGTTGGTCCTTCTCCTGAGAGAGAGAAAACTTATCCACTACTTGATTCCAAATCTGCTGCATTCTCTCCACCATAGACTCAACACCCGGACAGACAGAAGCCTCCAAATGCCCCCAAACAAACCGGGGATGAAACCCGAAATTGCAGAAAAAAGGGACATCAAAGTGGCAGAACTAGCCCTATTATTTAGAGCAAATTTAGCCAAGGGCAAAAAAGATCCAAATGATGAAGACGGATTCTCCGTCGAAACGCATTGTGGTTTAACCCAATGTCTCGTCTGAGTCTCTTTCCTGCACTCCTAAGACCGTTTTCCATTTTCTCAAGGGCAAAAAAAACCCCAGTCATCTTGATCAGCAGACACAAAACATCTCAAATAAGTTTCCAAAGTCTGGTTTGTTCTCTCAGTCTGCCCATTAGTCTGAGGGTGAAACGCAGAGGAGAAAGACAACCAATTCCCAGTTTAGAACAAAAGTTTCTCCAAAATCTGGAAACATATTGGACTCCTCTGTCAGACACAATGTTCTCCGGAATGATGTGCAAACGAACTACCTGCTGAAAAAAACAAGGGCACCAACTCGGAAGAGGATGGCAACTTCGGCAGTGGCACAAGATGAACCATCTTGGAAAATCTATCACAGATCACCCAGATAACAGTCATTCTCTGAGAGACAGGGAGGTCGGAATTAAAATCCATAGAGATACGGGTCAATGGCCTCCTGGGCACAGGCAGTGGCATTAACAATCCACTAGAGCGAGAGCAGGGTTTGGACCAAGAACAAGTCCTACATGACTGCACAAAATTCCTAACATCACGAGATAAAGTAGGCCACCAAAAGGACGGCCTCACCAAATCTCTGGTACCAAAAACACCGGGATGACCAGCCAACACGGAGCAATCAATTTCAGACATTACTTTCATCCTCCATTGGTCGGGGACATACAATTTCCCCACAGGGCATCGTTCAGGTTTATCCCCTTGAAATTCCTCCAGGGCCAGTCTCAAATTGGGTGAGATAGCGGAAAGAACCACACCCTCCTTCAGAATGGCAGTAGGCTCAGTCACATCAGGAGAATCCACAAAGAAACTCCTACAGAGGGCATCCGCCTTAACATTCTTAGTGCCCGGAAGAAAGGAGACCACAAAATTAAAACGCGTGAAAAACAAGGCCCACCTGGCCTGTCTAGGATTTAATCGCTTGGCTGATT
This sequence comes from Oophaga sylvatica, assembly GCA_033576555.1. Taxonomy (NCBI): domain Eukaryota; kingdom Metazoa; phylum Chordata; class Amphibia; order Anura; family Dendrobatidae; genus Oophaga; species Oophaga sylvatica. Next base: position 542,157,311 of record JARQOD010000001.1, read on the forward strand.
CCAGATAGATCAGGTTCTTGTGGTCAGTGAGGACCACAACTTGATGTTTGGCTCCTTCCAACCAATGTCTCCACTCTTCAAAAGCCCACTTCATTGCCAATAATTCCCGATTCCCCACATTATAATTACGTTCAGCTGGGGAAAATTTTCGAGAGAAGGCACAAGGGTTAATCTTAGAGGTTACAGGATCCCTTTGGGACAAAAAGGCTCCTGCACCAGTCTCAGAAGCATCTATCTCCACCTGAAATGGTAGAGAAACATCAGGTTGCCGTAGAATAGGAGCAGGAGCAGAAGTGAATCTCCGCTTAAACTCCTTAAATGCCAAAACTGCCTCTGGAGACCAATTCACTACATCAGAACCCTTTTTGGTCAAATCAGTCAGTGGTTTCACAATACCAGAAAAATTACTTATAAATTTACGGTAAAAATTAGTAAAACCCAAAAATCTGTGAAGAGCCTTCAATGAAGTGGGCTGAACCTAATCAGAAATGGCCTGAACCTTGACTGGGTCCATTTCAACAGCGGACGGAGACAAAATGAATCACAAAAACGAAACCTTCTGTGCGCCAAAGAGACATTTTGATCGCTTAACATACAAAGCATTTTCTCTGAAAATCCGGAATACCATCCGAACAGACAAATTGAAGAGCCGACCCTTGGGAAATTTAAAACCAGGCACTGACTCAATTGCGCAGTCATAACTCCTGTGAGGAGGCAAGGACGCAGACTTACTCTCACTAAACACATCAGAAAAATCAGCCAAATAGTCAGGGATATCCTGAGACTGGGGAGAGGTAGAAAAAACAGGAGTGTCACCACAAACACATTGACAACCCCAACTGACCACAGACACAGACTTCCAATCCAAAACAGGATTATGGGTCTGCAACCAAGGAAAACCCAGTATAATAATGTCATTTAAATTATGCAACACCAAAAACTTACAATTCTCTTGGTGGTCCAGGGCTACCCACATTATCACCTGGATCCAAAACTGGGGTTTATTCTCCGCCAAAGGGGTAGATTCAATGCCCAGCAAGGGAATAGGAGTCCGCAGGGGTACCATGGGAAAACCACAACGTTTGGCAAAGTCGAAATCCATCAGGTTCAGGGCTGCTCCTGAATCGACAAAAGCCTGAGCAGAAAATGAGGACACGGAGCAGATCAAGGTAATAGTCAAGATAAATTTAGGCTGTACATTGCCCAAAACAAATGAACGCGCAAAACATCTTCCCCGCTTAGGGCAGAAGGAAATAGTATGAGAAGCGTCCCCACAATAGAAGCACAACTTACCGTATATACCCATGTATAAGCCGAAATTTTCAGCCCATTTTTTAGGGCTGAAAGTCCCCCTCTCGGCTTATACGCGGGTCGGCGGGGAGGGGAGCGGGGGTGTCGGATCATACTCACCCCTCCGCCGGCGCGGTCTCTGCAGCCCCCCTGCTTCTCCCACGATCTCCGGCTCCTTCCTGCAGCGGTCACATGGCACCGCTCATTAAAGTCATGAATATGCACATATTCATGACTTTAATGAGCGGTACCACGTGACCGCTGCAGGACTGAAGCGCTGCGGAGAGCGCCGGGAGAAGAGGAGAGGCTGCAGGGACGCGCGGCGAAGGGGCGAGTATAGTGATATTTACCTGTCCCTCGTCCACCGCAGCGCACTGCTCCCTCGGTCTGACTCCTCTGTGTGTGAATGATCAGGCAGAGGGCGCGATGACGTCGTTAGTGCGCGCCCCGCCCCCTGCCAGATCATTCACACACAGAGGAGTCAGACCGAGGGAGCAGTGCGCTGCGGTGGACCGAGGGACAGGTAAATATGTCAGGTGCCGGGGTCCTGAGCGAGCGGTGACACCGGCACCTGTCCCCCATAGCGCGCCGGTGTCACCGCCTGCTCAGGACACCGGCACCTGGCCCCCAGCGACGAGAGGTGAGTATGTCATTTTTTTTTGCAGCAGCAGCATGAGGCCTATACTATGGGGCATAATTGTGCAGCATATGTGGGCATAATCTGGAGCATATGGGGGCATAATATGGAGCATATGGGGGCATAATATGGAGCATATGGGGGCATAATATGGAGCATATGGGGGCATAATATGGAGTATATGGGGGCATAATATGGAGCATATGGGGGCAAAAGCTGTGGAACACATGGGGCATAACATGGAGCATATGGGGACATAATATGGAGCATATGGGGCACAAGCTGTGGAACATATTGGGCATAATCTGGAGCATATGGGGGCATAATCTGGAGCATATTGGGGCATAAGCTGTGGAACATATGGGGCATAATCTGGAGCATATGGGGCATAATATGGAGCATATGGGGCATAATATGGAGCATATGGGGCATAATATGGAGCATATGGGGCATAAGCTGTGGAACATATGGGGCATAATCTGGAGCATATGGGGGCATAATCTGTGGAACATATGGGGCATAATCTGGAGCATATGGGGGCATAATCTGTGGAATATATGGGGCATAATCTGGAGCATATGGGGGCATAATCTGTGGAGCATATTGGGCATAATCTGTGGAGCATCATATGGGGGCATAATCATTTTTCACCCTAGGCTTATACGCGAGTCAATAAGTTTTCCCAGTTTTTTGTGGCAAAATTAGTGGGGTCGGCTTATACACAAGTCGGCTTATACATGAGTATATACGGTATTACGCTTTCGAAATTCTCGACGCTGAGCCCCAGAAATAACCCCATCACACTGCATGGGCTCAGAGGTTCGATCGAAAGGCATCACCACCTCTCGCATATTTCTACGTTCACGTAAACATCTGTCAATTTGAATGGCTAATAACACATCATCGTTCCATTTAGTAAGGACTGCTCACTTTTGGAATTTCTGACAATATAACTCTGCCACTTCCTGACCCTGGTTCAATGCCAACAAGTTTTTCTCAGCTTGATCAATAACATTAGGTTCATCATACAACAACCCCAGAGCCTGAAAAAACACATCAACATTGGCCAAAACAGGATCCCCAGGTGTCAGGGAAAAGGCCCAGTCTTGAGGGTCGCCGCACAACAGGGAGATGACAATTTTAACCTGCTGTGCTGCGTTCCCCGAGGACTTAGGTTTCAAGGCAAAAAACAACTTACAGTTATTCTTAAAGTTCAAAAATTCGGACCGATCCCCAGAAAATAAATCAGGAAGAGGGATCCTAGGTTCCACAGCAGAGAACTGAGTGAGATAGATAGAAATTCTCCAAACTTCAGCAACGAGCAGCTCAACACGATCAGACAACTGCTTAGTCTCTATGGAAAAAAAAATCCTCCTACGGCCCCCAGAGAAATAAAAATATAAAAAATTCTGAACCCCTTTTCTTTTTTTTACTATTCTTTCCTTCTTTTGAGTACCCTAGAATTACAGTCTGACCGGTAATTGTGTTAGGATTTGGTAGCCGAGGAGGACAGTAGCCAAAATAGCCCAGACAACCAGACACCCAGAGAGGTTGGTAACTAGCGGATTGCAGACTGTTATCACCGCTTCTGGCCGTCCCTCCGCTCCTCCGGTCTTGCTCTTCAGTTCTGCCATGCTCCCAGCACTGCAGGAGGCTCCAGGATCCGGCACATGCGCCCTGGTACTCTTGGAGGGCGGTCACGCCCCCTCCAAGGTCCTGTATGTTCTCAGGTCTCATGACCTGGGTGGCCATGCCCCTTCCCAGGTCCTTTATGCTCTCTGATGTCCTAACCCGGAAATCCCAGCAGCCAATCCGGGGAAGGTGTGGGGTATATGAACCTGCTTCCTCCTATCAGTGGTTTCTGGTTATTGTTCAAGCTCCTGCGACCCAGGCCTGCGTCTATTCTCTGTGTGCGCTATACTGCGCATCCGTGCTCCTGTACCCTGCTCTGCACGTCTGTGCTCCTGTGTTTTGCTTTGCATGTCCATATCTTGTGCGCTATCCTGCACGTCCGTACTCTTTAATCCTGCTCTGCACACCTGTACCCTACTCTGCACATTTGTGCTCCTGTGTCTTGTTCTGCATGGCGCGTCTGTACTCCTTTGCCCTGCTCTGCATGTCTGTACTCATGCATCTTGCAATGCTTATCCGTACCCTGCACACTGCTCTGCACTTCCATACTCCTGCGCTCAGTTCTGTATGTTACGTTTCCCTCTTATTCCATGTCTCTTCCGCTATCTGAGCCACCCCTCTTGGTGTCAGCTACTGTGGTATTAGAGATCCCTGGGCTTGTCCCTGACGATCCCTGTATGGGGGTCGGTCACCACTAGGTCAGCTCGCCCCAGGGCTATCTGTTCCACGGTTCAGAGGGTCCACTCTTATAGCTCGCCTCCTGGAGGCGTTACAGAATAACCAGGCCATGGACCCCGCCGGTACCATGGTTTCTGTGGCTTCCGTTCAGGTAGCATCCCGTGACTCTGGCTCTGTGTACTTGCCACATTTCCCGCCTCGTCTGTGCAAGCCACCTAAGTTTTCTGGGGATCCCAAACTATGCAGGGATTTTTGACTCAGTGCAGCATCCATTTTGAACTTCTGCCCCTGCAGTATCCCACCGACCGGGCAACGGTGGCTTTCATTGTATCTCTTCTAGAGGGAGAGGCCTTGGCTTGGGTGAATCCCCTGTGGGAGAGGGATGACCCCATTGTCTCTCAATTGGCAACTTTTTTGGAGACTTTTCGCAGGGTTTTCGATAAACCAGGACGGCTGGCCTCCATGACTGGGTCCCTTTTCAACCTTCGCCAAGGTTCCTTGTCAGTAGCTCAGTACCCCATCCGCTTCCGCATCCTAGCCTCCGAGATAGGATGGAATAATGAGACTCTGGTTGGTGCTTTCTGGCATGGGCTGTCAGGCTGGATTAAGAATGAGCTCGTGGGGCGAGATACTCCATTTTCCTTGGAGGATCTAATCTCCCTGGCCACACGCATAGATTTGCGTTTCCAGGAACAATCCCGTGAGGCTTCCAGAGACGCTGGTCTGCTTCTTCCCCTCAGACAGGTAGGGGAGGCCTTTTTAGGAGTTCCTGATTCCTCATCCCCCTTGACTTTGTCAGTTTTGATTTACCTGGAGCAGAGACGTTACTCCAAGGTGGCCTATGTGGATTCGAGTGCGGCAGGCAACTTCATTAGTCTCGAGACTGTCAGGAGACTTTGGATTCCTGTTATTTCCCTTGACAGACCACGTTTGATTGCATCGGTGGATATAAGACCTCTGCAAAAGACCCTTCACTATGGTGAACGAAGAAATAGTACTACAGATTGGGGCCCTTCATCGGGAGAGCATTGCCCTGTACGTACTACCGAACCTTTCACATGCACTGTTGCTTGGGTTGCCTTGGCTCAGGTCCCATGAACCGATCCTTGATTGGTGCTCATGTGACGTGCTCCGTTGGGGATCCTCCTGCCAGAAGCAGTGTCTGCAGCCAATTCGTCCTGTTAATCTCCCACAACCCACCTCTGCCCCCGCAGGTCTCTCTTCGGCTTATTGGGGCTATGCTAATGTCTTCAATAAGAAGGAGACTGAGGTTCTTCCTCCGCACCGCCCGTATGATTGCCCGGTCGAGCTTGTTCCCGATTCCTCACCGCACAGGGGAAGGATCTACCCGTTGTCCCCGGCAGAGACTCGGGCCAAGTCGGAGTATATTCAGAAGAACTTGTCCAGAGTGTTCATCCGGAAATCATCCTCTCCTGCCGGAGCGGGATTTTTCTTTGTCAAGAAGGACTGCTCTCTCTGACCTTGCATTGACTACAGGGGACTGAATAACATCACAATCAAGAACAGGTATCCACTACATCTTATCCCAGAGCTCTTTGACCAGCTCAGAGGGGCTCGTATCTTCACTAAACTCGACCTTTGGGGCGCCTATAACTTGATTCGTATCCGCTCCGGGGACGAGTGGAAGACGGCCTTTAATACCCAAGACGGCCACTATGAGTAACTAGATATGCCGTTTGGCCTCTGCAATGCCCCAGCAGTATTCCAAGAATTTGTGAATTATATTTTCCGGGATCTCCTATATTCCTGTGTAGTGGTGTACCTGGATGACATCCTTGTCTTCTCATCTGATCTACCGTCTCACAGAAGGAGTGTTCGTCTGGTTCTCCAGCGTCTGAGGGAGAATAACCTCTATGCTAAACTTGAAAAATATATCTTTGAGCAAACATCCTTACCCTTCCTGGGTTACATTATCTCTGATACAGGGCTAAAGATGGATCCTGAGAAGGTGTCTTCTGTCCTCAACTGGCCCCGACCTTGCGGGGTGAATTGCATCCAGCGATTTCTTGGCTTCGCAAATTACTACAGGCAGTTCGCTTCCATTCTGCCTCTAGTTCTACTTCACAACCTGTAAGTGCTGAGAACATCTTTGAAGAGACATTCTAGATATGAAAAAGGTTCGCGGAAGAACTTTTTTCTTAATTGACTGGAAAGGTTTCGGTCCAGAGGAGAGGTCCTGGGAGCCATTAGAGAACATCGATGCACCCCGTGTTCTAAACAGGTTCCTCTCCAGGTGGAGTAGGAGGGGTTGTAAGGAGGGGGGTACTGTTATCACCGCTGCTGGCCGTGCCTCCGCTGCTGCCCCCTCCTACGGTCTTGTTCTTCGTTCCTGCCATGCTCCCAGCACTGCAGGAGGCGCCAGGATCAGGCACATGCACCCTGGTACTCTTGGAGGGCGGTCATGCCCCCTCCAAGGTCCTGTATGTTCTCAGGTCTCATGACCTGGGTTGCCATGCCCCTCCCAGGTCCTTTATGCTCTCTGATGTCCTAACCTGGAAATCCCAGCGGCTAATCCTGGTAAGGTGTGGGGTATATGGACCTGCTTCCTCTTATCAGTGCTACTTGGTTATTGCTCAAGCTCCTGCTTCTGTGACCCAGGCACGCGTCTATTCTCTGTGTGCGCTATCCTGCGCGTCCGTGCTCCTGTACCCTGCTCTGCACGTCTGTGCTCCTGTGTCTTGCTCTGCATGTCCATACCTTGTGCGCTATCCTGCGAGTCCGTACTCCTTTACCCTGCTCTGCACATCCGTACTCCTGTACCCTGATCTGCACATCTGTGCTCCTGTGTCTTGCTCTACATGCCCATACCTTGTGCACTATCCTGCGCGTCCGTACTCCTTTGCCCTGCTCTGTATGTCTGTACTCCTGTATCCTGCTCTGCTTATCCATACTCTGCACACTGCTCTGCACTTCCATACTCCTGCGCTCAGTTCTGTATGTTCGTCCCTTGTGCTCTGGTGTTCGTCTTCTACGTTTCCCTCTTATTCCATGTCTCTTCCGCTACATGAGCCGCCCATCTTGGTATCAGCTACTGTGGTATTAGAGATCCCTGGGCTTGTTCCTGGCGATCCCTGTATGGGGTAGGTCACCACTAGGTCAGCTCGCCCCAGGGTTATCTGTTCCTCGGTCCAGAGGGTCCACTCTTATAGGTCACCTCCTGGAGACGTTACACAGACCCCTAAACTGACAGCACAACTAGAAGCAGCCGTGGTGCCTACGGTGCCCTAGATGCCTCGACACAGCCGGAGAGTTAACTAAGCCTAAAGAGAGAGAGGGGAAAGCTAACTGCCCCGGAGTAGAGCACCCACAGGAATAAGTAGTCCCCAAACATGTATTGGCAGTGAGACAAGATCAAATACAAGCACAGGCAGAAAATAGAGCAAGCAAATGCTGGGGCCCAAACTGTCTACATAGAAAAGGACAGGAAAGAATACTGTCTACAATCCAGCAAAAACTCTAAGAAAAACTCCAACACGTCTGATATACAAAAATACTGAGATCACATGATCTCTCCCCCGCTAGATCAGCACTCTGGTGTGAACTGGTAGCAAATCAGCAGATACCGAAATAACAGGGTACTGAAAATACAAAATCTGTCTCTGGTGTGAACTGGTAGCAAATAAGCAGATACTGAAATAACAGGGAACTGAAAATACATAAACCGAGGCAAATGAGAAACAGAGACCAGTGCAGACCCCCGCAGGGGAACCTGGCTGAACTAACTCCAGGAGGGCAGAAAACTAAGAGACAAAACCAAAAGCCACAGAAATAAACAGCAAAACTTATCAGAAAGTTGCAGGACAGAGTAGGAAGCAAGCTGAATTCCAAAAGGGACCAGGAAGCAATAAATCACCGGCAAGGATGATGGGAAGGTTGCTCACTTATATCTGCCCAGTCAGAAACACCTGATTGCCAGTCATCACCCCCAGGTGATGAACTTCTGTTAGCTAAAGCAGCTTCATTACTATCAGCAGCCACCAGGGGGAGCCCCAACTCAGAAGTCAGATCCAGAGTGTTCACAACACATCCCCTAAAAGTACTAACTTTCTCTCACGGTTCCACCCCTCAGGGAGTCGGGGATGCAGTTACTGACAGCTCGGCCATTCAATCTGGTACAGGGGCATGCTGAGCTGTCAGTGTGCTGATTGACAGCTCAACTGGCCAATCTGTGACTGGGAGGCGTCAGCTGTCTCAGGTGTTCACTATCCCAGGTAATTGCTATGCCTAATTAACTGAGCAGCTTCTCCTAGACCATTGCCAGACGTACATTTATCCTGTAAGGTTGTGCTCTCCTGTGCCTTGAGTTCTATATGCTTGATCTGTAGCCTGACCTTTGACTTTGTTCTGACCATCCACCTGTTTAACCCCTTCTGCTGTAATCCGTTATTCTGCCGGTACTCTGACCTCGGAACGTTACCCGACTTCGCTTTTGTCTCTTCCTTCTGTTTATGACGTACCCTCCCTCCTGGCTTCTGACCTTGGACTCCTTCACCCATCTGACTCACGACTTGGCCGTGAGAAGTAAACTAGTGTCACACTTTCTAGCAAAGGCAGGTCTGAATCTGAATGAGACCGGGATCCCACAACCCTCTCTTCCTTCTGTACGAATGTCCAATATCTCGCTCTTACAAAGCTGCCACCAAATGACTGCTCACACTGCTACTCACCCTATTTACCTGATCTAATACAGAAAATTGCAGAGCTGCTGAGGTAATAAAATGCTGCTCACAATGCTGTCCAACCTATTTCTTCTGTATTTCTGGCTTAAGCCATTTACCCCCGAAGTTGGTTTGCACATTAATTACCAGGCCAATTTTTCAATTCTGAACAATGTCACCTATGAGGTAATAACTCTAGAACGCTTCAACAGATCTCGGTTGTTCTGAGAATGTTTTTTCGTGACATATTGTATTTCATGATAGTGGTAAAATTTCTTTGATATGACTTGCGCTTATTTATGAAACAAACGGAAATTTAGTGAAAATTTTTCAATTTTCAAACTTTGAATTTTCATGCCCTTAAATCACAGAGATATGTGACAAAACAGTTAATAAATAACATTACCCATATGTCTACTTTACATAAGCACAATTTCAGAACCAAAGTTTTTTTGTGTGTGGAAGTTAAATTACAAAACCATTTTTTTAGGGACCACCTCACACTCAGTCACTTTGAGGAGTTCATACGATAGAAAAAACACAAAAGTGACACCATTCTAAAAACTGCACCCCTCAAGGTGTTCAAAACTATATTCAAAAAATTTCTTAACCCTTCAGGTGCTTCACAAGAATTTTGGAATGTGGAAAAAAATGAACTATTATTTTTTTTTCCCAAAATATTTAATTTTTTTTTATTTTGACAAGGGTAACAGGATAAAATGAACTCGAAAAATTTGTGTAATTTCTCCTGAGCATGCCAACAGCCCATATGAGAGAGATAACCACTGTATGGGCACATGGCAGAGCTTGGAAGTGAAGGAGCACCATTTGACTTTCTGAATGCAAAATTTGCTGGAACAATTGGCAGACGCCATGTCGCGTTTGGAGAGCTTCTGATATGGTTAAACAAAGAAATACCCCACAAGTGACACCATTTTGGAAACTAGACCCTTCAGGGGACTGATCTAGATGTGTGGAGAGCACATTGAACCCTCATCATGTGCTTAACAGTAGTTTATAATGATGAACCATGAAAAATAAAAAAAAATCACATTTTCCCCACAAAAATTTTATTTCGGCCCCAAATTTTGCATTTTCATAACAGGAGAAATTGCACAATACAATTTGTTGTGAAATTTATCCTGAGTATGCAGAGACCCCATATGTGGGGAAATACTACTTTTAAGACACAGTGCAAAACTCAGAAGGGAAGAGGCGCCATATTGGAGTTCAGATTTTGTTGGAATGGTTTGAAAGTGCCATGTCACATTGGCAGAGCCTCTAAGGTGCCAGAATAACAGAAACCTCCTATATGTGAACTCATTTTACAAACTACACTCCTCGATGAATATTATAATCTAGGGATCATATTGACAGCACTAGTGTCTCACAGAAATTTATACCGCTGAGTGGTGAAGAAAGACAAAATGACATTTTTACCACTAAAATGTTGTTTTAGCCCCAAGTTTTTAATTTTTCTAAGGGCTAATAGGATTTTTTTTACAATAATCTGAGGTCCATTTTTTCCTGAGTGTGCCAATACCCTACATGTAATCAGGAAATATTTTTCAGGCTGTCCAACGAGTCTTATGATCTAATAATGGATACCTGTTTGCTGAGGTAAAAGTGCGCTCACACTGCTGTACAACCAGTCTTCTGATCTAACAATAGATACCTGAGTGCTGAGGTAAAAGTGCGCTAATACTGCTGTCCAACCAGTCTTCTGATCTAATAATGGATAACTGGGTGCTGAGGTAAAAGTGCGCTCACACTGCTGTCCAACCAGTTTTCTGATCTAATAATGGATACCTGGGTGCTGAGGCTGCTCACACTGCTGTCCATTATCCATCTGAATGACTATATGTAGTATGGGCATCTCTACATTATAGCAACTTCCTACAGCACATGCTCACAGACACTTGTACAAATATTCTAGTACAGGTTAGAATGACAAGGAAGCTTAAATTTAATTATACAGTGATCAATTCTATAGGGAAAGCAACTGTGCTTTGCTTAGTATTTAAGAATTTATAATGGCATTTACTTTAGTTACCGTATATACTCGAGTATAAGCCGACCCGAGTATAAGCCGAGGCCCCTAATTTTGCCACGGAAAACTGGGTAAGCTTATTGACTCGAGTATAAGCCGGGTGTTTAAACCGCCGTCCTGCTCTGTGCTCCCCCCGTCCTGCTCCGTACTCCCCCATCCAGCTCTGTGCTCCCCCTCCTGCTGTCCTCCGCTGTGCTCCCCCCTTCCTGCTCCATCCTCCTGTGCTCCTCCCTTCCGCCCTCCTGTGCCCCCCGTCCTGCTCCGTGCTCCTCTGTGCTCTTCATCCTCCCCCCGTCCTGCTCCGTGCTCCTCTGTGCTCTCCATTCTCCCCCCGTCCTGCTCCGTGCTCCTCTGTGCCCTCCATCCTCCCCTGTCCTGCTCCGTGCTCCTCTGTGCCCTCCATCCTCCCCCGTCCTGCTCCGTGTTCCTCTGTGCTCTCCGTCAAAAAAGGTGCTGAAAATCTTGGCTTATACACGAGTATATATGGTAATTGTGTTTTCAGTTCCTAGAGACCCCATTTAAGGATATGTGCACACATTCAAGATTTGTAACAGAAAATCTTGCTACAAATTCTGATGTGTTAGGCGTAAGAATGCTACGTAAAATACCGTATATACTCGAGTATATGCCAACCCGAGTATAAGCCAAGGCACCTAATTTTGTCACGGAAAACTGGGTAAACTTATTGACTTGAGTATAAGTCGGGTATGCATTGTACCCTCATCCCTATCGTATGGTATGTATGACTCCGCTGTCCCTGTCATTATATGCATACCTCCCCGTCCTTGTAATTATATGCATGCCTCCCCCATCCCTGTCATTGTATATGCATGGCTCCTCCGTCGCTGTCTTGGTATTCGTGGCTCCCCCGTCGCTGTCCCAGTATGCGTTGCTCCCATCGCTGTTCCAGTATGCGTGGCTCCCCCGTCCCTGTATACATGGCTCCTATTAAAAAAAACAAAAAAAACAAACAAACATCCTACTCACTCTCCAGCATGCCCTCCGCTGCATCTCGTTGGTTCCAGTGCCGGCAGCTCTTCCTGTGCTGAGCGATCAAGTGGCCCCGCTCATTAAGGTAATGAATATGCACGGCTGTCCACACCTATGGGAGTGAAGAGCCATGCATATTCATTACCTTAATGAGCGGGGCATCGTGATCGCTCAGCACAGGAAGGGCTGCTGGCGCCGGAACCAAAGAGATGCTGTGGAGGGCACACTGGAGGGTGAGTCTTCTGGAAGACGGCCGCTGCGGGTGTCACTGTGCGCGCTATAAGACAAATGAATATTCATTTCTCTTTAGCAGCGGCACAGGCTTTAGCCACAGCCGCCAGCTCCTGCCTCTGTGACCCGCTGCTCCGCCGCTCCCCGTCCCCCACTGACTTTCTGGGACAATTGACTCATGTATAAGCCGAGGGGGGCGTTTTCAGCACAAAAAAATGTGCTGAAAAACTTGGCTTATACATGAGTATATAAGGGATGCTTGTTTTTGTTCAAGATTTTTTTCCCACTCATTGGTATGGGTGAAATCTGCAGCAAAAATACTGAAAGAATTGACATACTAATGAAGTAAATCTGCTGAAAATAATCCTACCTGAGACTTCAGGAGTCTAATTTATTTTGCTGGTTCTAGGCAAGTCTTCTGTTTTTGTGACAAAAATGCACAGAAAAAAAAGTGACCAAAGTGTGCACATACCCTTGGACATTTTTGGGGAGAAAAATCAGGATTGACATGTTCAGTATATAATTATTCATTAATTGCAATTCTCACTACTGTACGTTTTATGTATAAAAGTTTGTGATTAATACAATGTTATCTATGTAGCATACAACATAAAAAAAGGAACTCAAAAGAACTTAGGCCTCTTTCACACTTCCGTTGTGTGACGTCCGCCCATCTGTGAAAATGGCGGATCCGTCAGAAAAGTAAAAAAACGGATGCAAAAATGGTCTGAGGAAAATTTCTTTTCGGAAATGTAAGTCCGGACCGAGGGGAGGGAGGGGGTGAGAGAGAGAGAGGGAGGGAGGGAGGGAGGGGGAGAGAGAGAGAGAGAGAGAGAGAGAGAGAGGAGAGAGAGAGAGAGAGAGAGAGAGAGAGAGAGAGAGAGAGAGAGAGAGAGAGAGAGAGAGAGAGAGAGAGAGAGAGAGAGAGAGAGAGACCCCTGACACTGCTGTATTTCACCATGGTTTTCAATGGAGGCGACGGATCCGCAGGCGGATTCCGTCAAAAACGGATGCTGGCGGTTCCCCCACCCATAGGCGACCATTGTAAAAAATGGCGGATGCGGCGGATCCGCCGTTGTCCGCCATTTTGCCGGTCAAAAAAAACGTTGCATTGGACGTTTTTTTGAAATGACGGACGCCAATTTTTTGGCGGATCCGTCAAAAAACGGACCTAACGGACAACCATCCGTCAAAATCCGTCACTAATGCAAGTCTATGGGAAAAAAACGGATCCGCCAAAAAAAAATGGCGGATCCGTTTTTTTAACATTTTGACGGTTTGACTGACGTCACGACTGAAGTGTGAAAGAGGCCTTAGGCAATAATTTTTTCAAGGTAATACATTTGAGGCAGAATCTTATAAATTACATATTTCAACATTACACTGCATAATTTGTTGAATATTTAGAACATAAGAGTACATTTATAGAGCATTTTTAGGCCAGAATATAATTGAACAAAATACAATGGCAGAATATTTTTTACATAGTTTATTTTTGATTCCAGTTGAAACAGTCATCAGTTTAGTTTTTTTGCTCACCATCTGAAAGTAAGGTGATGTAGGGGCAGCAACCCGGATTCCAATGATGTGTAACTTACTGGGCTGCTTGCTGCAGTTCTGATAAAATCACTGCTTTATCTGCTGCAGATCTACCAGTTCTCTAAATGCTGAGCTCTGCACAACCCCGCCCACACCACTGATTGGCAGCTTTCTGTGTAAACTATGCATAGGCGATAAGCTGCCAGTGATGGAGGAGGGGTTATACAGAGCTCATGAATATGAAGGACTAGAAGAAACATGTTTACTAGTCCTCTATTGATAATCTACTCCTATTAAACTGTGATTTTATCAAAACTGCTGGAAGCAGTCGGGTAAATGCCATATCGCTGGAATCAGGGTGTGTCTCATGCTGCACTCACATTAGGTGGGAAAAAACCTGGTTACAGATTCCCTTTAAGTGAACTTGATATGATTAAGAACACACTGTACGAAACAAGTCCACACTTGCCTACTCTCTGTAAAGATACTGTTTTGGTGGATTACAAGTAAGGACGGTTTTCATCCAAAGAGGTATTGGATATGACAGGTTTCCTTTATGTGGATATTACTTGTCAATCCAGCATGTTTTTTAGACTTTGGGATGATGAACTCTTAGAACACATTTAATATGTCCTGATCGTGATGAGACGTTGACCATATATTTCTAGTACAGTACAGAGCAGCCCAATTTCATGATGTAAGCAGATACAGAAAATATTTCACCTCTGCTATAGCCAATTTCTCCTGTGCCACGTAACCAGATATATTGATCATCTCCATGCGATCTCTGAGAGGTTCTGGGATTGTTTCTGTGACATTGGCTGTGCAGATGAAGAGAACCTGCAAGAAACGGATTCAAAATAGAGATCAAGAATGGAAAAAAAAAAAACCTGACAAATATGTCTTAAAGTTTGGGAAACAACCCAACAATTAACCAAACGGTAAATGCACACATTTGAACGCAAGTAAATAGTTTTAAACAGGTCATTATTTTCCATTGCTTATTATGAAAATAAAAGACATCTCTCTATATATGAGAAAAATAAAAGATATTTCCTGTTAACGGGAACCTGTCACTCAATTCATGGTGTACAAAACACAGGCAGCTTGAATTAGAGCTGGCCAGCTTTCCCCAGTACTGCTGCAGTTATTTGATAGATCTCTCTCTACGGGAGACACCTGTCATTCAGCTTGAGTGGTGCTGGGATCTTTAAATCATTTTCTCTAACATGCCAGAGTATTTCAGAGAATAACATACCTGGCTGCCATCGTGCATCCAGGCTCTGATTCATGGGCAGCAGAAATTGGGCGAGATGTTCCCTTTAATGATCAACTCAGAGACCTTCATCTTTCACAAGTCTTGACTAATAGGCAAAGAATAAAGCCCTTGAAAAAACATTTGCTATATAGGTTTTGTTTCCATTTGCATCAAAGGCCGTGTCCAGAGTCTCACTTGGCAATTCATTTAAAATGATGAAAAACAATGAAAATTATGTAGTCAGGTAGCACCAACAGATATGGCTCCACATTTTCGCTTCTGTTTTAACCCCTTTATAGTTTGCAGATGAGCCTATTTACAGTGGTCATTAAGGAGCTTTATTCCTCACCTCTGCTTACTTATGCCAGTGAGGAATATGTATATTGTGCACCACCCCTCTAATGGCCAAAAATGCTATAATCGTGGCCGTTAAAAACCCTAGATGCTGCAGTCAATCGCAACTGCAGCATCTAGATAGTGAACGGAAGGGGCTTCCTCTTTAACATCATCTTCACCTCTCAACTGCAGGGTCCCAATTGTTTCCATGGCAACACTACAAGCGATTGTCTGATGGCCTGTTAGACTTTGCCATAAGGGTCTAAAAATCAAGTGAGAGTGTTAAACTGGTTTAATCAACATGTCTGGGTACCACTTCAGCAGTCACTTTAGTTGTACTTGTCCTAATGATAATTAACCCCTTTACCCCGAGGGTGGTTTGCATGTTAATCACCAGGCCAATTTTTACAATTCTGACCTCTGTCCCTTTATGTGGTAATAACTCTGGAATGTATCTGAATTTCATGTATGTATGATTCTGAGAAGGCTTTCTCATGACATATTGTACTTCATAATAGTGGTAACATTTCTTCAAGCGATTTCTCATTTTTACAACACCATTTTTTTAGGGACCACATCACATTTGAAGTCACTTTGAGGGGTCTGTATAATAGAAAATACCCAAAAGTGACAGCATTCTAAAAACTGCACAACACCACATTCAAGAAGTTTATTAACCCTTCAGGTGCTTCACAGGCACTTTTGGAATGTTTAAAAAAAAAATGAACATTTAATTTTTTTTCACAAGTTCAGATCCAAATTTTTGTGATATTACCAAGGGTAACAGGAGAAAGTGGACCCCAAAAGTTGTTGTGCAATTTGTCCTGAGTATGCTGATACCCCATATGTGCAGGTAAACCACTGTTTGGGTGCACGGCAGGGTTTAGAAGGGAGGGAGTATCGTTTGACTTTTCCAACGCAAAATTGGCTGGAATCAATGGCGGGCGCCATGTGTCATTTGGAGACCCCCTTAAGTACCTAAACAGTGGAAAACCCCCAATTCTAAATCCAACCCTAACATAGCCCTAAATCCAACCCTAACCCTAATCCCAACACCTCAACCCAACCCCCACAATCCTAACCCCAACACAACCCTAACGCTAGTCCCAACCCTAACCCTAGCCTCAACCCTAACCCCAACCCTACCACCAACCCTAACCCAAGCCCCAACTCTAGTTCTAACCCCAACCCTAGCTATAACCCCAACCCTAACCTTAGCCCCAACCTTTACCCTAGTTGTAACCCCAACCTTAACTGCAAAGAATGGAAAAAAAACATTTTTTTTATTTAATTATTTTTAACTAACTAAGTGGGTGACAATAGTTAATAGCTGATTTACTATTTTTTTTCATTTTGAGCACTGTGATAGTAGGGGGCTTGGGGACCCCATTTCTTTCTCTTTCTCTCTCCTTTCTCTTAATGGTATGCTAGATCATATCGGAGGAAAAAGAAATGAATGGGAAATTGTACTTTTTTTTGCGATCCTCCACTCCTCGGTGCATTCCTCTGTTATTTGTGAGTGAATATTTTGTATGCCTGGAGTTTTCAATTAACCCTTGTTTGTGTAGCCTTGTTTGTCGGGTTGGTGTACTGCAGTTCACAGTAGCAACCCTCTTCCCTGGGTGGGGAGGAGAACAGACAGAGGGCTGATTCAGGAGATAAGGCAAGGGTGGAGGCCCCAGCAGCTTCACCTTCAGAAGTATCCTGGGGAAAAGGGCGATCTAGGGTGACAGTGATAGGGACAGGGAAGGAGCCCCTGTTCCCAGGACTCCCATCAGCTGTATCGTGACAAATATATTTTTCTATAAAACAGTCCAGGCTTTCAAATAATAGTCTGAAGTGCTGTCCAGAAAAAAAGAGAGATGTAACTAATGTGGTGCCATCCCCGGCCGGCTTTGCCCAGCTATAGACAAGATATGTCTCTCCATATGTCCACACATGAAGGAGACCTATTAACTAGAGAGGGGATGACAGAAGCTAGCCAGGGATGGCACCAGACTAGTTACATATTTTCCTATGGTCTTAGCCAGCTAGAACCTCAAACTATGTTTTCTCTGAAAACATCCCACGCTTCAGAGAAAAATATACCTGGCTGCAATCACGCAAGCTATGCTCTAATTCTATGATTTGGACAACATGAATGGAGTGACAGGTTGCCTTTACTTTGCATGGGAGATTATAGCATTCCTCTGCTATAGAAAAAAGAATACGACCTCTCAATCAGTTGTCCAGATTACTGCTATAGAAATGCTAAGGCTGCTTTCACACATCAGTTTTTTTTTGTCAGGCATAATCCGTCGAATACCTGATAGGACGGATCCGGCGCTGAAATGAAAAAACTGATGCAACGGATAAGTTTTTTGCTGATCCGACCTGAACTTTTGAACCCGAAAAAAGAAGTTTTGCAGCCGGAAAATGCAGGTACGCATGTCCGGAGAGAGGAAGAAGTAGTAGTAGTAGTCCTTGATTTCCAGAATCCGGATCAGTTTTTTTGACGGATTGCACAAAAGACTGGTCCAATTCCATAGACTTCTATTATTTCCGGACGCCTGATGCGCCGGTTCAGGCACTATCAGGCGGGTCCAGAAAAAAAAAAAAAACGTTGCAGTGACCGTTTTGTCCGGCCGCCGGAATGTTAATTTCCGCCGGATCCGGCCAAAAACAGATGCAACGCAACAACATCAGGCGCGATCCGGCGCTAATGAAAGTCAATTACAAAAAAACGCATCCGGTACAGGATCCGTTTTTTTAAAAACACACCGGATCGCGCCTGACGTAAAAAAACTGATGTGTGAAAGTAGCCTAAGAATGACTGTTTAGATTGCAATGAACACACACCAATACACATAAAAACTATACATACTTTAGATAAGTCTACAGGTACATCCAAATAGTGATCCAAGAAGTTTGAATTCTGTTCTGGATCTAGGAGTTCCAAGAGAGCAGAAGATGGATCGCCTTGATATCCACGTCCAAGTTTGTCGACCTAGCAGAAAAGAAATATTGCATTTTATGATGTACAAAAACAAGCTTAGGAAAACCCTCTCATGATGCATCCCACCCATTCTCGGCATGAAGTGTCCCAAGCAATCGTTAAAAAGGACACGTCACCAGGTCAAAAGAGACAAATTGTTGCTCTTATTATATTCCCACTGTTCCAGATTACTTTTTATATTCTTCTATGAAATATGTATAAGATTTTAGAAATATGTGCTGTATTATTTAGTAATCCTAATGCATTCATAAAATACATAGCAATAGACATTACACTCTCTGCTGCAGCTCTCTGGTCTGTCTTAGCAGGGGGACAATACAATATTTTTGCACAAATTGTACATGAAGAGGAGTTGTTTTTTGTTAGCACAATTCTAACCCTTTAAAGCAAACAAACTTGTGATAATGTTAAAGGAATTGTCTCATGAAGACAAACCATTGAAACATATGGACAAAGTGAGGTCTCCTGGTTAGGTTACTACTCTATGAGCCAGAACGAAGAGTAGCTCTGCACTAGCAATTCACATTCTAGCAGACAATGCGGCTTGGCAAAATATGGGTAACCATTTATATGAATGGTTGCCATTTAATGCAGTAACCCCTTGACGAAGAATAAAAAATGTTCCATATCATGTAGGTCTCACATCTGCCATTCTAACCTTAGCGTTTATTCAACTCAAGGATTATACCACCACATTTAGCCAATCACATAGCAACTGAATTAATCACATCCTGATAGATTTTCCAGACAAGCCGTTGCACATACCACCCAATTATCTCACATCAGTAAAGCACGGGCAGGCAGCATGTTCCTAAGTTTGTACCTACGTTTTTTTCAGATTGAGCTTCGCACCGCTTGAATTTCCTTAACCTTTGGCTGTGGGTTACACATGTTTTAGGTGACTTGCTGTGAGTATGTGAGGATAAAACATAACTTTTAATAGATTAATAAATAGTGCTGTCTAAAAATATATAGAAGGAAGGCTTACAACTTCAATAATGACAGTACACTGAGAAGTGTACTAGAAAGCTAAGATTCTATAACCCAGTCAAAAGATACATCAATAAGTGCTCTGGGAATAGAGGTAATATGTAAAATACATTGGACTAACAGGACACCAACAATGATTAACAAGTCAAAACTAGCAAAGTGCCTACAGCAGGCCCAATATAAAGAGGATCCAATTCTGCATAAATTGGGTGACTGGACTAATACCCAATTGTCTGCAAATATAACAGTTCATCAAACAAATGATTTGGAGAGATAATATATTTCCAACCACAACCAATGTTCCAACAGTGGTCAGGAACAGAGCGTCCCTATGTACATGTAGAGAATATGTTGGCACAAAATAAAAAAAAAAAATGTGAAAAAAATAGTACAAAGCAGAGTGAAGAGATGACCCCACGGTAAAGGGAACAGATACTTAATAATAGAAATGGGGTGATTTCACCCAATTGTTGTCAAAAGTCAGGTTCAGGAAGCACTTCACTAGCGATGATAGCATCCAAGGAAGCCCGAGCAATGGTCTCTCCCTATATATCCCTATTGGGGCTATAATAGAATGAAATCCCAAGCTCCTGCCCTGCCCCGACTTCCTGAAGGGATGGATGACCTCAGGAGCTGCTCTTTATACTTTGCACTAATATGAAGACCTAATTTGTGCTTCAGGTCCCCTGATGAGTGATAAAAACGCATTGGGACACACGTAGGGAGACTACAGAGCCTTCGTTATAGGATCAGACGAGGACTGCCCTTGATAGGGCAGGAGCTTTGCCAGTCCCAACACATCTGCCAGTTTGTCCCCTTTACACACAGGAGGTGACATTGCAGACATGCCAATTACGTAGTTACATAGGTGGAAAAAAAGACCTGGTCCATCAAGTTCAACCTTTCTCCACCAATTGTACATTTTGTTACTAAATTAAACTATAACCCGCAAGGTTATGTTTGTCAATGAAATCATCCAGCCCTTTTTTAAAAGCGGTTATAGTGTCAGCCATTACTACTTCCTGTGGTACACTTCCAGAGTCTGACTGCTTTAACTGTAAAAAAACCCATTCTCATTTAGCTGCCGGAATCATCTTTCTTCCACCTGTAAAGAATGCCCCCTAGTCCTAAGTACGGTCTTTGGCAGGAATAAGTCATGTGCCAGTGTTTTGTACTGGCCATGGCCACACATATTTATACATGTAAATGAGATCCCCTCTGAGGCGTCATTTTTCTAAGGCCTCTTTCACACTTCAGTCCTTTGGCATCAATTAAAATCCGCCAAAGTGTGAAAAAAGCGGATCCGGCAGAAAAGTGCAGAAACGTATGATGGATCCATCATGAACCTTTCAACCCGGAAAATGCAGGTACGCATGTCTGGCACGGAGGAGAGAGAGAGAGAGACACACAGACAGTGTTGTCAGCATTTTGTATGGATTTTCTATGGAAGCAAAGGATCCACTGGCGGATTCCGTCAAAATGGCCGCGGATCCGCCACCCATAGGCGTCCATTACACAAAATGGCGGACGCTGCGGATCCGCCATAGTCAGCCATTTTGACGCACAAAAAACGCTGCATTGAACGTTTTCCAAAAATGGCAACGCCAAAATTTATGGCGGATCCGTCAAAAAAAGGATCAAATGGATGACCATCCGTCAAAATCCGCCACTAATGCAAGTCAATGGGAAAAAAGCGGATCCGCCCAAAAAAAATGGCGGATCCGCTTTTTTCACACTTTGGTGGATTTTGACTGATGTTGCACGACTGAAATATGAAACAGGCCTAAGCTAAACAAACCCAGCTTTTCCAACCTTTCCTCATATGACAGGCCTTCCTTCCCTTGTAATAAGCTAGTTGCCCATCTTTGAACTGATTCTAACTTCTGAATATCCTTTTTAAAATGTGGCGCCCAAAACTGGATTCCATTTTCTAGATGTAGCCTCACTAGTGATTTATAAAGGAGTAATAAAACGTTGGGCTAGCAGGATTTCTCTCTCTTTTTTTATACATCCTAAAATCTTGTTTGCGTTTGTGTGCTGCTTGACATCGAATACTGTTGCTCAGCTTACTTGTAACCAGAATACCCAAGCCCTTCTCCTGTTCTGTAGTCTGGAGTATACTCCCATTTCATGTATATGTACAGTGCCTTGTGAAAGTGTTCGGCTCCCTGGAACTTTTCAAGCTTTTCCCACATGTCATGCTTCAAATATAAAGATATCAAATGTTAATTTTTGGTGAAGAATCAACAACAAGTGGGACAAAATTGTGAAGTTGAACGAAATTTATTGGTAATTTAAAATTTTTGTGGAAATACAAAAACTGAAAAGTGGGGCGTGCAATATTATTCGGCCCCTTTAACTTAATACTTTGTTGCGCCAACTTTTGCTGCGATTACAGCTGCAAGTCGCTTAGGGTATGTCTCTATCAGTTTTGTACATCGAGAGACTGAAATTCTTGCCCATTCTTCCTTGGCAAACAGCTCTAGCTCAGGTTGGATGGACATCGTTTGTGAACAGCAGTTTTCAGCTCTTTCCACAGATTCTCGATTGGATTCAGGTCTGGACTTTGACTTGGCCATTCTAACACCTGGATAAGTTTATTTGTGAACCATTCCATTGAATATTTTGCTTTATGTTTGGGATCATTGTCTTGTTGGAAGACAAATCTCCATCCCAGTCTCAGGTCTTTTGCAGACTCCAACAGGTTTTCTTCAAGAATGGTCCTGTATTTGGCTCCATCGATCTGCCCATCAATTTTAAACCATCTTCCCTGTCCCTGCTGAAGAAAAGCATGCCCAAACCAGGATACTGCCACCACCATGTTTGACAGTGGGGATGGTGTGTTCAGGGTGATGAGCTGTGTTGCCTTTACACCAAACATATCATTTGGCATTGTTGCCAAAAAGTTCGATTTTGGTTTCATCTGACCAGAGCACCTTCTGCCACATGTTTGGTGTGTCTCCCAGGTGGCTTGTTGCAAACTTTAAACAACACTTTTTATGGATATCTTTGAGAAATGGCTTTCTTCTTGCCACTCTTCCATAAAGGTCAGATTTGTGCAGTGTATGACTGATTGTTGTCCTATGGTCAGACTGTCCCACCTCAGCTGTAGATCTTTGCAGTTCATCCAGAGTGATCATGGACCTCTTGGCTGCATCTCTGATCAGTCTTCTCATTGTCTGAGATGAAAATTTGGAGGGACAGCCGGGTCTTGGTAGATCTGCACTGGTATGATGATACTCCTTCCATTTCAATATGATCGCTTGCACAGTGCTCCTTGGGATGTTTAAAGTTTTGGAAATCATTTTGTATCCAAATCCGGCTTTAAACTTCTCCACAACAGTATCACGGACCTGCCTGTTGTGTTTCTTGGTCTTCATGATGCTCTCCTTGCTATAAACAGAACCCTGAGACTATCACAGAGCAGGTGCATTTATACGGAGACTTGACTACACACAGGTGGATTATATTTATCATCATTAGTCATTTAGGACAACATTGGATCATTCAGAGATCCACAATGAACTACTGGAGTGAGTTTGCTGCAATGAAAAGGGGCCGAGCAATATTGCACGCCACACTTTTCAGTTTTTGTATTTCCACGAAAATTTAAAATAACCAATAAATTTCGTTCAACTTCACAATTGTGTCCCACTTGTTGATTCTTCACCAAAAATTAACATTTGGTATCTTTATGTTTGAAGCATATGTGGGAAAAGTTTGAAAAGTTCCAGGGAGCCGAATATTTTCGCAAAGCACTGTATATGCAGCAATAGGATTACTCTGTCCTAGATGCATTACTTTACATTTATTTACATTAAATCTGATTTGCCAATTCAGTCATCTTATTCAGATTGTTTTGCAATACTGAAATGTCAAGGTCAGATTTTAATATCAAACATAGTTTGGTGTCGTCAGCAAAGACTGACACTTTACTTTAAATCCAATCCAGAATTGCATTAACCCTTTCCAGACCTTGGACGGGATAGGTCGTCCAAGGTCAGATCCCCCGCTTTGATGAGGGCTCCGGCAGTGAGCCCGCATCAAAGCCGGGACATGTCTGCTGTTTTGAAAAGCTGACATGTGCCCGCACTAGGCGCGGGTGGAATCGCGATCCACCCGAGCCTATTAACTAGTTAAACCCGGCTGTCAAACGCTGACAACAGGTTTTAACCAGCGCTTCCGGTCGTCGGGCCGGAAATACGCGCATCGCCAACCCCGTCACGTGATCGGGGGGACAGCGATGCTTTGCCATAACAACCTGAGGTCTCATAGAGACCTCTATGGTTGTTGATGAAGCATTGCTATGAGCACCACCCTGTGGTCGGCGCTCAGAGCAAAGCTGTAATTCTGCTACATATAGGCGATCTGCTCATCGCCTATATGTAGCAGAGGCGATCGAGTTGTGGCAGCTACTAGCCTCTCATGGAGGCTATTGAATATATTCAAAAGGAATTTGTAGTTATGCTCCGCGCTGTCGTAAGGACTTGACATTTCATACTTGAATGACCCTTTTATTGTAAGTTCTTGTCCATTCACTAGAAGTAGGGTCTTTTTACACTTCTCCTTATTTTCTTCTTTTTAAGTGTTGCAATCTGGATTTATTATCTAGAAGTGTAAGACACAATTAATATGATCAGAATAAACTGTTTTATTATGTAGATCTATGTAATGTATAAAGATGTAATATAACTTATTGGAATTGTTAACCCTGTGATGGCTATGAACTTTGACACCATGTCATCTGATCTGTTGGCGCTCGTGTTTTTGAAACTCAGCGTCCTCTCTTAACTATATATACTTGTGATGCCTGTACATATTGTGTGGCATTTCCTGATGAAGGGGGCTTGAGACCTCCAAAACCAGTAGAATAAACCACTGAGAATACTTGACATTTCTCCTGAATTAATCCTTGCGGCAGCGCGGAGCATAACTACAAATTCCCTTTGAATATATGATTTCTTTTGGTTGTGGATGACCTGTGGATCTGCAGCAGCCGCCAACTTGTATGCCTTTATCTCATCCTAACAAGGTAAGCATATTTCATGATATTTTCTCTCCTTTGTAACGTGGATAAGACCCTATTGCGCTTTTCTGTCTCCCTATTCTTTGCAATGGAGGCTATTGAAGCATGCCAAAATGAAAAAACAATGTTTTAAAAAATATGAAAAAAATTAAAAAAATATAAAAGTTTTAATCATCCCCCTTTCGCCCCATTCAAAATTAAAAAAAAAATCACACATACACATATTTGGTATCGCCGCGTTCAGAATTGTCCAATCTATCAATAAAAAAAGAGGATTAACCTGATCGCTAAATAGCATAGCGGTAAAAAAAAAATCGAAATGCCAGAACTACGGTTTTTTGGTCGCCGCGACATTGCATTAAAATGCAATAACGTGCGATCAAAATATCGTATCTGCACATACATGGTATCCTTAAAAATGTCAGCCTGGCACGCAAAAAATAAGCCCTCACCTGAGCCCAGATCATGAAAAATGGAGACGCTATGGGTATTGGAATATGGCACACTATTTTTTTTTTTAAGCAAACTTTGGAATTTTTTTTCACCACTTTGATAAAAAACCTAGACAAGTTTGGTGTCTATGAACTCATAATGACCTTGAGAATCATAATGGCAGGTCAGTTTTAGCATTTAGTGAACCTAGCAAAAAAGCCAAACAAAAAACAAGTGTGGGATTGCACTTTTTTTGCAATTTCACAGCACTTGGAATTTTTTTCCCGTTTTCGAGTACAAGACATGCTAAAACCAATGATGTCGTTGAAAAGTACAACTCATCCCGCAAAAAATAAGCCCTCACATGGCCATATTGATAGAAAAATAAAAAAGTTATGGCTCTGGGAAGAAGGGGAGAGAAAAACGAAAAGCAAAACTGAAAAAAGCTGGGGTCATTAAGAGGTTAATAAAGTCGTTAAAAAGAATCGGTCCTAGCACAGATCCCTGTGGTACCTCATTGCTGACTTTATCCCATTTAGAGATTGTGCCATTTATGACAACTTTGTTTCCTGTCATTTAGCCAATTCCTTACCCATCTGTATATAGTTTCCCCCAGTACTTGCTTATGCAGCTTCAGTATACGGCTGTTACTGTATGTGGAACATTATCAAATGCCTTTACAAAGTCCAGATAAATCACATCAGCTGCATTACCAAAACCCGGATTTGCAATTACCTCCTTATAGAAACCCAACATTTTAATTAGACACGACTTATTCTTCATGAGTCCATGCTGGTTGTCAGTTATTATATCATCTACAATATATTTCTCCAGGTCATCGGACGTACTATCCCGTCTATGTACCCTGGGACTTAATTCCCAAGGACGGGATAGTACGTCATAGGCAATCAGCTGCGCTCCTGGGGGGAGCGCAGCGGATTGCGGCCGGGTGTCAACTGATTATCACAGATGACACCCGGCACTATGTGCCAGGAGCGGTCACGGACCGCTCCCGGAACATTAACCCCTGGCACACTGCGATAAAACATGATCGCAGTGTTCCAGCGGTATAGGGAAGCATGTGCAGGGAGGGGGCTCCCTGCGTGCTTCCATGAGACCCTCAGAACAGCACGATGTATCGCGCTGTTCAGAGGGACCCTCCTCCCTGCAGAACCCCGGATCCTAGATGGCCGCGGGGTCCTTCCGGGTCCTGCAGGGAGGCGGCTTCCTCAGTGCCTGCTGAGAGCAGGAACTGAGAAAGCCTGCAGCACTGCCTGTGAGATCGCTGGCCTGACAGTGTGCTATGCACACTGTCAGACCAGCGATCTGATGTTACACAGTGATGTCCCCCCTGGGACAATGTAAAAATGTAAAAAAAAAAATAAACCGCTTTATCGATTTTATCACACTCTGAACAGTATAAACACGCCCCAAAAGAAATTCATGAATTGCTAGTTTTTGTTCATTCTGCCTCTCAAAAATCGTAATAAAAAGCGATCAAAAAAGTCATGTGCCCAAAAATAGTACCAATAAAAACGTCAACTCGTCCTGCAAAAATAAGATGCAAAAACTATTTTTTACAATATAAAGCGTCTTTTAGCGTGTGACAGCTGCCAAACATAAAAACACGCTATAAATAGTAAATCAAACCCCCCTTTATCACTCCCTTAGTTAGGGAAAAATAATAAAATTTAAAAAATCTATTTATTTCCATTTTCCCATTAGGTTTATCGTTGGGGCTAAAGTCAGGGTTGGAGTTGGGGCTAAAGTTATGACTAGGGTTGGGATTAGGGTTAGGGGTGTGTTAGGGTTAGGTTTGTGGTTAGGGTTATGGTTGGGACTAGGGTTAAGGGTGTGTTGGGGTTAGGGTTGGAGTTAGAAATGGGGAGTTTCCACTGTTTAGGAACATCAGGGGCTCTCCAAACGTGACATGGTGTCTGATCTCAATTCCAGCCAATTCTGCATTGAAAAAGTCAAATAGTGCTCCTTCCCTTCTGAGTTCTGCCGTGCGCCCAAACAGTAGTTTACCCCCACATATGGGATATCAGCGTACTCAGGACAAATTGCACAATAACTCTTGGGGTCCAATTTCTTCTGTTACCCTTGGGAAAAAAAATTGGGGGCGAAAATATAATTTTTGTGGAAAAAATAAGATTTTTTATTTTTATGGCTCTACATTGTAAACTTGAGTGAAGCACTTGGGGGTTCAAAGTTCTCACCACACATCTAGATAAGTTCCTTGGGGGGGTTTAGTTTCCAAAATAGGGTCACTTGTGGGGGTTTCCACTGTTTAGGCACATTCCATCAAAGTCTGCAATGCAAAATGTCACTACTTCCTTTCCGAGCCCATACAGTAGTTTTCTCCCACATATGGGGTATCAGCGTACTCAGGACAAATTGAACAACTCTTTGGGTCCAATTTCTCCTGTTACCCTTAGGAAAATAAAAAAATGGGTACTAAAAGATCATGTTTATGGAAAAAATGTGATTTTTGTATTTTCACACCGGGGCATTATAAGCTTCTGTGAAGCACTTGGGGGTTCAAGGTGCTCACCACATATCTAGATAAGTTCATTTTGGGGTCTAGTTTCCAAACTGGGGTCACTTGTAGGGAGTTTCCACAGTTTTGGCCCATCAGGGGCTCTCCAAACGCGACATGAAACCAGCAGACCATTTCATCAAAGTCTGCATTACGAAACATCACTCTATTCCAAGCCCCGACGTGTGCCCACACAGTAGTTTTTTCCCACATATGGGATATCAGCGTATTCAGGACAAATTGGACAACTTTTGAGGTCCAATTTCTCCTGTTACCCTTGGGAAAATAAAAAATTGGTGACTAAAAGATCATTTTAGAGGGAAAAAATACGATAAACTTGTGTGAAGCACTTGGGGGTTCAAAGCGTTCACCACAGGTCTAGATAAGTTCCTTAGGGGGTCTAGTTTCCAAAATGGGGTCACTTGTGGGGAGTTTCCACTGTTTCAGGGGCTCTGCAAACTGAACATGACACCCATCAAAGTCTGCATTCCAAAACGTCATTACTTCCTTTCCAAGCCCTGCCGTGCGCCCAAACAGTATTTCCCCCCCACATATGGGGTATAAGCGCACTTAGGACAAACTGGACAACTATTGGGGTCCAATTTCCTTGGGAAAAATCAAAAATTGGGGACTAAAAACCCATTTCTGTGGAATTCGTTTTTTTTTTCACACCCAGGCATTATAAAATTTTGTGAAACACTTGGGGGTTCAAAGTGCTCACAACAGATCTAGATAAGTTCCTTAGGGGGTCTAGTTTCCAAAATGGTGTCACTTGTGGGGGGTTTCCACTGTTTAGGCGCATCAGGGGCTCTTCAAACGTGACATGGCATCCAATCTCAATTCCAGCCAATTTTAGTTTGAAAAAGTCAAACGGCGCTCCTTCCCTTATGAGCTCTGCTGTGCGCACAGACAGTGGTTTTCCCCCACATATGGGGTATCGGAGTACTCAGGAGAAATTGCACAACAGTTTTTTCTGTCCATTTTCTCCTTTTACCTTTGTTAAAATAAAAAAATTATTTGTAAAAGATCATTTTTGTGACTAAAACGTTAAATGTTCATTTTTTCCTTCCAAGTTGCTTCAGCTCCTGTGAAGCACCTGAAGGGTTAATAAACTTCTTGATTGTGGTTTTGAGTACCTTGAGGGGTGCAGTTTTTAGAATGGTGTCACTTTTGGGTATTTTCTGCCATATAGACCCCTCAAAGTGACTTCAAATGTGAGGAGGTCCCTAAAAAAAATGGTTTTGTACATTTTGTTGTAAAAATGAGAAATCGCTTATAACTTCCTAACAAAAAAAAAATTTGTTCTAAAATTGTGCTGATGTAAAGTAGACATGTGGGAAATGTTATTTAGCAACTATTTTGTGTGACATATTTCTCTGTTTTAAGGGAATAAAAATTCAAAGTTCGAAAATTGCACAATTTTCAAAATTTTCTATTTTTTTCATAAATAAACGCAAGTAATATCAAAGAAATTGTAATGTATGTAGTACAGTTCATATAGCGTCTTGTGCTTGGGTGCGATGAAAACACAGGAGTCACAGGTTTGATATAGAAAAGTCCTGTATTACTTCATACAAGTTGGCAGAAATAGTCACACAGTTTGCAGACACAGAAACAGGAGACACAGCAGGCCAGAGTAATCCAAGCTCAGCAATCACTCTCCAATACAGATTCAGGATCTTCTTCTCTGTTACCGTAAGTCCATGCAAACGTGGGTCTTTCAAAGAGCAGGGTTCAGAGTCCACAAGTGCTTCAGAGTTCCTCAGTAGGAATAGCTGGAGTACAAGGTCCAAGGCTTACAGGAGTCAAGTCACAGGTTCACTGCAGGCTAGATTCTGAAGCACTGATTGCTCAGCTGTGGCTGCTTAAGAAGCAAAGGAGAGAATCAGGGCGGGAACATGCAAGCTGGAAACTCCATTTTGACTGAGGGCAAGATAGCTGCAGCAAGACAGAAAGTAAAATGGCTGACGAACAAACTGAGTTTCAGGAATATATACATAGAACCTTACATTACTCCCCCCTTAAGGACAACCTCCGGATGACCTCAGACCAGGCTTGTGTGGGTACCTCTGATGAAACTGACGGAGCAAGCGAGGAGCATTAACGTTATTGACCGGTTCCCATGAGTTGTCCTCCACTGGGTAGCCCTGCCATTTAATCAGATATTGTAACTGATTTCTATACAACCTGGAATCTAAAATCCTTTCCACCACAAATTCTTCCTGACCATCAACTAGCACTGGGTCAGGGCAAGGAGAGGAACGTCCAGGAAACGTATTGGGTGTCGCAGCCTTTAGTAGGGATACATGAAAGACAGGGTGGATTCTCATAGTTCTGGGCAGTTGAAGACGACAAGCAACGGCACTTATAATTTTACTGATTTTATAGGGTCCAATGTACTTATGTCCCAACTTAGACGATGGAATCCTTAACTTAAGATTTCTGGTTGACAGCCAGACCAAGTCTCCTACCTTGAAAGCTGGTGCAGGTTTACGAAATTTATCTGCTGCTTTCTTGTACCTTTCTTGAGCCGATTCCAGATTTTCCTTTAGAAGATCCATATTCTTCTGTAAAGACGTGATTCTTTCAGCCACTGCTGGTAAAGGCGTTTCTATGGGAAATCGTGGTAGAATGTTAGGATGATAACCTAGATTAGAGTAAAAAGGAGACTGTTTAGTGGAGGCACTCAGAGTTGTTATACGAGAACTCAGCTAATGGAAGTAGATCCACCCAATCATCCTGTAGGTGGCAGATAAAGCAGCGGAGATACTGCTCCAGGGTTTGATTGGTTCGTTCGGTCTGTCCATTAGTCTGGGGATGAAAAGCAGAAGAAAGGTTTACTTTAATGTCCAATGCTGCACAGAAATTTTGCCAAAACCTAGAAGTGAATTGCACCCCTCGATCCGAAATAACCTCATCCGGTACTCCATGTAAGCGAAACACATCTTTAATCATCAAATCTGATGTCTGTTTTGCAGTGGGTAAGCCGACACAAGGGATAAAATGAGCTGCCTTTGTTAGACGGTCAACCACCACTAGAATGGTGTTCTTCCCCTGAGAGGGTGGTAACTCCACAATGAAGTCCATAGAAATGGATCCCCACGGGCGGGACGGGGTGGGAAGAGGCTGTAACAGACCAGTTGGTGAGGAGCGAGGTGTTTTGCATCTTGCACAGACCTCACATGAAGTGACATAATTCAAAACATCCTTCCTGCAAGTGGGCCACCAAAAGAAACGAGAATGAAATTCCTGTGTCTTTAGAATTCCTCTATGCCCAGCTATCTTGGAATCGTGAATGAGTTGCAATACTCTTAATCTGACTGTTTCAGGAATATACAGACGTTGTCCCTGAATCCACACACCATTCTTAAAGACAAGACTTACGTCCCTTGGGGGTTGTGCCAAAAAGGAATCCGCATGGTATGCTTCCTTGATGTCCTTAAGTAGGTCTTGATTATGAATTACTCCTAGGAATCTAGAGTCAGGAAGAATAGTCTTAGGAGGAGTAATTGGACGTGTCTCTGCTGAGTAAATCCTAGAGAGTGCATCAGCCTTTCCATTGCGCGATCCTGGTCTATAAGAGATGATAAAATTAAATTGGTTTAAGAAAAGATTCCAGCGAGCCTGGCGAGGAGTCAGGCACTTAGCCGACCTGATAAACTCAAGGTTACGATGGTCTGTCAGGACGACTATTTGCTGTGCAGCTCCCTGAAGAAGGTGTCTCCATTCTTTGAAGGCGGCAATAATGGCCAACAACTCTCTATTGCCCACATCGTAGTTCCTCTCAGCCGAAGACAACTGCTGGGAAAAGAAGGCACAGGGATGCAAGACATTCTTCTCACCTGTTCTCTGAGAGAGTATAGCTCCAACGGCACAGTCTGAAGCATCCACCTCTATTATGAAGGCAAGCTCGGGGTTGGGATGTACTAGGATAGGTGCAGTGGTAAATTTATTTTTAGATGGGAAAATGCTTCCTGGGCTTGGGGAGTCCAGGAAAACCTAGACTCTTTCCGGGTAAGTTGAGTGATAGGTGACACTACCTCAGAGAAATTTCTAATGAAACGTCTATAGAAGTTGGCAAACCCGATGAAGCGCTGTACCTCCTTCACATTTCTAGGACTTGGCCAATCCTTGATGGCTTGGGTTTTGCTTCCATCCATACTAATTCCTTGTGTAGACAGTACATACCCCAGAAATTGAATTTCGGTCCTATGGAATTCACACTTTTCAAGTTTGATGTAAAGATGATTTTGTCTTAGACGTTCCAAGACCATTCTCACATGTCCATGATGTTCCTCTGTGGAGTTAGAAAAAATTAGAATATCATCCAAATAAATTACCACGAATGTATCTAGGAGATCCCTGAAGATGTCATTCACCAAGTGTTGGAAAGTGGCTGGGGCGGTACTCAGACCAAAAGGCATAACTAGATATTCAAAGTGTCCATAGCGTGACCTGAATGCAGTCTTCCATTCATCCCCAGGTCTAATACGGACTAAGTTATAGGCCCCACGAAGATCTAGTTTAGAAAAAATTTTGGCATGTCGCACTCTCTCCAATAACTCAGGGATTAAAGGCAATGGATAACGGTTTCTAATAGTAACCTTATTGAGTTCCCTATAGTCTACGCATGGTCTCAGAGATCCATCTTTCTTCTTTACAAAGAAGATGGGTGCACCTGCAGGAGATGAAGAGGGGCGTATGAAGCCCTTGGCTAGATTTTCATCTATGTAATCCTTTAAAGCCTTTAGCTCGGGCCCCGCCAGGGGGTAGATCTTACCAAAAGGTATCTCTGCTCCAGGCAATAATTCAATTGGACAATCATATGGACGGTGAGGAGGAAGCTGGTCAGCGTTCTTCTTGTCACATAAATCCACATAGTCCTGGTATACAGCTGGTAGTTCAGGGACTGACATGATTCCTTTAGGAACAGAGCAAGCTGAAACTTTTGGACTCATCTGTTTCTCTGGAAAGTGTAATTCCTTGGTCTCCCAGTTAATGGTAGGATTCTGAGCCTGCAGCCATGGTAGCCCTAGAATAATGGGAAAGTGGGGAGAAGAGATAAGCATAAAGGACAGTTTCTCTTGATGATCTTTACCCATAAGAACCCTCAAAGGCTCTGTTTCCTGATCCACTGGTCCAGAGGTCAGCAGGGAGCCATCCAGTGTTTCCATCTGTACTGGAGTAGCCTTCTTCACTGAACGTATTCCCTGTTTCAGAGCAAAGGAGACATCCATAAAATTTCCACTTGCCCCTGAGTCGATCATAGCAGAGCTAGACACCCAAGCTGAGTCAACCCAGAGTTTGATGGAAAGAAAGCAATGAGAATTGTTTTTCTTACAACTCAGCTGGGACACCGCTGAGGAAACTTGAAAAATGGCAGCGTTTACACAGTCAACGTCCTCAGAGGTAACGGAGTTTAAGTCCGAGAAATCAAGATCTGTTGCTGCAGATCTCTCTGGAGCCTGAGGCTCGGACCTGACAGATCCCCTCTCGCAACACTCACAATGAATGAGTGCTGCAGTAGTCTTACGAGAACGGCTGGGGCAGTTTATAATGAAGTGCCCTGACTTACCACAATAGAAACATAGATTCTCCTTAAAACGATGTTCCTTGCGTGCATCACTAACCCGTCGTTGTAAAGAGTCTACCTGCATGGGTTCAGGTTCCCGTGTAATCCTACTCAAAGGTTCCTTAGCTGGAGAGGAAGGTAGGAAAAGGTTAGTACGATTGCTTTCGAACCATCTCTCTTGCCTGCGTTCAGTCAGACGAGTATCAATACGGATGCAGTAGTTAATAAAGTCACCTAACGCAGTGGGAGGGTCGGCACGAGCAAGTTCATCCTTAATCAGTGGAGATAACCCCTTTCGAAAAATAGATTTTTTGGCGGAACTGTCCCAGGTGGTATCAAGGGCCCATCTCCTGAAATCCAAGGCATATTCAGCTACCGAGTGCTTACCTTGGCGCAAAGCTTAACATGGCTGCTTCAGCTGTTGCACCTCGATTGGGGTCATCAAACACCTGCCCCATGGCTGAAATAAAATCATCAAGGTGATTCAAACAATCATCCTCAGTCTCAATCAGAGGGTTTGCCCACATTAAAGCCTTGTTGGTAAGCAACATAATTATAGTAAGCACCTTAGATCGTTCAGTGGGAAATTGTGAAGCATGTGCAGAAAAAAAAAGATTGCATTGATTAATAAATCCCCTGAATTTCTCACGTTCACCGCCAAAACGAAAAGGGGGCAACTTGGGAATCCCAGCACTCGGGGCTACGGCAGGAGCCTGGACTCGCCCCTCTAGAACCTCAATCCTGGCTCGCAAATCCTGGGTAGTCTGTCCAACCACTTGCAAATTGTGATTATTGAGGTCCTGTAGATTTGTAAAACGGGTCTTTATATTCTGCAAATCTGCAAGGATATTATCAGTCACTCCGCAAAGTTCCTTTATGCGGGCCTCCATTTTCCAGATCTTTTAAGACAGGATTACTGGAAGAAGAGGAGAGAAAAAAAAAATAGTGTTCACCTGTGACAACACTGCAGAGAGAAAAAAAAATTAAGGGAACTGCTCACCTGGAATGGTTGTGAGAAGTCACAACCACTATCATCAAAGAAAGTTTCAACCAGACATCTGGAATGGTTGTGAGAAGTCACAACCACTGTCATCACAGAAAGTACAACCGGACGTCTGATATCCACAGTACAGCAGACACAGCCTTCCAGACCCAGCAGACACTAACGTTTTGGCTTCAGAATCTTGTAATGTATGTAGTACAGTTCATATAGCGTCTTGTGCTTGGGTGCGATGAAAACACAGGAGTCACAGGTTTGATATAGAAAAGTCCTGTATTACTTCATACAAGTTGGCAGAAATAGTCACACAGTTTGCAGACACAGAAACAGGAGACACAGCAGGCCAGAGTAATCCAAGCTCAGCAATCACTCTCCAATACAGATTCAGGATCTTCTTCTCTGTTACCGTAAGTCCATGCAAACGTGGGTCTTTCAAAGAGCAGGGTTCAGAGTCCACAAGTGCTTCAGAGTTCCTCAGTAGGAATAGCTGGAGTACAAGGTCCAAGGCTTACAGGAGTCAAGTCACAGGTTCACTGCAGGCTAGATTCTGAAGCACTGATTGCTCAGCTGTGGCTGCTTAAGAAGCAAAGGAGAGAATCAGGGCGGGAACATGCAAGCTGGAAACTCCATTTTGACTGAGGGCAAGATAGCTGCAGCAAGACAGAAAGTAAAATGGCTGACGAACAAACTGAGTTTCAGGAATATATACATAGAACCTTACAGAAATTTTACCACTATCATGAAGTACAATATGTCTCGAGAAAACAGTCTCAGAATCGCGAAGATCCGTTGAAGCATTCCAGAGTTATAGCCTCATAAAGAGACAGCGGTCAGAATTGTAAAAATTGGCACAATCATTAACCCCTTAACGACCAAGCCATTTTGTAGGTTAAAGACCAGGCCAATTTTTACAATTCTGACCACTGTCACTTTATGTGCTTATAACTCTGGAACGCTTCAACGGATCTTGGCAATTCTGTTTTCTCGTGACATATTGTACTTCATGATAGTGGTAAAATTTCTTCAATATAACTTGCATTTATTTATAAAAAAAACGGAAATATTGCAAAAATTGTGAAAATTTTGCAATTTTCAAACTTTTAATTTTTATGCCATTAAATCAGAGATATGTCACAAAAAATAGTTAATAAATAACATTTCCTACATGTCTACTTTACATCAGCACAATTTTGGAACCAAAATACTTTTTTGTTAGGAAGTTATAAGTGTTAAAAGTTGACTAGAAAAATATTTAGACTTGAGAGTCCTCAGTGGTTGATACCTTTTAATGGCTAACTGAAAAGATGGTAACAAATTGCAAGCTTTCGAGACTACGCAGGTCTCTTCATCAGGCAAAGACTAAAACAAAAGCTGAAGAATCACATATTTATACACAACAGGACACAGGAATAATGCAATAGGTAAGACAAGTGACGTGAAGCAGAACTGTCATTATGGCAGAGGGATGAACATAAATATGACTAGTTCATAGATAAGGAGTGAAAGTTTTATTACCCTCTGATTGGGGTCTGGTAATGTGTTGTGATGACCCTAAAAGGTCAGGGAAGCAGATTCCTTAATTGTTGTAGAAAGACATAAAACTCTGGGATATATTCATCCCAGCACTAAGAGTGTCAAAGGTCATCATAAGTTTATATTCCCAGACTTTTCTATCCTTCTCAGATTTGAAGTTAGATTTTAATACAAGTAATTGGATATGGAATTACTTGTATTAAAATCTAACTTCAAATCTGAGAAGGATAGAAAAGTCTGGGAATATAAACTTATGATGACCTTTGACACTCTTAGTGCTGGGATGAATATATCCCAGAGTTTTATGTCTTTCTACAACAATTAAGGAATCTGCTTCCCTGACCTTTTAGGGTCATCACAACACATTACCAGACCCCAATCAGAGGGTAATAAAACTTTCACTCCTTATCTATGAACTAGTTATATTTATGTTCATCCCTCTGCCATAATGACAGTTCTGCTTCACATCACTTGTCTTACCTATTGCATTATTCCTGTGTCCTGTTGTGTATAAATATGTGATTCTTCAGCGTTTGTTATAGTCTTTGCCTGATGAAGAGACCTGCATAGTCTCGAAAGCTTGCTATTTGTTACCATCTTTTCAGTTAGCCATTAAATGGTATCAACCACTGAGGACTCTCAAGTCTAAATATTTTTCTATCTACTGGCTAACACGGTACGAAGATACACATCTTTCCTATATCAAAAGTTGACTAGCAATTTCTCATTTTTCCAACAAAATTTACAAAACCATTTTTTTTAGGGACCACCTCACATTTGAAGTGAATTTGAGGGGTCAATATGACAGAAAATACCCAAAAGTGACACCATTATAAAAACTGCACCTCTCAAGGTGTTCAAAGTCACATTCAAGAAGTTTATTAACCCTTTAGGTACTTCACAAGAATTGAAGCAATGTGGAAGGAAAAAAATGAACATTTAACTTTTTTCCCCAAATTTTTATTTCGACACAATTTTTTAAATTTTGTCAAGAGTATCAGTAGAAAATGAACCACAATATTTGTTGTACAATTTCTCCTGAGTACACCGATACCCCATGTGTGGGGGAAAACCAATGTTTAGGCGAACGGCAGTGCTCAGAAGGGAAGGAGCATCATTTGAGATTTTGAATGTCAAATTGGCTGGAATCGAGAGCGGACACCATGTCGCGTTTGGAGAGTCCTTGATGTACCTAAACAGTGGAAACCCCCCATAAGTGACCCCATTTTGGAAACTAGACCCCCAAAGGAACTTATCTAGATCTGTGGTGAGCACTTTGAACCCCCCCAAGGGCTTCACAGAAGGTTATAACGTAAAGCCGTAAAATTAAAAAATCATATTTTTTCCACAAAAATGATCTTTTCATCCCAATTTTTATTTTCCAAAGGATAAAAGGACCCCAAAAGTTATTGTGCAATTTTTCCTGAGTACGCTGATACCCCATATGTGGGGGTAAACCACTATTTGGGCGCATGAGAGAAGGAGATGTGATGTTCCCATCACAGAAAAGCGATAACCGGGTGTCATGGTGTAAGAAAAATTCTTTATTAAATACAGACAGAGGTATTGGTACAAAACTTAAAATAGGCAAGGACAGTGCAGGCAAAGGGACCACACCTAATGCGTGCGTATCCAGAAAGGCAGGAAGACTTGCCCACCCAGGTGATGAATTAGTTATAAATGACAGAATCACTAGTCAATGCACATAATCTTGCCAAACCCGTATATAGAGCTGTGAAATCCAAACGTGTTAATATCACGATTTTAAACCTATGTAGGTAAGGATGTCAGCCCTGTGTCTAGGAGCATTGGAGGGAATATGTAAGCTGCAGCAAAAATTCCCAAATGACAACTGTCATATATGATCCATAGTTACCTCCAAAAACAGCAAAAACAGCAACGGGTGAGGACCTGGGTGGGCACGAGGACCTGGGTGGGCACCCACCCAGGTCCTCACCCGTTGCTGTTTTTGCTGTTTTTGGAGGTAACTATGGATCATATATGACAGTTGTCATTTGGGAATTTTTGCTGCAGCTTACATATTCCCTCCAATGCTCCTAGACACAGGGCTGACATCCTTACCTACATAGGTTTAAAATCGTGATATTAACACGTTTGGATTTCACAGCTCTATATACGGGTTTGGCAAGATTATGTGCATTGACTAGTGATTCTGTCATTTATAACTAATTCATCACCTGGGTGGGCAAGTCTTCCTGCCTTTCTGGATACGCACGCATTAGGTGTGGTCCCTTTGCCTGCACTGTCCTTGCCTATTTTAAGTTTTGTACCAATACCTCTGTCTGTATTTAATAAAGAATTTTTCTTACACCATGACACCCAGTTATCGCTTTTCTGTGATGGGAACATCACATCTCCTTCTCTCTGTCTAATTGGCGATGGGTTAGCATCATAGTCCTGACTAGATGGCACACATTCAGGAACTTTCCATTTACTTGGTGTGCCTTTACCTTGTCTCAGTCTCCATTTATGATATTTGGGCGCATGGCAGAGCTCGGAAGGGAAGCAGCGCCATTTGACTTTTTTGGCTGGAATTGAGATTGGACGCCATGTCGCATTTGGAGACTCCCTGTGTGCCTAAACAGTGGAAACCCCCCACAAGTGACCCCATTTTGGAAACTAGACCCCCCAAGGAACTTGTCTAGATGTGTGGTGAGAGCTTTGAACCCCAAAGGGCTTACCAGAAGGTTATAACGTAGAGCTGTAAAATTAAAAAATGATATCTTTTCCACAAAAATGATCTTTCCACCCCAATTTTTATTTTCCAAAGGGTAACAGGACCCCAAAAGTTATTGTGCAATTTGTCCTGAGTACGCTGATACCCCATATGTGGGGGTAAGCCACTATTTTGATGCATGGCAGAGCTCGGAAGGGAAGGAGCGCCTTTTTCAAATGCAGACTTTGATGGAATGGTCTGCGGGTGTCATGTCACGTTTGGAGAGCCCCTGATGTGCCTAAAAAGTAGAAACCCCCACAAGTGACTCCATTTTGGAAACTAGACCCCCAATGAACTTATCTAGATGTGTGGTGAGAGCTTTGAACCCCCAAGGGCTTACCAGAAGGTTATAACGTAGAGCTGTAAAATTAAAAAATGATATCTTTTCCACAAAAATGATCTTTCCACCCCAATTTTTATTTTCCAAAGGGTAACAGGACCCCAAAAGTTATTGTGCAATTTGTCCTGAGTACGCTGATACCCCATATGTGGGGGTAAACCACTATTTTGATGCATGGCAGAGCTCAGAAGAGAAGGAGCGCCTTTTTCAAATGCAGACTTTGATGGAATGGTCTGCGGGTGTCATGTCACGTTTGGAGAGCCCCTGATGTGCCTAAAAAGTAGAAACCCCCACAAGTGACTCCATTTTGGAAACTAGACCCCCCAAGGAACTTATCTAGATGTGTGGTGAGCACTTTGAACCCCAAGTGCTTCACAGAAGTTTATAACGTAGAGCCGTGAAAATAAAAAAAATCATATTTTTTTCCACAAAAATAATGTTTTTGCCCCAAAATTTTTATTTTTATAAGGGTAACAGGAGAAATAGGACCCCAAAAGCTATTGTGCAATTTGTCCTGAGTACGCTGATACCCCATATGTGGGGGGAACCACTATTTTGACGCATGGCAGAGCTCGGAATGGAAGGAGCACCGTTTTTAAATGCAGACTTTGATGGAATGGTCTGCGGGTGTCATGTCACGCTTGGAGAGCCCCTGATGTGCCTAAACAGTAGAAACCCCCACAAGTGACCCCATTTTGCAAACTAGACCCCCAAGGAACTTATCTAGATGTGTGGTCAGCACTTTGAACCCCCAAGGGCTTCACAGAAGTTT
The DNA here is from genome assembly GCA_033576555.1 of Oophaga sylvatica. Lineage (NCBI taxonomy): Eukaryota > Metazoa > Chordata > Amphibia > Anura > Dendrobatidae > Oophaga > Oophaga sylvatica. Next base: position 542,196,567 of record JARQOD010000001.1, read on the forward strand.
ATAACAGAGCCGTAAAAATAAAAAAAAATCATATTTTTTTCCACAAAAATGACCTTTTTGCCCCCAAATTTTTATTTTTATAAGGGTAACGAGAAATAGGACCCCAAAAGTTGATGTGCATTTTGTCCTGAGTACGCTGATATCCCATATGTGAGTGGGAACCTGTCACGACGTATAACAGATATATTCAAAGATAGCAACCTATATCTAATGTGACATCATTCTAAATTTCATATAATAGAGAAAATCAACATGTATACATAGTATCTGCCAGCAATGTCTTACCTGACATAATATCCTATGTATTGTGGGTCAATACTGTGTACGTGTCACGCTGTCTCTGGATAGAGGTGGACCGGGGTCTATGCTGACCCTGAACTGGGGTCCTGACTAGTCCCTCTACTTGGAGGTACTGTTAATGGTACAGAGGTCCAGGCCGCCAGCGTAACCCTGTCTCCTGTAGATCCCTGACCACTGTAATCTAGTCCTGAGAAGGACCCTGATTACCACCACAGGGAATGGGCAGGTCACAGCTTACACACAGTCTAAGACAAACGAGACCGACAAGGGGTAAAGAAAACACAGCCTTGCATACAACACTTCCACTACAGAGGAACACAAAAGGTTAAGGAGATAAACAATAAGCGAGGAGAGGAAAAACCACAACAGGCACTCTTAGCTTAAGTCTTCTCAGAAACGATCCGCTCTGCTGGTCTGAATGAATGCTTTCACCGGCAACTTCCCCAGCAGACCAGCAGGTATATGAAGGAAGCTAATTAACAAAACATCAATCGCAGCTGGGCGAGGCTGGTCATCCCAGCACCGAGAGAGAAAGAATTAACTCCCTCAGTGCCGAAAAACACCCAGCACCAGAAACTCAGCTGTGCGAAGTCAGGGTGTGCAATCGCGACGATCTCCGCCGCGACACACCCGTGACAGAACCACTGTGGTCGCCTTACTGCGATCTTTGGGAGGCAGAATGAACAAACCTTTTTTACGCCGTTCCTCATGCGGTATTAGTGATTAGGCGACTTTATTCCTCGGATCGGTGCGATGACAGCGATACCAGATTTATACCATTTTTTCATGTTTAGCTTCTGTCACACTCTAAAAGACGCTTTTCTTTGGAAGAATTTTTTGTAAGAGATTTTTGCATCGCCGTATTTTGAGAGCTATAATTTTTCCATATTTCGTCCGACAGAGTCATGTAAGGTCTTGTTTTTTGCGGGATAAGTTGACATTTTTATTGGTACCATACTCAGGCACATAACGTTTTTTGATCGCTTCCTATTCCGATTTTTGTGGGAGCAGAATGAACAAAAACCAGCAATTCAGGAATTGTTTTTTTTTCCTCCGTTCCGCGTGTGGTAAAATTGATAAAGCAGCTTTATTCTTTGGGTCACTACGATTACAGCGATACCTCATTTATATATTTTTTTATGTTTTGGCGTATTTTACACAATAAAAAATTTTATAGAAAAAATAATTATTTTTGCTTCAATTTATTCCGCGAGCTATAACTTTTTTATTTTTTCGCTGATGATGCTGTATAGCGGCTTGTTTTTTGCGGGACAAGATGACGTTTCAGCGACGACTTTTCAATCGTGTGTTATTGCACTTTTTCCAAGCGGTATGATGATACCGCTTGGAAAAAGTATAATTTACTACTTTTTTGTGTTTTTTTACGGCTTTCACTGAAGGGGTTAACTAGGGCTACGCTTTTATAAATGGGATTTTTATGGACGCGGTGATACCAAACATGTGTATTTTTTTGTTTTTTGTTTTTTTTATTACATAAAAATGTGTATTTTTAGGGGAATTTTTTAAAATTATTTTTTAATATTTTTTTTACAATTTTTTTTAAAATGCTTTTTTTAACTTGTCCCTTTATGGGACTTTCACTTTTTAACTTTTTATTGCAGTTACAATGCATTGCAATGCTCCAGCATTGCAAAGCTTTGTAACTATAGTGAAAGCTGCTGTGACCATGATCACCGCAGCTTTCCGTAGCTAGATGACCCGGAGGTTGTCATGAAAACCCTCGGGTCATCAAGGCAGAGGGAGCTCCCGACCCTCTGCCTCCCCCCCTGAGCGCTGCAATCACGCTCGATCGCAGCAGTCAGGGGGTTAACAGCCATGGGCGGCAGGGGCGCCACTCATGGCTGTGAGTGCAGGAAGCTCGGCCACTGCAGCGCTGAGCTCCTGCACTGATCGGGCTGAAATTTCAGCCTTTTCTGCTCGATCGCTGTTGTGTTTGGTCAATCACATTGACTGACCAATCAAAGCGCTGTAGGTGCGGGGACCGACTGCAAAGGTCCCGCACCGCTTGCCGTGCCTGTCAGCTGTCTGTGACAGCTGTCGGCACTGAACTACCACTGCGTGTTTACACACAGTGGTAGTTCAAAGGCATGACGTGCACAGTCCGTCAAGGTGCCAAAACTAACACCTTGCCATGATGGACTGCACGTCATTGGACATTAAGGGGTTAACGTGCAAACCACCCTTGGGGGTTAAGGGGTTAATGACCTAAAAAATGTTGCACATTGCTGATGTCAGGCTTACCGGATAGTGGTTGCATGGACCTACCTTCTTAAATTTCTTAATTATTGGTACCACGTGAGGCATAAGCTAATCCCGTGGCATCACCCCCGTTATGAGAGAATCTAAGAATATGAGATACAGTGGTCTGTCAATTATTGAGCGCAATTCACTCAGTATCTATGGATGAATGCTAATTGGGCCGGGAGATTTTTCAATATTTGAACTGTTCAGACATAGATGTACATCTTTTTGTGTTAAACTAGTTAGATCAAGTTGTGAATTTTGATTTTTGCCTTGTTGAATGATCCCTGTAACAGACAGTTCATTGGTGAATACGGTTGAAAAGTGCCTGTTTACTATGTCAGCCTTTTCTTTGTCAAGTTATCTTGTTATTCTCATCTTTTAAGGGGCCAATACTAAGTTTTTTTTTCTTTTTGGCATTGATGTATTCATAAAAATTGTTGGGATTTATTTTAATGTTGTTGCCGATTTGTTTCTCTGTAGATAACATTGCTAGCTTGATCTATTTTTTTTACATTTCTTATTTAGATTTTATACTCCTGAAATACTATGTCAGTATTCTCATGCTTTTAAGATTTTGAATGCCCTTTGTTTTTGTCTTATTTAACTTTGTACTGTCTTATTTATCTATAACAAGCATTCAGCTTTCTCCCCATTATGTAGATAGGGCCAAAATTGTTTGGCGATTTGTAATGTGCGGGGGTTAAAATTTCCATTCAACACATAGCCTATGATGCTCCTGGGGTTGAGATGTGCGGGCATGCAAAATTTCATGCCCGTAAGTACAACGGTGCAGATTCCTATCCCGGGCCAAAATTATTTGCCGATTTGGAATGCGCGGGGTTAAAATTTCGACTCAAAACCTAGCCTATGACGCTCCCGGGGTCGAGACGTGCGGGTGTGCAAAATTTCATGCCCGTAAATGCAGATTCCTATGCCGGACATACACACAAGCATTCAGCTTTCTCCCCATTATGTAGATAGGGCCAAAATTGTTTGGCGATTTGGAACGTGCGGGGGTTAAAATTTCCATTCAACACATAGCCTATGATGCTCCTGGGGTTGAGATGTGCGGGCATGCAAAATTTCATGCCCGTAAGTACAACGGTGCAGATTCCTATCCCGGGCCAAAATTATTTGCCGATTTGGAATGCGCGGGGTTAAAATTTCGACTCAAAACCTAGCCTATGACGCTCCCGGGGTCGAGACGTGCGGGTATGCAAAATTTCATGCCCGTAAATGCAGATTCCTATGCCGGACATACACACAAGCATTCAGCTTTCTCCCCATTATGTAGATAGGGCCTAAATTGTTTGGCGATTTGGAACGCGCGGGGTTAAAATTTCGATTCAAAACATAGCCTAGGACGCTTTCGGGGTCGAGACGTGCGGGCGTGCAAAATTTCATGCCCGTAAGTGCGACGGTGCGGATTCCAATCCCGGACAAACATACCCACATACATACACACATACATACATTCAGCTTTATATATTAGATGGTTTCTTTTTATTCCTTGACATTTTACTAGCATAGGGTATAAGTTTTCTGCAGGATTCTAGTAGTATTTCCTTAAAAATGCCCCATTTATGGTCAGTATTCCCTGTTACCATTACGTGTTTCAAATCTAAATGATTACCGTATTTTTCGGACCATAAGAAGCACTTTTTTTCCTCCAAATTTGGGAGGAAAGTGTGGGTGTGTCTTATGGTAGGAATGTAACGTGGGGAGAGGGGCAAGGGGCAGCGGTGGAGTGAGATCGCAGGAGGCAGGAAAATATCCCCTCCGCTGCAGGAATCCAGCGCTAGGGAAACCACTGGCCCCGGTACTTAAGTGCAGTGAATATTCATTAGCCGCTTCCCCGCCCACCTATCAGCTGAGCAGTGAGCGGGGAGCAGCAAATGACAGAGCCACATGGTTCCCCAGCGCCTGATTCCTGCAGCAGCCGGGAGATGTGTGTTGGAAGGAGAAGGAGGCGACAGGAGCAGAGTGCAGCAGGAGGCATCGCATACCTGACAGCACAGGGGCTGTGCTGATGGGAGGCTGAATGCTACCTGTGGAGGACCTGTGATGAGGTCATGAAGAGGGCGGGCTGGAGCATCACATGACCACACAAAGCCCTGCCTCTTCATGATGTCATCACAGGTCCTGCAGACACAGTGTACAAGAAAGAATTAATGAAAAGGTTAGTAATGACAGCACATAAAAAAATCACTCTGCCATCCTGTGGTGGACTATAACTCCCAGCATGCCATAGGATCTGCAGAATATGCTGAGAGTTATAGTTCTCCCATGGGATCTTAAAGCAGCACTCCAGTGTTATTTTTCAGTGCTGGAGTGGTGCTTTAAATATAAGCCCCGTGCCCCCATTCATATACTCACCCTCCAGCGTCTTCACATAGAACTTTACAGACACCATACTGGTCCCGCAGCACCATCTTCTACCCGTAGCTTCCTACATAATAACATACTATTATATATAATAACACCACATATAATAGTATGTTATTTATGTTATTAAATATTTTACCACATTTTTTGCTCCAAATATATTTTTCCCTATTTTCCACCTCTAAAACCTGGGTGCGTCTTATAGTCCAGTGCGTCTTATAGTTTGAAAAATACGGTAAGCGCTTTCCTTAATTTGTTGAAATCCGCTTTCCTAAAGTTCCAGGTTTTGGCATTTCCCCTTTTGAATGTTTGATTGAAACTTATATTGAAACTTACCATGTTATGGTCACTGCATCCTAAATGCTCCCTGAACTGTAGATATGAAATTGTATCTGGTCTATTTGACATAACCAGATCCAGCAGATTAACACCCCTGGTTGGTTCATCTACTAGCTGAGGGAGGTAATTGTCCTGAACTGTAAGAAACTGTAGCTTTTAGCACAACTAGAAGAGTCAATGTCCTATTGAAAGTCTGGATAGCTAAAACCCTATTACTGTTTGCTGCCTTTTTCGTTTGTAGAAGCATTTCATCCTCTACCTGTTCAGCTGTATTAGGAGGATTGTAGTAAACACCAATTAGCAGCTTTCCATTATTGGCATTCCCATGCACATTTACCCATAATGACTACATTGCTGTAACTCCCCCCAAATGTCTTCATTGAGCACAGGTTTTAATTTGGATTCTTCGAAGATACACACATCTTCACCTTTGTTATCAATAGTAACAGAAGGATACAGTATATTCCAACTCAGACCCGTTGCTAGAACCTTTTATAAAACATACTCAAAAAAATGGCAGGAGTCAGGGAGAAAACACAAAAGTAAAAAGATACTCAGCTCGCCTGAAGAACAGTTACTAACAGTTCCAGTCTGGAATTTATCTAGCTATATTTTGTAAAATTCGCAAATATATTACTTAGTAGAGGTTTGAGTTACTCTCCAACCAATAAATTTATTGTTTCCCGCACCATTCTGGAATTTAATATATTTGCCAGGAATCTGACTTTAACCCCTTTCCGACATGCGCCGTACTAGTTCTGCTCTGCGGGAGGTGCATTTCCACAAACCGCAGTACTAGTATGGCGCTTCTATTTCTGGTCACCGCGCTGCCGCCCGGTTACCGGGTTATGATGGCTGCTATTACAATAAAGTTAGTGAGGAAAAAAAAAAGCATGTGACATGCTGTCATAGGTGCTGTGACACAGTACCAATCACAGCTGTAACAATGGGTGGGGTTATGGCGACGTCACTTCACCTGATTAACCAGTATGACGCCGATTGGCTGAACAATAGCTTCTAGCCAATCAGCGCCAAAGATGTGGTGATCGCTATCTAAAATAGCGATCACCACACTGCACGCCATCTTTACCTCAGATTTGGCATGCAGAGCGGTTCTCCAAGCCCCTCTGTGTACCTGATTTAAGAATTCATTGGTGGCCAGTGTGATCTCCCTTGCGATCTCTTGCCTCCTGTTCCAGCATCGTGCTGCAATCTGCCTGTGTGACTCATCTGTGATCACAGCAGAGTAGCAGCACCTCCCCATCCCTTTCCTAGTCCCCATCCCTGTTCCAGTACCCACTCTCCCCCTTCCAATTGAATTTTTAGAGCACGTTTTGCGCTTTTTTTGTGTGCCCAGCATCCTGCACAAAGCATTCATGCTCTTCCTCTATCTGCAGCGCTCTGATCAGTATCGCTGCTGATCAGAGACTGCGTCACAGGACTTTTTCTTTAGCTAGTTGGCGTAATGGACATCGCAGTGTAAGCCACGTCCAATTTTTTTTTTAGAAAAAAATAATAATAGTAGTTAGTACAGCATAGTTTTAGACGTAGCAAGGTAGCATAGCTGACGGCACAGTGTTCATGACGACCGATTTTTTTTTTTTTAGAAAAAAAAATAATAGTAGTTAGTACAGCGTAGTTTTAAGGTACTGTCACACTAAGCGATCGCACTAGCGATCACGACACAACCTGACGAGATCGTTGGTGTGATCGCTATATGGTCGCTAGTAGCTTCCAAACAGGAAGATCTCATTAAAGACACATCAGCGATCAGTATAATGACCTCGGCGGTCGTTGGGACCTGTCACACAGCATGTATTGAGCGCAACCTTTTCCACGTCCCTCAGCACAGATTGGTGGTCACTGTATATGTTTTATAATAATATATGTTATAATTAATGATTTGACCACCGCGTCATGAAAGACGACGTATTAGCGCTCCCTTTGAGCGCATCTGATTCATAGGAATTTCCAGCATCGTTCCTGCTTCCTGCTAGCCTGCTTTGCAGCTACTGCGATCCAGTCTGTGCCGCTAAAGAAAACCTAGTCCCGCCTGCGCCGCTGACATATGCGTTGCCAACGAGGTCGCTCGTTGTTCTTAAAGGGTGTCAAACTCAGCGATTCAGGCTCACCAGCGGGACGCCAACGATCAAAAAACGGTCCAGAACGATGTCGCTGCTGCATCATAAAATCGGCGTCGCTTAAGCGACATCGCTAGCGATCTCGCTTAGTGTGACAGTACCTTTAGAGGTAGTGTAGCCGGCGTCACAGTGTTAGTGATGACTGATCTTGTTTTAGAGAAAAAAAATTGTACAGCATAATTTTAGTGTTAGCGAGGTAGAGTGTTGGTATAGCCGGCGTCACAGCGTTCGTGACGATAGCTCATCTTTTAGAAAAAAAAAAAA